>VDFB02000013.1:80385904-80403752 GCA_007258455.2 Sequoia sempervirens
GGGGGTTATCCGTGGAACGAGCACTGCTAGATTCTGTGATAACACATACTTCATCAACTGATCTACTACCACAAAAATGTTGTCCTTCCCTTGAGCTTTCGGCAAGCCCATAATGAAGTCCATCAACAAGCATTCCCACTTCCTCTTAGGAATAGGAAGCGGCTGGAGTAAACCTGCAGGGTACGTATGCTCTTGCTTGTTCTGCTGACAAACAAGACATTCCCTGACATACTAAAGAACAAAAGACTTGAGACCCTTCCAAGAGAATCTCTCTCGTACCTGCCTGTAGGTCTTAAAGTAACCGAGATATCCTGCCAGAGGTGAATCATGGAATGATCTCAATACTATGTCCCTCATCTCAGAACCTGGGACAAGAAATATCCTCCCTTTGTAAATGATAAGATCATGTACAAGTGAGTATCTGTCATCCTGTATTGTCCCATCCACTATGCTAGAAGCCCACGAGTTCTTAGCATACTATGCTATTATCATGTGTCTCTAGTCCTCTGAAATCTGTGTAATGAAGCTCAAGTGAGGACGGCGAGATAATGCATCAGCAACCACATTCTGAGTGCCCTTGACATAGGAGATGTCAAAATCATAGGACTGAAGTTTGTTGACCCATTTCTGTTGCCTTTCGTTCAAGTCTCGCTGCCCAAGAAAATGTTTCAGACTATTATGATCGGTTTTAACACTGAATTTACTACCAACCAAGTATTGCCTAAATTTGGCCATGGCATGCATGATGGCCAACATTTCCTTATTGTAGATACTGTAGCTCCATTCAGGACCTCTTAGCTTCCTACTCTTGAAAGCTATAGGGTGTCGATCCTGCATGATGACTGCACCAATACCCTCACCACTGGCATCACAATGTAGCTCAAATGGTCTGGTAAAATCCGATAAAGCCAAGACTGGACATGTAGTCATGAGAAGTTTGAACTTCTCAAAGCACGCCTGTGTGAGAGGTGTCCACACAAAGGCTCCCTTCTTAGTTAAATCAGTTAGTGGTGTAGCATGTCATGAGAATCCACTAACAAACTGACGATAGAAGGCACATAATCCTACAAACCCCCTGAGCTGTGTCAAAGTCTCGGGTGTAGGCCAATCGATGATAGCTCAAACTTTCTCTGGATCCATGCTGACTCCTGCACCGCTGATGATGTGACCCAGATATAAAAGCTCTGCCATGCCTAAAGCACACTTGGACTCCTTGGCGTACAAGGATTCCCTGTCAAGTATACTCAATACCTCATCCAGGTGGACCATGTGTTCCTCCCATGATTTGTTGTAAACCAGGATGTCGTCGAAGAACACCAATATAAATTTCCTCAAGTGAGGATGGAAAACCCTATTCATAGTAGACTGAAATGTGGCTGGAGCATTGGTTAATCCGAATGGCATAACCAAGAAATCATAGTGTCCACAGTGACATCGGAATGCAGTTTTCTCAATATCCTCCTCTCGGACTCTGATATGATGGTAACCTATCCTCAAGTCAATCTTTGAGAAATAGCAAGCTCCATGAAGCTCGTCTATCAACTCATCTATCCATGGAATAGGATACCTATTCTTTATGGTCTTCCTGTTGAGCATCTTGTAGTCAATACACATCCTAAGTGTACCATCCTTTTTCTTCACCAAAACAACTGATGAAGCAAAGGGTGACTTACTCCGCCTAATGTGCCCCATAGCTAAAAGCTCCTTAATATTTTTCTCAATCTCATCTTTTAAATGTTTGGGGTGTCGGTAAGGAGTGATCATGATCGGTTTCGTGCCCTCATCCAGCTCTATAATATGCTCAATACCTCTATCAGGAGGTCTACCTGGTGGGATAGCACTGAAAACCTTGGCATGTTTGATTCAAAGTTCCTGTACATCTGGATAGTAAGAAGAAGCTTGCTGCTCCAACTGTGAAGGCACTAGCTTGCACTCAACTGCCCAATCTACCATATCATGACGAATCAAACGTTCCATTCTCCGGAGTGAAATTTCTTTTACATTGTTGTACTTGATGGCTTTAAGAACATGATTTGTGCCATCAACTCTGAATTTCATCTCCATGTCATGTAAATTTAGTGTGAACTCTCCTATCGCATGAAGCCATTTCATGCCGAGAACTATATCCATTCCTCCCATGTTCACAACATAAAAATCTGCCTTAAACTCAAAATTGTTGAGTTTCATTGGCAAGTCTGGTATCATCCTCTCGCAATTGAGAGTGTATCCATCTGCAACCTTCACATGAATGCCTTCAAACTACTGAGTTTGAATTCCCCATTTTTCCACTAACCGTGAATCAATAAAGTTGTGGGTTGCATCTGTATCTAGAAGAGATATGACCCTTTGACTAGCTAGGATCCCACGGAGTCTGAAAGATCCCTCTCTCTGCATGTTGGACATATGAGCCTCCTGTAACTCAGTTTCTACTACAATTTCTACCTCATTTTCTGATTCTTCTCCTTCTGTATCATAGATTGGAGCTTACTGATCAGAAAAATCAGTCAATGTTTCTCCCTCATAAAACCACTCCATGCGCCTGTTTTTCCCTTTAGGTTTGAGGGGGCAATCATGATTAAAGTCATACGGACCCTTGCAGTAAAAACAAATTTTCCTTCTACGAAGATCATTCATAGTTTCACAATCCAATGGTGCTGCATATTTCTTCTTTTGATCAGCATTATCAGCCTTTTTTGGATCTGATTTATTATCTATATACGAGGTAGAAGGTTTCGAGCCAAATTGCTTACGAGGTGTAGTAAGCTCCATACTGCGAGCTTTCCTCATGGCCTCCTATAGTGTAGGCGGATCAAATGCCTTGATCCATCATTTCATGGGCTCGAAAAGACCCTCAATGAAGAGTATAATCAGCCTCCTCTCAAAAATGCCTGTCACCATAACTGACAATCTTTGAAACTCTTCAATATATGATTCCAAACTACCTAGTTGTTTCAATTGTGCTAGGTCTCTGAAAAATAGTTCAAGATCACGCTTGTCAAACCTCTCTACCAGTCTATCTGTGAACTCTTGGTACGAAGTAATTTGGTCACGGTGAAGAGTAGTCATGCCATGAATCCACTAGTCATGAGCCACACCATCAAGGTGAAGTGCTGTAAATCGAATGGCATCCTCCTCAAGCATGGGACGTAATGTCAAGAATGTGTCCAACTTATTGACCCAAGCACATGCTGTAACTCTACCATTGCCATCAAAGTTCGCCAAGTTAAGCTTATTGGTAGCCTATCTAAGATCATTCTGTTTGTTTCTAGGCCTCCTGGCATTCCTATTTTTGGTGTGTTCTCTCTTCTGGCTCATGAATATATCAAAGTTAAGGTGCTCCTTAACTCTCGGTGGCAATGCATCCCATTCATCATGCATAACCATGATGTTATCTGCAAAGTTTATCTCACCACCCTGTTCAACCTCATCCTCTTCAACAAAATCGTTTCTAGTAAAGATAGGACAAGTAGCTCTCTCAAAGGTGCAAGCTAGAACAATGTTTCTATGGGGTTCGCCATGAACACTGCTTTCTCGATCACGATCCTAGTTTTGTCCCCTATGAAGTGTCAAATTCTAAACACTTGTGCTCAGCTGTTGGAGGATATTCGCCACCTATTCTTGGCCTGCCACCATGCCCTTGAGTACATCTCTAGCTTCTTTGTCCTCTTCATCAAGATGATTCTTGCGAGAACCTTCAACTTCCCTATCAACCATGTTATCAAAGCCTATTTCTTCTTCATGTTCGTCAAACAGAAATGCTGGAAAAGGTTCAAAAGCATTTCTCTGCAAACTTGTACCCCTGCGTGAGTAGTACTTGTCAAACCTATTCTGGTGAGGCCGCATAAAGACTGTTAACCCTATAGGCTGGCAGGATCAGTGCTCTGATACCACTATGAAGAGCCTTGCTGGCTCTCAACTCAAACCTCGGTATTTTCTTAAGTCTTAATGAGTTATTTTAGTTTTTTAAAGAAAAGTTTATAGGCAGAAGAGAAGGGGCGCATCATATAAAAGCTCATAAACTGCAAAACAAATCTATTTCCTACAGAATGGAAATGCAGAAGGCGTTATTTTATTGAAACAATTAGATCACAAGTGATAGACCTACCAGAATGTTTCCAGATTATTCATTTAAAATAGTAAGCCAGCTCGCCAGCCAAGAATGGTGAAAACTGTAATATAAGGACGCCTAGCCTCCAGATTTGAGTTCTCCCTCTTATAAACTAGATACAATTCCTTGAAAAAGGTAGATGCCAGAGATGGAAGACAATTGGAATCCAAAAGGAAGGCATTTCAACAAGTTACTTCACACGCCTCCCTAAATGGGCACATATCCCAATGCAAGTAGTACACCCAAGGAAAAAGAGAAGTAGTAACATTGCTGGAGCCATAGATTTGATGAAGAGGACACCACGAGTGAAGAACCCCCTTACTTATTGCAATCAACAAGAAATCTATACAAGTACTCTGATTGAATCATGTAGAACCTTGAATGAAGCTCTCAACTGCACTGATTCGACTGATCTCTCACAATCTCAAAAGTGCTCAACATCAAAGAGGAAATGTTCTCCAATGGAAAATAATGCTCAAACCCCAATCATAGAGGAAGGCACGGGAAAAATATCCAAGGAAAAGTCAAAATCATCAAGAATAGGGTTTCTCATTGCCAAATTGCCTTATTTAAAAAAAGGCACGCATTTCCAAGATGATACGCCACTTTTTCATTTAAATCTTTTAAATTATAATTTAAGTCACTTTCAATAGTTTGACTTAAATAAAGTGGGCGCCTTTTTTTGTTTTAAGTGATTAAAATATTAAATCACTTTTATAGAATATTTAAGTGATATAAAATGTATAAAGTCAATTTGACTTTATAAAAAGGTATTAAGTTAATTAATTAACTCAAATCACTTAAAAATCCATAACTTGCTCAAAACTCCAAATATTCTCGTGCTGTCAGAAGCTGTCAAGCCCTGAACTGCTATCGCCTGTTGTGAACCAATCACTGGGCTCTAAAAACGAGAATGATCAACTCCTCTAGAAAACATCACTGACCCTCTAACCAATCCAGCTAGCCCACAAGGGTCCAATAAAGGGCTAACACACTGTTCCTGAGAACTGACTAGAGCGGGGACATCACATTTTCACTTGATATTATACATTGTAGATACATCCATAGGTAAAATAAAAATAAAAAAGTAAAAGTATCATGGATTATAGCCTTCCCACACAAAGAGAACTTATATGTGGTAAATGGCTTCATAAGAAAATAAGCATCATTATCTAGAGTGTCAACCTTATCTAACAAGACCTTACCATTCTCAATCATTTCTCACACAAATTGATATTGCACATCAACATTCATAGTATGAGCATGACACATAGAATTTAATTTTTGACCAAATATAGCACTCTAACTGTCACATTAGATTCTAACAATATTGCAATTGAAATTAGTGCCTATATCAAGTATCTATAATCAAATTATCTCCCTAAAGGAATGTGTAGCAACCATATACTCTACTTTTATGGTGGATAAACAAATTGTGAGCTACCTTTTACTTATCCAACTCACTGCACCTCCAAAAAAGGAGAAAACATAGCCACTAATGGACCTTTGACTATCCAAGTCATTTGCCCAATCTACATCAAAAAATCCTTGTATACCTAATAACTTGTTTGCATCATCAATGATAACATAAATAGTAATTAAGAGTTCTACACAAACATCTAAATACTCTCTTAATGAAAGTTCAATGCTCTATACTAGGGTTAGACATAAACTTGCTCGAAACTCCCACTACTTAGGTAATATTTAGTATAGTGTAAACCATTGCATACATCAAACTATCAACAATAGTAGCATTATATATGTTAAACATTCCATCAAAATCATCATCAAATTTAGGACATGTATCTAAAGTAAGCTTAGTCTGTAAAAACACAAACCTATGTCACACTTTATAAAAGAATCGACCAATAGCAAAAAAAATCTAAATTTTGACCACATAAAAGTGGTCTTTATGTTTTCAATTTCAAAATGATGTAAAATAATGAAAGGTAGAAATATTGATGAAGTTTAATCATGTAAATTTTTAGATTTTTTAAAAATTGTTTTGATTTTTTTTTATCAATTTAAGAGCAAATTTTGGAATGCTAAAAATTTTAGGAAAAAGTGATGTTCACTTGACATCAAGAAACAAACAGAAAAAAAATTTTATTTTCCCCTAATTTTTTAAACTAAATAGGTAACTTCAATATTCAGTGCATGGGAATCTTTTTAAGTGAAATTTTATTTTATTATTTTCTTGTAATAACATTTTAAAGTCGAACCTTTTTTGTAACTTATAGCTGCAATGATGTCAACTATTGTCTTCCATTAACTTTTATTTAAAAGTTCTAAAATTTATACCCTTTACATGCCTCCTCTCACCTCTAGTGGACTATATTTTTCAAAAAATAATAATATGTTTTGTCTAGCTTTTAAAATTCTCTAATGACTTTTAACTTTAACAACCTACTCTGCAATACTCTAAAAATAAAGATATTAAAACTAATCAAAAGGATGAAACACACATTTGGATTTTACTTCACTCAAGCTCTAAAAGTATTTTTTTAAAACACTCATTCTAACTGAAAAAAATACTTAGTTGAAGTTGAAAGTTTGAGAAAATTCTAAAAAAGCCGAGTTGGCTGCTAACTAGGATGCCACATAGATAGTTTCAGTAGAAAGGGTTTCGATTGAAAACCTCTTTCACAAAAAACTACATGTCATTTCACTGCAAAGGGAAAAAGATTATTTGGATCCAAAACGAAATATATTTTGACTAGAACTCTTCCACCAAAATGCTCTCACCCTGAATCCATTTGAAGTCACTGAAAGTGTGACATGGCTTTGTGCTTTTACCCTCTAGTACTAACAAAATGGAACTTCACTAGTTTATATGCACATACTAAAACCATCTTTTTGTATCCCTGCTTATTACACCATGATGTATGGTCATTTTTCTTTCCAATGTATTTAGGCAAAAGGAAATCGCACCTTGGACTTGAAGCTTTCATGGACACAAATTTTACTTGAATGCAGTGATATAGGTTGTTAACACAAAGTGCATTCTGGTTGGTGTATGGGCTAATATTATAGTTAGCTTTCTGCTTACTGGCCTGCTATGCCCCTTCAATGGTTGTTCACATAGGCTATGTTTATATAATGTTTTAGCTTAGGAAGTTTGTCGGCATTTGGGCTGAGTCCCCTTAATATAACCCCATAAATATCAAAAAATGGTTAAAATGATGCAAAAATTGCAAGTTACAAGATTAATCTGTCAAGTTATTTCATAATCCTTTATGTTCCAACATTAAGGAAGAATATTCTCCCAGTCTATCAGTTAACAAAAAAGTGATACATGGAAGATAGTTGAATTTCGGCCAAAGATAGTTGTGATAAGAGATTTGTTAAGCAAGGCAATAGTAGCAGTTGGGGAGGCAAATAGTTTTACTCAACTTTACACTTTTACAATTTTTTCACTTGATGATCACGCTTTAGAAATTCCTACACCTTCATCAATGTTGACAGTAATAAGTGATTGCAAGATATTGTATCCCTCAAGCATACAATCTAATGTTCGATTTGTCATTTCTTTCTTTCCATCTATTTGTAAGTAAAAGGAAGCGCTATGTTTCAATTCCATGTCCATGATTGTCTACAATGTAGTCTGAAAGCTCATCTAAAATCTATTGTCATAGTTAGAAATGATCGATTCCAGCTATCCAAAATACACCCATACATTTTCAAAGAATAGTTTGGTTATTTCCCAATCTATGATTGTTTTCCTGTAGGGAATAATGATTGAATTTCATGAGGTCTTTTTTGGTAACCCAAGAATCCTTAAATTTGCAAGTGCCTTGTCTATTGGAAGTTGGTTTCACATTCACAACATTTTCAAGGGTTCCCGAGTGTTCTGATTAGTTACATGCATTTTCCACTTGACTTTTGTCTTACCAAGGAGATACTTCCTCTTCATCTATACAATAATAGTAGATATCATAAACATTGAAAATAAGACTTAGTCAAATTCTTTGGGAGCTAAACAATTGCTTATGGTGCAAGTGTTGTAAGTATTTCATCTAAAGACTTCATGCTACCGCCTTTTCTCCGTCAGAGGCTGTCCCTTTTCCCACTGTTCTTAAGTCTCTTAAAGTCTTCATACTGCCACCAAGATTGTGGGAGACCATCCTTTTTTGTTGTCCTCATATACTGCCTTAAACATATAGTCCTTCTATTTGTCCTTTTGAACCAAAATCATCCATTTCATCATGGGCAGTTGACCTTACTTGAGGTTTGAGTACCTGACTATGCTCACCTTTGTCCTTTTGAAAGACCCAACCCTATCTTCACATTACCTTTTAACCAAATAAAGGAATTGGCAATGAAATTTAGCAAGGGTTTTGCACTGTGGGCAATATTGCACATCAAAAGCATTGATGGATGATAGTAAGACCAAAGAAATCATAAGGATACCTTATATCTTGTCATATAAACCCTCTCAGTGTTTCCCTTTTACGAATGCATGTATCTTGTGGAAAGCTACTTGATGTGATCACAAATCTCTCATACATAGTTTGAATATCAAGAGTTCTTGTTGCATTAAGTGGCTCTAAAATTTTGATAACACCTACATGATTTGATCTAAATAAGGCTAAAGATTCCACATGTATCTCTAAACTACTTCAAGGACTGCCATTTTATCATCTGGTATAGGCTATTTGCAGGTTTCTTTAATATTTTCACAAACCTAAACCTCTATTTTCTATTTGTAGGTTTCTTTGATCTAAAATCTATTGTCATAGTTAGAAATAATCGATTCTAGCTATCCAAAATACACCCATACATTTTCAAAGAATAGTTTGGCTATTTCCCAATTTGTGATTGTTTTCCTGTAGGGAATTAGGATAGCTACTTTGTTGAATCTATCCACCAGATAGCTACTTTATTGAATCTATCCACTAGATAGCTACTTTAACAGAGGAAGTCATCCACAAATAGTAAAACCAGCTACATCTTTAGATATACATTAAGCATAGGTAAGTTTATATAAATTTCTTTCCTTTATACAAACAAATATAAATTAAATATTAATATATAATATTTTAAAATTTATTATTTGAAATTATTTTTGACTGGCTTTATTATTAATTCAGATTTAAACTTGCAAAAACGAATTTGACTCCCTAATTGTAGATTTACTTTATATCTTCTCTTACTTGTCGAATGACTTAAATTTCATTGAGCACACAAGTGATATTGGATGGAAATTGTAAGGATCTGAAGTTCAATATTGAATATTCTATTTGCATCATTTGTTTGTAAATGTTTAATCTTCAAATTTACTTGCTAAGATACGTATTTTAATTTAGGCTCAATATTTTGGTTGTGCAGGTATCAAAGAGCCAAACCTGTCATTGTAGACCTAGGGTTGTACCAGTCAAAAAGGTCTAACATATTTTGGGTTACTCAGCATCAAACCGTTCCAACTACATTCAAATTGTTTACAGGTAGTCCTTGATTCTTGCATGTTTAAGGAGCTCAAAATAGTACATTATTTGACCTGTTCACAAGAAAAAGTAACTTTCATTCCATTACTAGATTGATAATCATTTAATCAAAATATCATGTATGGTTTATTTTGTAGAGGGGATAATTAATTTTTACTTCAATGGGAGGAAGTCATCCACAAATACTCGAACCAACTACATCTTTAGATATACATCAAACACAAGTAAGTTTATATAAATTTCTTTTCTTTATACAAATAAATATAAATGAAATATTAATATATGATATTTTAAAATTTATTATGTGAAATTATTTTTGACTGGATTTATTATTAATTCAAATTTGAAAAAAAAAATTACACTATCAGCTACTTTCTAATGAAACCTTTTATATTTTAGATTTTAAGCATAGAATATAAACTTATTGAAAAAATTAAAATATATATTGAACATTTTCTATATTGAGATAATAAAGCAAAAGATAATAATAATAATAAAAGATATCAATTATCACAATTTTGTTGAATTTTGTTATGTGTGAACTATGAACCTCAATTGAGAGGTAACATAAAATAGAATAGTTGATTACAGATTAAATAGATAGTGTCAATAGTGCAGTTGTAATGAGTTGGTTCATATTGTTCCTACTCACATCAAACAATGTATGTTAAATGGCCAAATTCTAGAATTTACAAGAATTTTATTTTGAAAGGAAATCCCACCTTTCCCTTGCAAGAAATGAATAAATGCCACTTATACATATTTGAAATAAAGTGTCAATCACTTTGCACTATTTAATTAGCACACAATTGATCATTTTAAGTTTCTCCAAAGGAAATAAAAGTTAGGATTTCATTTACTCATTTGCATGAAAACAAACTCAAAGAAATGTAAATGTAATGTTGTATGATTTATGAGAAAAGACTCTGTAGGCCAAGCTTTATGTCTTATGCTTTTTGGTGTCTTCGTCAAACTATCTCATCAAATATAATCGAATCCAAACATGTCACATTCTACATGCTTGAATGTTCATGAGTTTCAGTGTTCACATAGGCATCTTAATTTTCATTGAACCATTAAGACACGCCTTGGCATTAGACAACAAACCAATTAGAATTAAGATTAGTATGAAAATTTTAATCATGAATAGAGTTAGAATTAAGGCTAGGGTTAGAATTAGAATTAGGGTTAGATTTAAGGCTAAGATTAAAAGTCAATTACGATTATCATTCAATTAGAATTAGGGTTCAATTAGGGTTCTAAGATAAATAGAGAAATTAGAATTAGGCTTGTCATTAGAATTAAGGTTAGTCTTAAAATTATAATCATGAATAGAATTAGAATCATGGATAGAGTTAGAATTAAGGCTAAGATTAGAATTAGAATTAAGGGTTAGATTTAAGGGTAAGATTAAAAGTCATTTAGGGTTATGATTGAATTAGAATTAGGGTTCAATTAGGGTTCTACGATAAATAGAGAAATTAGAATTAGGCTCTTCATTAAAAGTAAGGTTAGAATTATAATAATGAATAGAGTTCAAATTAAGGGTATGGTTAGAATCAGAATTAGGGTTAGATTTAAGGCTAAGATTAAAATTCAATTAGGGTTATGATAAAAATATAGCAACTTAAATAGATAAATTTGTTATAATAAATGCACATCTAAAATCAATTTAAAATTATAAAATAAAATAAAATAAAAATTTAATAAATTTATATTAAATAAATATGTGATTAAGAATTACATTTACACATAAGTTTATCATATGAGAAAATATATAACATTATGATTTACTATTATGATTATAATTGGGTTATGATTATGGTTATTCCTTACTTAGGATTAGGGTTCAATTCAATTAGGATTAGAATTCAATTAAGATTAAGGATATATTAACATTAGGGTTAAGGTTAGGGTTATAGGAGAAAGCTTTGGGTAAAGGTTAGGATTAGAGTTGGGGTTAGGGTTAGGATACAACTAGAGTTAGGGTTAGGTTTCAATTAGGGTTAGAGACAATTAGGATTAGAGATAGGATTAATTTTAGGATACGATAAGGGTTCACAAGGGTTAGGATTAGGGTTCAATTAGTATTATAGTTAGAATTAGGCTCGTCATTAGAATTAAGGTTAGTATGAAAATTATCATCATGAATAGAGTTAGAATTAAGTCTAGGGTTAGAATTATAATTAAGGTTACATTTAAGGCTAAGATTAAAAGTCAATTAGGGTTATGATTCAATTAGAATTAGAGTTCAATTAGAGTTGTAAGATAAATAGATCAATTAGGATTATAGTGAGTGTTCAATTAAGTTTAGGGTTCAATTAGAGTTATAATCCAATTAGGTTTATGGGTTAGGGTTAGATTGCAATTAAGATTATGATTATAATTGGGTTATGATTATGGTTATGGCTTAGTTAGGATTAGGGTTCAAATCAATTAGGATTAGAATTCAATTAAGATTGAGGATAAATTAAGATTAGGGTTAAGGTTAGGGTTATAGGAGAAAGCTTTGGGTAAAGGTTAGGGTTACGTTTCAATTAGGGTTAGAGACAATTAGGATAAGGGGTAGTATTAATTTTAGGATACAGTAAGGGTTCAATAAGGGTTAGGGTTAGGGTTCAATTTGTATTAAAAGTCAATTAGAATTTGGCTCATCATTAGAATTAAGGTTTGTATTAAAATTATAATCATGAATAGAGTTTGAGTTAAGGCTAGGGTTAGAATTAGAATTAGGGGTAGATTTCAAGCTAAGATTAAAAGACAATTAGGGTTATGGATCAATTAGAATTAGAGTTCACTTAGGGTTGTAAGATAAATAGATCAATTAGAATTAGGCTCATCATTAGAATTAACGTTAGTATTAAAATTATAATCATTAATAGAGTTTGAATTAAGGCTAGGGTTAGAATTAGAATTGGGGGTAGATTTTAGGATAAGATTAAAAGTCAATTAGGGTTATGATTAACATATAGCAACTTAAATACAATTTTTTTTAATAATAAATGCACATCTAAAATCAATTTAAAATTATAAAATAAAATACAAAAAAAATATAATAAATTTATTATTACACATAAAATAATTTTTTACATTAATATATATAGAACTACCATATCTATCATGGGAAAAAAATATGATTAAGAATTACATTTACTCATAAGTTGATCATATGAATTAAATTATATAACATTATTATTTAATACTATCATGATTATGATTATACCCTAGTTAGGATTATGATTATAATTGGGTTTTGCTTATGGTAGTGGCTTAGTTGGGATTAGGGTTGGGATTAGGGTTACAACACAACTAGAGTTAGAGTTAGGTTTCAATTAGGGCTAGAGACAATTAGGGTTAGAGTTAGGATTACTTTTAGGATATGGTAAGAGTTCAAGAAGGGTTGGATTCTAATAAAGGTTAGGGATACGATTCAATTAGTATTATAGTTAGAATTAGGTTTGTCATTAGCATTAAGGTTAGTATTAAAATTATAATCATGAATAGAGTTAGAATTAAGGCTAGGGTTAGAATCAGAATTAGGATTAGATTTAAAGTTAAGACTAAAAGTCAATTAGGGTTATGGTTCAATTAGAATTAGGGTTCAATTAGGGTTATGATTAACATGTAGCAAATTAAATAGATAAATTTTTAATAATAAATGCACATCTAAAATTAATTTAAAATTATCAAATTAAATACAAAAAAATATAATAAATTTATCATAAGATAACCACATGTGTGGTATATAACCCACAGGTCATAGACTGTATGCTAAGGCCTATGATTTCACTATGTAGATATAGAATTGTGCTTGTGTAACTAACACAAATCTTTTTGTGCCAGACATGGTGCACTTTAAGCAGACCGCACGTAAATCCATAGCTGGAAACACTCGTTACCTACAATGCAAAAGGGAGCAAGATGTGTTGACTAAAACCATAGAAGGAACAAATGTAGAAAGTGAAGGTTGGCTAAAGGATGATGAGACCTTCTCTCATGCAATGGAGAGGATTCATGATGTTAGGGCATAAATTAAATGGTCAGAGAAAGCAATAGCTTCTGTCCAAGCATATTTGGACAAGAATTTACCCCCTAATCATCGTGTACCAAGTGAAAATAGTTCTAATAATCCTCCTAAGAAACAAAAAAATAATGAGCACATGCCAGTGCAACCTCCCCCGAAATATTTGTGATAAGTTCTGATGAGTCTGAGGATTATACTCCTTTGGCACCTGGAATAAGTGAAACCTAATTTATATATATAATGTATTCCTTGATGTGGCAAATAAATAAAAAATTATTTAAATGTTGTTGGAATGAACACTTTTGTGTTTATGAAATTCATCTTGTGTTGAGAAATACTTATAAATTACAATTTAAGTGGTAAAACTATGTTGGCATTGCAATTCTGTTCAAAAAATTTGACTATTAATTAGCTTATGAAGCTTTCATAACATTAGTACCACTACTACCATCTCTATCGATAACTCACCAACCTCCTACATTAAAAGAAATTTGATACCAACAACTTTCTTACCCTTCTCTTTATAGTCTTGTTGGCTTTGAAAATTCTATTGAAAATATATATGTATGATTCTACAACTTAGAATCATACCTATCTTTATAACTTGTTACTTATTTATGAGTTTCATTTATTGTTTAGATAATGGCTACCCAAAATGATTCTCCTATCAGTGAACCATCAATCCAACAGCTAGAAGCCCATGAGTGTTAGAGTAATAAGTTATTACACTTAATTAATTATATCATATTGGTTAATTAATTAAGTCACTTATTCTTTTATTTACTTAAGCTAAACTTAGGCATTAAGGAGCTCTATGTTGTTGTCCATGCACATTTTCTGTATCTGTCCCAGGTTGATCGCTTAGTCTAGATTTGGCCCGATGGGTTGTTTGGAGATTACTTGGATGTTTTGGCAGTTGGGAGGGTGCATCTTGCATCTTTGCACTTTGTTTTCAGTAATACATCTTTCAATAATTTCTTGTTGCTTCATAGATTCCAGGGTTGTTCCCGTTTGGAGTTTTTGAGTGTTTTGTGGCATCGGGTCTGTTGTTGCTTTATCATGATTCCTTGAGTCAATCAGTGACTCTCATCTGGTTTCAATATTAAGTAGAATCTTTCCTTGCTTTCCAGTATCAGGTTCTAGTGTTACTCTACAAAGTTCTTCCAGTGCTTCTTTGCAGCATGTCATCTCATTGTAGGGGGGTTTTGTCCCACTGGGTTTTTCCTTCTCTACCTCTTTCTTGCATTTGTAAATGGGTACTTGATTAGGCCTAGTTGTCGGGACCCATCTTTGCTTTCATGCATCTTATTCTAGTGTTTTAGCTTCTTCCTAAGTTCATCTTAAGGGGGGGTGTTAGAGTAATAAGTTATTACACTTAATTAATTATATCATATTGGTTAATTAATTAAGTCACTTATTCCTTTATTTACTTAAGCTAAACTTAGGCACATTAATAATTGATTAATTATTAAGTGTGCACACTAGGGTTTCATTTAGGGTTTCCCTTTTAGGGTTTCTTGATCTCCTTCATAAGGATTAATCTCTTTGTAATAATTGATTCTCAATAATGCATTTTTACTTTGAGGTTTACAGAACATCTTCTTTGGTTTTGCATGTCTTTTGCATGTGACAGGTGATTGCATGCAGGTGATCTTGGTTTCCCCTACCAACAATGAGAGTCAACAAGTCCAACAATTACCCAGAATCCAATAGAGCAAGTTGTACATCAGTAGGAGCCTCTCCAGAACCATCATTAAGGGAACTCCATGATATTGCATTACTTGCATGGACGAATTTCAATTTAAAAACTTCAGCCCATACTAGCTGCTCGAAACAAAGGTACAAAATTACAACCAATGGCTATTTTGTACTTGTATGATAATTAGGGTAAAAACATGTGTAGCATATAGAGGGTTGTTCCATGGTTGGTTCACTCTTATGAACAAGATTTTGATGTAGACTTTCATGTCTATTTTGTAAAAAAATTGTTCATACATGTTGTATGTAGGTGGCAACCACGATTTACTTATTCTTATGAAGAATATTTTCATAAAGACTTTGATGTCTACTTTTGCAAAAGATTGCCGATATATTTTGGATGTACATGTCCTACTTGATATATAAAGAGTCACAAGATGACAATGATGAGTGCATTTATTCAAGGACCAATATCCAAAACAAAATTAAGGTTTCATTTTCCTTCTTTGTGATGAAATTTCTTCGTTGAATTATGCTTCAACTATACTTATTATGTAATAGTCATGTAAATTTGTATTCTATTGATTTTTTTTTTTATTCCAATAGTCTTTGATATTAAATGAAATTCATTTAAAAGAAAAGTAGACTTACCATTGAAAAACATCATTTTTACAAATTGAACTTGAATTATTTTCTAGATATGGTGCGACCGAGATTGAATTTTGAATTAGAGGAGCAAAGAAAATAATATCAAAGAGAATATCGCAGAGAATACTAAAGAGAATATAGAAGACAACGACAAGAACAAATGACAGATGTTGAAAGGGAAGAGCAGAGAAAAAGACACAATAAAGTTAAAAGAGCAAGCTATGTTAGAAAAAGGGAAGAATTCATAGTCCAAGATGAGATAAATTTAAATGTACAAGGAAACATACAAAACCCAAATGAAACGCTTCATAATGATTTCAAAAAAATTCAAGTACAATTTCGACATCAATTAGATAACTTGAAAACACAAGGCATGTATGATATCTGTCAATAATACTACCTAGGAATGAAAGTATTTCACACCTCTGAAGGTATTGTTTGTAATAGATGTTGTCAAGAGAAAGGGAATCATATATTTTCAACTTTAAATAATATGGACCCTGGGCCACAACCAAAGGAGCTTGCAAAATTGACTCAAGTAGAAGAAATGTTAATTGCTTGTGTTAACCCACTATTACAAGTTACCCATGTAGTCGGTGGTCAGTATAAATATAGAGGAAACAAAATAAATTTTCCACAAAATATGGAATACGTTTCAAATGTTTTTCCACATTCAATAAGAGTTTCCAATCATCATTGTTCGAAGAAGGGATCAACGTGGCACAAATTATAAATTCACAGTCAATAGGGATCGTGTGTATAAGGAATTAAAATAAAAATTATAGCATGACAAGTTTTATTCAGATGTCAAAATCAATGAAAATGCTCTAAATGATCCCATAGGAAATTTTGATGAAAATATATTCAACAAATTACAAAGAGTGCATATGAAATTTGATTCTAATTCAAATGAAATTGTATTTGTGGGTCCAATCATGGAAATTGATCAAGGAAATATAATTGAGCACACTACATCAATGACTTCTATGCCACCTAATGCTCAAAGTGAAATGGAATTGATTCAGGCATCGGTTAATAACCCTAATGCAAATTCACCAACATTGATTGATTAGATAGAAATTGGTTCATCTCCTATCAATGAATATGCCACTCTCAGATTAATTGATATGGCATTCCCAACATTGTTCCCTGATGGTAAATGTGATTGGTTAGAACCACAAATGAGAAGAGTGCATTTGCATGAATTTGTTAAGCATTTATTGTGTTATAGGGACCATCATTTTGGCCGACATCCAAGATTTTGATATTTTATGATGAACATGATAATGAGACACCGTGCACAAAATTCTTCAGTTGTATTTTTCAAAAGAAGCTTTCAAGCCATGCCAATTACCATCAATGAATTCTATCAACATATGCAAAACATGCCACAATCCCATCTAGCTGACAGGTTAATGTGATTTGGAACAACATTGAGGGGTACACGGTCATACTGGACACAATGTCGTGCAAAATTGATTGACATGCTTCATCAAATAGGCTCTCCTACAATATTCTTCACTTTGAGTGCAACATATCTGTATTGGCTCGATTTGCATGCACTAATGCCAGGAACATCACCAACTACTCCACGAGAGGTTCAAATGTGGCAAAAAAAAAATGTTATTGACTATCTTCATATAGTCACACAATACATGCATTTAAGACATTCAATGTTCAGAACAAAAATACTAGAAAAAGGAATGAAAATTCATGATTTTTGGTCTAGATATGAGTGGCAACATAGGGGCTCACCACATGTGCATGGATTCATTTGGATAGACGAAGCACCAAATATGGACAACTTGGATTGGTCAAATCAAGAGCAACGAAAAAGTGCAAAAAGATATTTCCATTCTATTGTTCAAGCATGGAATCCTAGACAAGATCCACATCAAGAAAACATTCATGCATGCTCAACATAAC
>VDFB02000013.1:80403852-80805875 GCA_007258455.2 Sequoia sempervirens
GAGGCAAGTCTCCACCCCATCGCCAACCTTGAATGATGCCAAGCTCCACCCTTCTTTTCAACAGACGACCAAGGCCTTCCACAAGAAGCAAAAAAAGATACGGAGAAAGAGGATCCCCTTGGCGCAAACCCCTAGAGGCACCAAAAAGTTCAGAATGATCTCCATTTATCAAAACTGAGAAGGAAACAGACGTGACACAGCTCATGACCCATTGGATCCACTCCTCACCAAAACCAAAAGCAACAAGGATCTTCTGCAAAAAAGACCATCTAACCCTGTCATAAGCCTTAGCCATATCCAACTTAATGAACATAGCCTTCTCATGGGAGTTGTCCATGGAGTGGATGGTCTCCGTAGCAATGACAACCCTATCAAGAATCTGCCGACCTGCCACAAATCCACTCTGTTCCTCCGAAATCAACACTTTAAGCCACTTCTTTAGTCTCTCAGCCAATAACTTTGAGATGATTTTATAAGCCACATTGCAAAGAGAGATAGGCCGGAACTGAGATAACCTATCAGCCCCTTCACACTTGGGTATGAGAGCAAGGAAGGTGGAGTTCAGAGCACGAAGCATCTATTTATTCCTTTGGGACTCAAGGACAACAGCCAGAAGATCCAACTTTATGATATCCCAGAATTCCTGAAAAAATTCAATCGGGAAACCATCGGGACCAGGAGCTTTACCCTTCTTCATCTGAAACACAATCCCCTCCAGCCCATCAAGAGAGATATCTTTCATCAAATACTCATTCGCCTCCCTGGAGACCAACTGAGGAATACAAGAAAGAACCTGTGCTTCCTCAACAGAGCCCCCTTGTGAATCCTCCCTAAATAAGGTAGCAAAATACTGAGATGCCTCAGCAGAGATTTCTTGAAACGAGGCAAGACGTTCACCCCTATCATTCACCGAAAAAGGAATGGAATTACCATGCCTCCTATCCTTCATAGAATTGAAGAAGAAGGCGGTGTTTTTATCACCTTCCTGTAACCATTCAACCCGGGCCTTTTGCTTCCAATAGATTTCTTCCCGTAATTCAAATTCCTCAACCACTTTCAAAGTCTTAGCCTCCTCCCTTAGAAGATCCTCAGAGGCCCCATTCTCACGAATCAACCGCGTGATATTATTCAACTCCTCCTGTGCGGCAACCTTAGCATGAAAGATATTACCAAAACATCGCCGATTCCACCTTTTAAGCTGATATTTGACAAACTGAAGAAGCTTGGAGAATGTGTACGTTGCCGTACCAAAAGTTGGTCTACCAATCCGCCACCACTCAGCCACATAATCATGAAGAGTGGGATCCCGTAACCACATAAGCTGGAACTTGAATGAGGGAGACCGAGGCCCCCGTGCAGAGATAATACTAAGCTTAATAGGCCAATGATCAGAACCTCTCCAGTCAAGAATTTCAGATCGAGTGGACCATAAGTTTCCAACCCAATAACAGGAAACCAAGAAACGATCTAGCCTCTCAGCAACACAACTCTCACCAATTCTCCTATTATTCCAAGTGAAGCGACCATTACTAGGTAGAACATCAATAAGATTTAATTCAGAAATGCTATCTCTGAATAACAGAGCAGAAGGCTCCAACCTAGGAATTCCACCTCTTTTCTCAGACAATTCCACAATAGCATTAAAATCGCCAGCCATAACCCATGGATGGTAAGGAGCTAAGCTACGAACAAAACGAAGATGGGACCATAGAAGTTGTTTACCTAGAAACTCAACAGGAGCATACACATTAGAGAGGAGAATACACTCACCAGTCTCATACCAAGAGGCGACCAGGGATATAGAGGATCTAGAGGACATCCACCATAGGGGGAAAATCTTCCGAGGGTTCCAAAAGCAAGCCACCCCTCCAGAAGCACCAAGAACACCCACACACTGGAATTCACCATATTTCCACAGCTTAGGAGCCATGGCCAACATATTATCTACAGATAATTTAGTCTCCTGAAGAAAAAGAACATCCTGAGAATGATTCCTAACCAAATCACGAACAACTTTTTGTCGAGGGCCACTGTTCAAGCCCCTTACATTCCATGAGAGAACAATCATTTCTGGGGGCATGAAAAATGTGAATCAAGAGTCTTGACTGCCCCTGACTCCACCAAAGTTTCCCCAGTTAATTTAATCTTCTCCATATCCTTTTTCCTTCCCAGCTTGGAAGTCCTGTCACCAACCCCTTTCTTCAGTTCATTTTGCTGAATACCTAAACGAGAGGAGGCTAAAGAGCTCTTCCCCACATCCTTGCCACCTTTCAGGGGCAATGGGGAGCCACCTCCACCACTCTTCAAAGCTCCAATAGAAGATTCTTGTTCAGTCTGGACAATCAATTGTTGATCCGTATCCATCTGCCCAACCCCAATCTCCTGCACATCCTGCATGGCCTCCAATGGTGGCCCATCCTGTCCTGTACCCAAAGTTCCCTGATCCAAGTTCAGCAACCCCGGATTCACTTCCTCTTGGCTGAGATCATCCAGCACCTCAAACCTATTAAAAGTTTCATCATCCTGCCTCTCCCTCAAGGTCCGCTTCTGGCCCCGATTCCTATTGCGAGCCTTAACAGGGACATAACCATCATCTCCATTACCATCACCCAGAATAGGCTCCTTACCATTATTAGTCCTAGGAGGATTATGAGAAGGCTGAGAAGGTTGGGGCACCACAGGCTTAGCCCTAGGGCACCTACGCTGCAAGTGACCATATTCATGACAAAGACGACATCGAAAAGGTAGGGTTTCGTAATCTAGCTGTTGAACCCAAGTATATGATCCAACACTCACTTCAACAGAATCTGGCAGTGGCTTGCTTAAATCAATTTCTACACAGATACGAGCAAAAGTCATTACCTTTTTATACTGCGTATGTTGTGAAGACCCAATAGGTTTACCGAGCATTGAAGCCACCAAATGCAACACGTCATCCCGCCAACACTCAACTGGAAACCACGGCAACCGAACCCAAACTGGAATCCGACTCGGTATTGCCTCAGTCGGGTTGAAGCCAACATGCCATGGCTTGATAAACAAACCCACCTAGTTATAAAAATAGGGGCCACCCTCGAAGACCTTATTCCGATCTGCCATGCAATCAAAAGAGACCATAAAAAAGTTGTTCGCAAGGAGCCTAATCTCCATCTTCCCCTCTGGCATCTAAGTCCGTTGAGCCAAGGATAACAAAAAATGCAGCGAGACTCTCAAACCCATGAACTTGCAATAAAAAGAGTGCCTTGAATAGTATTCAATATCATCTGCAAGCATTTCCATCGGGATAATCAGCTTCGGTCGCTCTTTGCATCTTTCCAAACACCCCTTAATCTTCGTAATTCGGGAACCATTAACCGATCCTAGATCATTCATCTCCATCTCTGAAGAAAACAACGTATTATCAAAAACATTCACTCCATGCACCGAAGGCTTCAAACCAAATGTTGAACGGTAATCCAATTTTGGGCTAACCCCAGATGTTTCCCCACCCGGCATAGCAAAAAACAAGATCCCCAGCAGGCATGCAAACCCCCAGGACACTTTAGCAAGAAATGGAAAAAAGAAAAGACCCCAAGGGCAGGATCAAAACCCTTCCACCCACAAGCCACCCAAACAGTAGCAAGAAGGCCTCCAGAAAAGAAAAAAACCCCACCACCACAGCCCCGATAGCTTCAAAAAACCCCCCCCACAACGCAGAAGCGAGCAACACACAGAGAACGAGCTAGGGCACGGTCGCCCTAGCTTGGCTTGCAGAGCACGCAAACGCCATCCTATCAATAATCATCTATCACATTCCCCTTTGAATTTTTTACTTTAAAAGCTATAAATATTTTATATTTAAATAGTTTATTTTAGATTTTTTTAAATATATTAAATGTTTCAATTATTTTATGAAGAATAAGGTTAGTTTTTTTATAAAAATAAATGTATTTAGTTTATATTTTGGTGAAAATTTGTAAGAAATGTTATAAGTTAATTTATTATGGTATTATAAAAATATTAAATAAATAATTATACAATTGTATGGTTTATTTTTATAAGTGTGAAATTAAATTCATATTCAAAATTAAATATATGATCATGGGTCTAAAATTCTTTGATCTAGGTCTTTATAACATGTTTGTTGTGCATTTGTGACTTATATCAATTGACTAGCAATATTTAGAAACACTATTGATGAGTTTGCTAGGTAATGGAATTATCCCTTGATCAAACTTCTAGATGAACCAATTCAATAACAATGAACAAAGATTAAAGGCAACAAGTAGTCATGCAATATGTGTAGAATAATGTGAGTAGATGATGCAATATTGATACTTCGTGATACTTGCATATGAATGCTCTTAGATTTAGATCTCAAATTATAATAATAAATTACAAATCCTTGTTACATTTGTACCATCCTAGTATGTAATTTGAAATGATTCATGCTTTAGTTGGTTTGAATACTTCTATTTATAGAAAAGGGGAAGCATAGACTCAATTTAAGAAATTAAATTTAAAAATTTAGGATTCAAATCTATACAAGAGACTAACCTAGGTTATTTCTCCACCCATAGATATGAACCTAGGTAACAAATAGACAGTGAAGATTGTAAATTAGATCCAAACTCTTAAAATATGTAGAAATAAAATGAGACTATTAGATAGTTATTTGCTAACTTCTATACAAAAATATACATACTATACAATATAAAAAAAAAAAATCCAATCAAAATAAACTTAAAACAAAAATATACAAATAAACTTACAAACCCTTAAATATATAAACTCCTCAATACAATTTTTTTGTTTTTCAAAATTTTGATCACTTCTTAAAAAAAAACCTTTGTCTCATATTATATTTCTTCCTCACCTTTCTCCTCATTTCCTTTCTTTTTTTTTACATTCTTGACAGTTTATTAATCATTCCTCTCTTTTATAATGTCACTCATTCCCTCTTATATTTATTGGGAATTCATTCATTAATTACGTAAAGCCCTCCCCTAAACCTTAATTTTTATTTTTATTTTTTATTATAAAAATATATTTTAATTTTAATTTTCAATCTTTTATTTTTTATTTTTTAAAAAATTAATTATTTTACATGATTTAGAGTCTTCTTTTTCACAATTTAAAGCCTTTTTTAAAAAAATAGTTTTTAAAAAAAAATTAAAAAATTAATTAATAATTCTCATACTTAGCTTTTAGAAGTTTAATTTTTAAGTTAGTTTATAATCATCAATCATTTGTAAAATGTTTTTCCATTTAACAAAGAATTATGAATTTTAATCTAAAATATTAATGTAAAAATTGAATTGTTGATTAGATTTATCCTCTTTTATGCATTAGACTTTTTTGATCAATAATTAGCAATTATACATCAGCTTGTCAATCCATGAGAAGTGGAAATTTTTTCAAAGGGCGGTCTCACACTCAAGGTACATTGTGGATATTAAAATCCAATATTGATTCCTATAATAGAACTACAACTTCTCAATCAATAAATTCAAAAATATGTGCAAATACAAAACATACATCCTATTCACTTTACAATACATAGTACGCATTACATAAGCCACACTTGCCCAAAGGACAAGAGAGTAGCCAAAACTCTCTCCTTACCTTCCTTGCTCTTGTAAATCCTATTACAAAATATTAATTGTTTCTCAATCTTTAATCTCTCTATGCTTACATATGCATCCAAAGAACGCTTATATAGATAAAAGACCTCTTATATTTACAATAATAACTCTTTTACAATTATCTACATACGCATTGTTTTATGTACAAACACAATTATATACATGTTTTTCTTGACAAAATATTGATTGTCATGTAATCTTCTACACATTCTTTTTAAGAAAATAAAATAAATTATTTAATAATTATTTTATTTAATTAACAATTATTATTCAAAAATATCATGATAGATGATGCTTTCTATTTTTTATACCAACATTCTCCAAACACAAACAATATATCTCACCTTTAAAATACTCCATAATACCATTACCCAACCAACTAAATCTACATAAAATGAACTAAATCCTCACTATATTTTAGTGAACCAAATTGAAACAACATTAAGCACCTCTAGGATACCAAATACCAACACCCATAAATTCTACATTTTATCACTATTAAACTCCAACCAATATTCATATGCACTTAGTACATACCTCATAACCAAATACTACAAAGTGTCTTTGAAGATAATATTGTCATTTCTTGCTTGTAGGCACCTATGAAACCACACAATAAATTGTCTCAGAAACAATATAACTTCTGAAACATAAATAAATGTGATTTGTACAAGTGATCAGGGTACTCAAAATGCATCTATAAATTTGCTAGTCATATCCATCATGATACTACATTTATCATTTTCATGTCTGAGTTGCAACATAATATGTGGCAAAGAATAGCTATACATTTTAAATATTTTATATTGTATATTATACGAAAAAATATAAATTAATACTTTATTATTTTTGTTAAATCGTTCATCTGTTTTCTTTTTATGATGAAGAATTTTATATCATTTACAAATTTCATTTGCTACTTGATACAAGAACACAAATTTATACTAATATCTTTGTGACTAAAAGATGTATGTCATGCTTTCAACCTTTTTTTTTTAGACTGTAGGAATCAGAATCAAGTAGTCATCCCCCTATAAACTGCAGTGCGTCTGGTAAACTTTTTTCATGTGACCATGACACTGGTGTGACACACCCTCGGGATGATGGGGAAAGAAGAACTTGTGACCACTTGCACGCTCTCAATCTAATCAATATGCATACGAACATCCTATATGTACACTCTCTGATAGAACCAACTCTGATAATTAGACTCCCCACCACCTTTCGTTCAATGGGCTCCATTCAAGCCAATCATAAATATGCTTCTTGCATTGCAGTCAATGCTACTATATTGTCCTTTACAACATAAAAACTCAAATCCCATTTATATAAATCTATTCCCATCCAGGTTTTGTTTTCATCATTCCTATGGTGACCATGACAACTCCCAAAGTAATCCAACTCAACTGAATGTTAATCTTGTGCAAGAAAATAAAAGAGTGCTTTGCATTTGGTGTCAATGTCTGTCTTTGTAATATGTGAAAACAAATAGTAGAAATCCCATAATGTATGAATATTTTCAACCTCTGTGCATAACCTAAAACATAATGCTTGTAGTGAAATAAACCATGTTATATTTTTGTCTCAAAACCAACAAAGCTCAAGTATTCTTGCTTAGCCCCACAATTGAGAATTTGATTGGGTCCTAGTGACAAAAATCAGAAGTTGATCATATTTACTCTCCACTCTAAATTTAGACATTTCTAATCAGTAATAAGCATTTGGTACATTAAATTGCCAATCCAAGAGCAATAACAATTCCAAAGGGCAATCTCATCTGAGTTGTATTGAGAGTTTGAGAAACTGAGAGAGATTTTTTTAATTATAATCTTGTTTTTAAGAACAAATTATAATAAAGAAATAATTTTGTGTGTTTAAATAATTTTTTTATTTTGTTAGATATTTTTATTAATGTAATGCATATTTTTGAAGTACTCTATGTTTTTTTCTTACCTTAGATCAATCCACAAATATTTGGAAATCTATTGCAATGCTATGTAATTAGACATTCATTTCCACACTTTCTCTGGATCCTATAACAACAATAAACAATATATGTTTGTTTCTAATTGAACCATTAACTCAAGCACTCTATGCATAGACAAAAGAGAAAAAAAAACTAATAGTTTTCCAAAACCATATATTCAAGAGGAGTCACTCCATCTAAATGCTCCATGTGACTCTTCAAATTCCTCATGTGTGTCTCCACATACTAAGGCTTACTCATGTGGCATCTTTTTGTTTCATTCAACCCAAGCTCCCAAGTGTGATTCTTTAACTTTCATGAACTTGTCTTCTTACTTTACCATGTGCAACCCCTTAATATTTTCAATTCCATTGCTACATACAACATTACTTAGAAGAAGTCAATGTAACATCAAAGTGTGGTGTCCCATTTCATTTTTGCGTAAAATAATGGAGTTAGGAGTATAATATGGGGTTGTTAGTGTTGTGTAAATATTATCTTCATTTAGGGGTTTTAAGGTTTTAGATTTTAAATATTTAAATCTAAAAATATTTTCCTTGTTAGAAACCAAGATCTAATTGCAAACCAGAAAAATCACCTTCCACAGAAGAGAAAAATGAAAAGCAGAGATTTGCAAAAGATGTGCAAATTGATATATTTGAAGTACCATTAATTACAAGATATGACTTGCTTTATAAAAGCAAAGATGCATAAACCTAATCTTATCTTGAGCAAAAAGATAACTCAACAAGAGAAGGATAAGAACCTATAACTTAGGAATTAAACATGCTTAAGTAAACTTATGCTAAAGTGTAATTAAATATTAATTGCACCAACACCCCCCCATAAGTGCAACTTAGGGAGAAGCAGATTATTATGCAAATGATGTGAGATGGGTCCCGACAACAAAGGCTTGATCAGGTACCCAAGTACAAATGCAATAAAGAGGTAGAGAAGGAAAACCCAGTGGGACAAAACCCCCTACAATGAGATGACTGCTACAAAGAAGCACTGGAAGAACATTGTGGAGTAACACTAGAACCGCAATCTGACAAGCAAGGAAAGATACCTCTGTCTACAAGAAACCAAAACTAGAATCATAATAATGTGATAGCAGATCCGATGCCACAGAACAATGGAAAACTCACAAACTGGAACAACCCTGGAATATGTGAAGCAACAGTAGATGAGATGATGACAAAATCTGGAAGCCGTGTATCTCGATGCCAATGCCAAACTGTGACTGAAACTCTTCCATGGGAAGGAGTACCAAAAAAGACTCTAGAACATTAACCATAAAAATATAGCCCTCAAACTGAGAAGGATCTGAACCAATGCGGATCAAGAAACATAATCTCTCAACTAAAGTGTGAACCGATGAATCCAATATGTGCCAAGCTATAGCAAAAATGTGGCCAAAAGAAACTACGAAACCAAATAACCCATACAGTTTCCAACAAATCAAGATGGATATGGAAATCAAAGTGCATGCACACTCTAATCAGATTATTATGCAAGAAACCCCCCTGATGGAACTTTATCTCAGTTCATTTATTACAATAACCCAACGATTGTAAAAGGAGAGCATACAAAAATTCATAAACATAAAATAAAAATAGACCTCATATCTATGTAAAGGACTAAACCAGCTTTCCAATGCCGCAAGAATGACGAAAAAAGGATCACCGAGTCAAAAGATATGCCCTCGAGAGTGAAAACAACATCTGAGTTCAAAGACCTGCAAAATAAATCTGGAGAAAAATCAGAAGAATCACCTTCACCACTGGATCGGTGTCAGAATCAGCTTTCCAACAGTATCTCATTTGTGAAAAAAAGACACCGTATGCAAAAAATACATCTGATTTAGTGAAAACTGCTCTAGAAAGGGGAAAAAACCAGTGCAGCATTAAATTTGATGGCCAAACACCCGTCACAAAAAAACTGCGAGTCTAAAATTGATGGCCAAACACCCGTTGGTGCATTTTCCCAATTTGGCTTATTTTTAAAAAAAACAATAAAAAAAATACATAGAATTTTTATTTTTATTTTTAAATTTGAAAAATATAATTGGGGGGCACGGCCACCCCACCCCTTCATAAGGGCGTAGTATGCCTGTGCAAGTTTATACCTACGTAGTACCCCTGCGCAGGTATGTCCCTAAGTAGTAGCCTACACAGGGTACTACCCTTTCAATTTTTCAAAAAACTTTTTTGTTTTTTGATTTTTATTTGATTTCTTTTTGCTTTTCAAAAAAAAATTTTGTGAGATTTGTTTTTTTGAAAAAAATCTAATGAATATTTTATTTTATGCAAGTTAAAAAAATTTAAAAAACCTAGATTTTTTTTTAAATGCGTGCACAGGGGCCGTACATAGATCGTACGGCCTCTAAAACAATTTTTTTTTGCCTCAGAAGCTCCCAATGTCAAAATAGGGCATATTATATGTCATTTTTGGTCTCTCAGATGCTCTGGATCTAATGGCAAGGTCCAATCTGCCTGAAAACGCACCAGAAGCTTCGCAACTCCCAGATCTGAAAAATCTTCAAACCCTCATAATTCTGGCATAAAATGTCGGATTCAGGCAAAACAAAAGTCGATCTTGACTTTTTCAATAGCCCTGGACTTGAAAATGAGCTCATATTTCCTCCAACGTACGTTGAAAGTAACCATGCAAGAGCGCCCAAATAGAGAGACAAACTCAAGGTATGAAACCCTCGAGGAATCCCAAATGAACTCTGCAATGAATCTCTCTAGAAATCTGATAAGGGGCTGCAAACCAAGGCTCTAATACCATGTTAGAAACCAAAATCTGATTGCAAAACTAGAAAAATCACCTTCCACAAAAGAGAAAAATGAAAAAGTAGAGATTTGCAAAAGATGTGCAAATTGATATATTGAAAGTACTATTAATTACAAGATATGACTTGCTTTATAAAAGCAAAGATGCATAAACCTAATCTTATCTTGAGAAAAAAGATAGCTTAGCAAGATAAGGATAAGAACCTATAACTTAGGAATTAAATATGCCTAAGTAAACTTATGCTAAAGTGTAATTAAATATTAATTACACCAACATGCCTTAGTGTTTAGCTATTATAAGGACCCAATTTAATATATTTAAATATTTCCACAAATATTTGCATTCATATTTGTCAAGGACATTATAGTGGTATAAGAGTTGGTGATCTTACCAACCTATTCTTTTCAAAATCGATCCTTTGCATTGTAGGAAGCTTATGTAGTTTGGTGATAGAGCAATGAGGTACTATCGAAGCGAGATCCGAAAGAATAACTATTTCACTAAGGAGTTAGGACAAAATATTATGGTAGATAAGGAAAAGACATCTAATATGGAGAGAACCCTAAGGTTTAGGGGGGGAGAAATTTTGATGTGATGTTGGACATGTCAATGACATAAATGTTGCACAAAATGGATAGTAACATGAATGGTACTTAGACCACATATGGTGGAGGTAGCTCTTCTAAAGCTAACAATCATAATGTCAACCCCACTAGTGCACAAAGGATGGTCCTTATCTCATCTACAAGGCAATTCTAACCTACAGTCATTCATAGGGAATAAGACATTCATGAATCTATGACCCGGAATCCAATCATTGATAATATTATAGTTTGTTATGCTGAGTACCAAACTCTCTCAAAGGAAATCTAAGCCAAAATTTCCCTTTTACCAATTTTATAAATTTAAAGAATTTTAATATAAATAACCCTAAAAATGACCCTAGACAACAAACTCCAAAAAGAGAGATGCAACATGCCTTAGGGAAGCTAACTCTATCCACCTATGATGGATCCAACAAATATGTTGCTCATGTACATGGTTGCAAAACTTAGACAGATAGCTAGCTCTCAAGCTTATGATTGAAGATGAGGATATTAAGTTTTTAACCTTGCAATTGGAGGATTCTACACATAAATGGTGGTACCATGGAATTATCACTCAAGGACACGACTCCATGAACTTGTATAATGAGTTCTGCAAGCTACTAATTTTGAGAGGTTTGATAGAAAGGATCATAAGATACACTATAGAGAATTGGCTTAGCTCAAACAATATGGGTTAGTGGAGAACTATGTGACAAAACTTTAGAAGTCTTCTATAATGGTGGTTGATGTCATAGAAAGTAAGCAAACTATCCTTTTCATAGAAGGGCTAACTAAGTCTCTCAATGGATTGTTCATATCCTTTGAACTACCTTCCCTATGCAAGGCAATCAATAGGGTATTGACACTCAATTTACCTCTATGATAAAGAACAAGTTAAAAATAATAATTTCCCTCCCTGAAATACCTTTCATAAGAATATATAACAATCTAATAATTACTCCTCGAGACAAGACGTAGCTCAGAAAATAACAATTTGAGAATGCAAATGCTATTCTTCACTTGCAAGGAGCCTTAGTTTCCTAGACACGAGTGTCTTAGAAAGGGCCAGATGTACTACATAAAAGTAGTCTCTTTAAGATGATTCAATAGCTGAGGAACCAAAGCTTTTGAGCGAAGAAAAGCAAGAACCCCAACTAGGGATCAAAGATTTAGAAGACAATTAAAAAGAAGGAAACTCTAGAGGTATTTTGCTAAGCTCTCTAATACTCCCAAGTATAATCCTTTTCAAATTCATGGGTTCATAAAGGGAAAATGAGTTACTATACTCATGATATAGATGCCACTCATAATTTCATAGATGAAGGTCTAGTGGCAAGGCAAGGGCTAAAAACAAAAGACTTTGAAGGCTTCAATGTAATATTCACTAATAGTACATCTATCCAATGCACTAAAAGATCCCTCAACTAAATCTTACCCTAGGAAATTGCAATATATGAAAGATTATTTCTAATGTTCAATATAGGAGACACTAACATTATTTTGGGTATTTAGTGGCTACACCCATTGGGGAAAATTATACAAAACTTTCAAACCACATAATTAAAGTTCCAAACTAAAGGAAAGGAAGTGATACTTCATGGAATGATGACTACAATGTCAAGAATTATATATGAAAAAAGAATGAAGAAAAGTTTTAGTCATTGAAAGGTATATTGGGCAATGCAATGTTTTCTATCAACAACTAACTCTCCTGAAGGAAAAATGGCATATCCCATGGAGATGTAGAATATCTTGAGTAAACATGGCAAGTTTTTCAATGACATCCCTCCTACGAGACCACCAAACAAAGGTTTTGAGCATGTCATTGAATTGAAGGAGGGCACTAAGCTTGTCATTATAACCCCTTATTGTCATCCCAAAATACATAAGGAGGAGATTGAGAAGGAAATAAAGGAACTATTGAATATGGAGCACATTAGGCCTAATTTGAGCCCCTTTTCCTCCTCTATAGTCCTTATGAAGAATATGGAACAATAATAATATGCATTGACTATAAAGATTTTAAAAAGAATACCATTAAAAATCATTATCAAATCACTAGGATTGATGAAATAATTGGCAAGCTTCATGGAGCAGTCTATTTCTCTAAAATAGACCTCAAGTTAGGCTACCATAAAATCAAAATCAATGAAGAATAGATTCATAATGCATCCTTCTAGTGCCACTATGGGTAGGGTAAACCCAAAAAAGTGGTTTACAATTCAAGTGAGGAAGGAAAAGTTGCAAAAAATGACCCCATGCAAAAAAAATTAGTTTTTGGGGTTCGAATGGACCCTTTGGTTCGAGCAAACCAAAAAAGGGTTCTAATGAACCCCGGTTCGAGCGAACCAATTAAATGCAGGTCCCACCATTCCTGCCAAAAAACACAAAGAATTTTTTTTTTGAAAGGGGGTTGGAATGAACCCTAGTTCAAGTGAACCCCCTTGGTTCACCCGAACCCCCCTTTCCCACCTTCTCACCCTCTGGCACCAAAAAAGTCTAGAATTTTGCATTTCGAAGCTCAGGTTGAGGATGAAAATGGAGGAGACTTCACAGACCCAATTGAATGATGGTATTCCTCAGAACGAGCTATCCAACGAATATAATTTTAATATGTTTTGGTTTTATTATGTATTTGTTTCTTTAGTTTTATTAAACATAGGTTTTTCATCGAAAATCAAGCTCTTTGTTCTGCACATGTGGAAAAATAGTAGATTATAAAAAAATTGAAAAATATCAGCGCACCAGATATTGAAGTCCTTGATCCAACAAAAAAAATTGCGTTAACGGTTCGCCTATGTCTGAATTGTAATTGGTTTGAATTTGAAACTTGATTAAGGAAAAAATATTCAATAAAACACTATCTAACCAATTGGAAGCATTAGATATCGTAGTCACAAATCTAAATTCAAAAAAAATAGAATTTTATCCTTCATGGAAAAAAATTTGTGTTATACGGTGAGCGTCACTCCTTAAAAATGTTGTTTACTGTAAAAAACTAGTTTTCGAAGGAGATGGAAAAAGAAGTACAATATGATTCCAAAATTTTTGAAAAAAATATATTTAGAATCTACAGACAAAATGTGACAAATCACTAGTTTGCATAATCTTCAAATTCTTCATGGTTTAGCCACTATAGGTGCCCGAAAGTGAAGATTTATTTAGAAAAAAATATTTCAGTGTCCAGTTTGGTCAAAAATTGTAAACTAGTATTTTGGGATCACCCAACATTATGAATTTTTGGGACCATATTGTTTGTTTGCATGAATGCCCCTATAACCTTCTAGTTGTGTAGGCACTATGTGTTCATTAAACATTTGAGGAAGTTTGTTCTTGTTTTCTTTAATGACATCCTCACTTATAACAAAACCTAGGAGGAGCACTTAAAGCACCTTGACAAGGTGTTAGGGATTCTAGAGGCACATAATCTTTTTATAAAAGATTTGAAATAAGAAATTTTCCATTATGATAAAGTATAATTAGGGAATATCATCAATGTGAAGGGAGTGTAGGTAGATATGGAAAAGATCAAATCTGTTTTGGATTGGCCTTCCTTGAAGATCTTGGCACAACTATGAGGATTTTATGGCCTTTGCAACTATTATTGGGTGTTTTGTAAGGGATTTTATCAATTGGATACTCCCTTGACCGATCTACCAAATAAAGGAGGTTTGTTGTGGATTGAGGTGATGCAACAAGCTTTTGAAAAAATGAAAGAGGTAATAATCTCATGCTTAATTCTCATTGTTCCCTAATTTTCCCATCCTTTTGTCTTAGAGTTTGATGCATCTAGAGAAGGAATAGGATTTGTGCTTATGTAAAACAAGCACCCCATTTCATTTGAGAGCTACAAACTCAAGGATATATACAATTAATTCTTAATCTATGACAAGGATATGCTAGCAATTATGGATGCCCTAACTAAGCTCTATAAATACTTGGTTGGCAGTCAATTTATGGTTAAAAAATATCCCAATATCCTAAAGTAATTTCTCAATTAGAAGGAATTGAACGAGTGGAAAAAGTGGGTGAGTAAGCTTCAAGCATTCAATTTTTATATTGAATTTTTTATTTAGGAAAGAAAAATCTAGTCAATGATACTTTATCCAGAAAGCCAACTTTATACTTGATGTCACACATCTCAACTAATCTTGGAAGGAAAAAATGTAGTAGAATATACTATGTATGAGTTTTCTACTAATGTATTAGAAGGAAATTTGTTGGATGATAGATATGTAGTATCCACTCTATAATGAAATACTTTATTTAGTGTCATAATAAAAAATGAAGGAAATAAGTTTGAGAGAAATTCACGATAATCCCTTGGTGGGCCACCCAAGATATTCCAAGACATTAATTCAAGGAGAGATTCACATGTAAAGGACTCAAGGATGACATCCTTAGTCACATTAGAGAAATTAATATTTGCTAGCAAAATAAAATAGAGCAAGCACATCCCACAAAACTCTTGCAGCCTTTACATATCCTAAAGTAAAAATGAGAATGTATTTTGATGGTCTTTATTAATGGACTTCCTAAAATACAAGATAAGGACTATATATATATATGTATTTTTAGATAGACTCATGGAATACTCACACTTCTATGAAATTTCTTTAGATTCTAAGGTACCATGAATTGTTTTTTATTGAGTAAGCAGGGAAAGGGCCCCAACCCTTACAAATTAGTACACCATGAATTGTTTCTTTAGATTCTAGGCACCATGAATTATCGAAATTTTCTTCAAGGAGGTGTTTATACTTCACATTCTACCTTAGAAGATCATGAGTGACAAAAACAATCAATTCTCTAGCCTATTTTGGTAAGAGATTTCATTTGACAAGGACCAAACTCACACCCAACACTAGCTACCACCCCCAAATGAACGGTCAAACTAAGATTGTATTGCTAATCATTAGAAGGCTTGGATAAAATGGCTCCATCTAGGGGAGCAATATTATAACACTACTTATCGCATGTCTATTGGGATGACACCCTTCATGGCTTTATATGGATATGAAGCCAAAATTTTTGTTGACCTTATGTTGTTTGATAACAAATTCTTGGGATTGAGTGATTTGATCCACCAAGGCCAAGCATTTTTGAAGTCACTCAAGAAAAATCTCTAGCAAGCACAAAATCAAAAAAATATGTACAAACTTCCATAGAATAGAAATAATTTTTTTTGTTGGGGATATGGTGTTTGTGCAACTACAACCTTACAAGAAATCCTCCTTAAGGGAAAGTGGGTATGAAAAAAAAAACCTCATTTTTACAAGCCTTAAAGAATTTTAAAATCTAGGTTGGTAAAGTTGCCTATGAGTTGGAATTGTTAGAAGAGATAAAGATGCATAATGTGTTTCATGTGTCCTATATCAAGAGGAAACTTGAAAAACATGTTTTACCTTCAATAGAGTCTCTCCCATTGGACAAGGAAGCAAAAATAATTTTGATTCTCAAAGTAGTTATGGAGGTACAAGGAAAATAAGGTGAAAGGCTAAAGAATCATAAAAAACTTGGCCAGATGGAAGAACATTCCTATAGAAGATGCAACATGGGAAGTCTCTTAGATATTGGAACATCTGAACTTGCAATTACTTGAGGGAAAGACAATTTGAGTAGGGTGGACTTGTCGTGTCCCCTTTTTCTCGAATATGCGTTGAGCCAAAATAATCATATCCTAACTCCAACATCTCACCTAATCCAATCTTAGGTATGTGTTCCTCCCCATCATTCCCCATGCTTCTACTTAAGACCACCAAATTTTCTAAGTAAGAAGGTGTTGCCAGTCTTCTCAATTTGTGAAAGTCATTAGAGTTTTGGAGTTCTTTGTCGATGCTTTATTACCCATATAATTTAAACCTTTCCTTAGTCCCCACTAGACTTCAAATTTCCCCATCCAAGCATTTATTTCCTCCCAACATTATGTTTCCTTTATCCTATTCAAGTTTCAAACTTATCCATCTAAGAATACCTCATATCCATCCCTAGCCTTCACTCCCTTTTCATTCAAGACTTCAAAGTTTCCCATATTGTCACACCTCTCCATCAAATCCCACTCCTTCACAAACCCTCATCAAAGAGTCATATTTTCCTCATCAACATGTATAAACCTTCCAAAGGTCATGAACCTTAACTTATGGAATGAGTCACAAGGTATCCTTGATAATTGAACTCTAACACTCTTGCCTCTTTTCACTATTCATCTCCACCTACCTCCCTATATAGCTTTACAACCATTCATGCATAGGTTGATGATGCATCTTGTAGAAGGTTTCATGTAGGCATGGAAGTATTATTTAACTTAATGAGGATGCAGTTCCACATGTATCTCTAGCTATGCAAATAAATAAAAAATTGGTTACCATTAATGAGGTAGTTAGGGTTTCAAACCCTAAGAGACCTCTCACCATTATTGATAAGGATAGTTTCATTTCACAAGGGACACTCCTCTGTGCCTCTCAAGGATATTTTCCCACACATAATGGTGATTCAAGAGGAAATGATTCTCAATAGATACGAGCAATTCTTGTCATGTATTAGTCTCATGATGGTGGTCATTGTTGTAGTTTTTGACATCTTCTTGAATGTACAATGAGTGAAAGATTGGAAAAAATATATCAATCAAATATACACAAAAAATCCTAGCCAAAACTTTATGTGAGAATGAATGTTCAAGCACATAAATCTATGGAAAAAAACTTGTAGACTTGCAAGAGATTAAGGGAAAACCTTGTAGATTTCACATCGAATGATGAAAATAATTCAATGGAAGAAGCGGTCTCACACAGAGATTGCATTCAAGCTTTATTAGTGATGAGTGTATAGTAAGACCTAGCTTGTTTGATTTTTAGGTTTCCTTGGGAGTAAGCTATTGTATTTCTTGTTTGTATTGTAGGTATGCAACTGATATTTCTATTATTGGGGCATATTATTATATTTTTTGTTGCAATTATTTTCATAGCTATGTTTTGTAATGGGTTTCAATCCTACATAATGTAAATGATGGTTCTACAATTTTATTTGTTGTGAATTTGATTTGTATCTATGGCTATCAATGAATGCAATGTAGTATTTACAATAAATTAGTTTATTAGATATAGGTATATATTTAACATTTTTGTTTATCTTATTTGTGAACCTGATCGTGTGTAATACTTGAGATTTAACATGATTGCATAAATGTAAAAAAGGAGAATTTTATGGGGTTGTTAGATTTAAATAAAATAGATTAGGGTTTATTATCTTTGGATAAAATAATGAAGTTGGGAGTATAATACAAGGTTGATAATGCTACTATGTAAATATTATCTCCATTTAGGATTTCTAATGTTATAGGTTTTAAATATTTAAACCCCAATATAAAAATAAAAATCTAAAATAATTGCCTTAGTGTTTGGGTATTATAAGGGCCTAATTAAATGCATTTAAATCTATCCATAAATATTTACATTAATATTTCTCAAGGACATTACACAAATTCAACCCATAATTTTTCCAAAAATATAATGGTACCTCAAGATTATCATATGGTTTATGGTCAAAGTTCATCCATAAATGGTTCCAAATTTTAGTTGAAACCCAAGGATTCTTGCACCATTTAATTAATTTATTTTTATGGGACTAATGGGGAGATTCATTGAAGGGTCAACAAAATATGGTGCTAATCTTTATTTTATAATATCTAAATCATTTAATTACTTGTATGATAACCCATTTGAGGAAAATAATCTCCTCTCCTCCCTCCAAGATTGAAGTCGATCTAAATTAGAATCTATGCTTCTAACTAAATCAATTATAGTCTACATAGATGTGGAAAACCTATGTATATGAGAGGTATAATAGGATTGGTATGAAAAAATAATATTTTGGTTTAAAGGATGATATATTTTGATTTTTCTCTACTCTTAACCTTTTTTCATTAATTTTAGGTGCATTTTAAGTAGGGTTTTGGGGTGGAGTTTGAGTGGGGTTTTGGGGTGAGCTTTGAGGTGGGGAGATTTGAGGTGGGTTTTGGGGTTGCTCAAGTAAAAGTTCATGCAAAATAAAATCATATGCATTCATTCAATCCATGATCTCAATTGTAATTATCAAAAGATAAGTTTAAATTTAAATACACTAAATGCTTTAAAAAAATAAATTGTGATTTAAATAAATACATTATCTAACAATATGCATTAAAAAAGTAGCAAATATAATAGTTTATCAATTTAAACTTGCTCAAATAATCTAAGAATTTATATCAAATAAAGCCATCTTAGTTTTCCTAATAATACATGCATCCACCATGAAAAACATGAAGCTAATGATCAATTAGAAGAGAGAGACTAAGGATAGCAATTATCATTATAAGGAAATAATTTCCAAGCTTATCACTTGATGTACCACCAAATGGAGACCTAATAGACCTAGATGTGAGTAGCATTAGGCCATGCATGCAGAAGGTTGAAATCATAGAAATTTCTTGTGCATGTATATCAGTCATAGCTTAGGGTTCAAGAATCAAGGCATAAGGTTCAACCTTTAGGGGTTAGGGTTATTAAAGTTAAGGTTTCAAGGTTTTGAGATTTGGGTTCTTGGTTGAAGTTTTAGCATTTTTCATTCAATGTGTAGGGTTTAGTGTTCAAACTTATGGCTTGAAGTGTATGCTTCATGACCCTATGTTTAGCATTCAACATTTAATGTCCAATGTTGGGCATTTAGGATTCAACATTCACCATTCAATGTTTAAGGTTTAATGTTTAATGTGAAGGGTTTGATATCAATATTTAGTGTTAAGTGCTAAGGTTCATTATTTAGGGTTCAAGGATTATTGTCGTAGGTTCAATATTTAGGGCTTAGGATTTAGAGTTTATTTTTCAAAGCCTAGGGTTCACATTCAAGGTTTAAATTTTTAAACATCAAGGTTTGAAACATTCAATATTTATCATTAATATTTAATTTTATTTTTTAGTGTTCACCATGTAGCATTTGGAATCATTTGCAATCTATATCTAAGGTTTGTTGCTAAGTTTCATTATGAACATGGCTCAAGGTTAAAGACTTATGATTTAGAATTTAGGGTTTTCCTTGTTTAGAGTTCAAAGTTCATATAAGGTTTATGTTTCAAGGTTTAGAGTTATAGGTTGTTGGTCCAAGGTTTAGCATTCATCATTTGGTATTTAAGGTTTAGATTTTAAATTTAGTGATCAAGGTTTAGGCTTCTTGACCTAGGACCCAAAACTCAAGCATCTTGACTTTGAACTTATGAATCAAGGCTCATTATTCAAGGTTTAGGGTTTAGGGCCTAGGGTACAAAATTTACAATTTAGTATTCAATATTTGTGATTTAGCATTCAATATTTACAATTTAGCATTCAACATTTATGATTTAGCATTCAACGTTTACGATTTAGCATTCAATATTTACAATTTAGCAATCAACAATTATTGTCTAGTGTTCATTGTTCATGACAAGGGTCAAGACCTAAGGTTCACCAATTAAGGTTTATAGTTTAAAGTTTAAGGTTTAGGGTTCAAATTCAAGGTTTAGCTTTCAACTTTAAGGGTTTAACATGTAATGTTTAACATTAAGATTTAGTAAATTGTGTTTAATGTTCATCATTTAGCATTCATATCTAGTTGAACTTGTGAATAGGGTTTAGTCTTAGAAGGTTCATTATTTAGGTTTTAGGGCAAAGACCTAACATTTAGGATTTAGGGTTTAGAGTTCAAGTGTTAGGGTTTAAATGTTCACATTTTGTGGTTTATCTTTCAATGAATTAAGATTAAATACTAGTATATATTTAGTGCTTATTGTAAATAGAATTTATATTTAATTGTTTATAGTGTTCATTACTAAGGTACATTATTAAGAGTTTAAGGATCAAGGCCTTGGGTTCAATGTTTAAAGCTTAGAGTTTAGAGTTCAAAGTTTGTGGTTAATGTTTCAACTTTTATTATTCATCATTTGATGTTTTAGGGGTCAAGATCCTATGGAACATTTAAAACTTATGTTTTAGTGTTTGAGATTCAAGATTTATGATTTAAGACTTAAGATTCTCAATTTAATTATTTTAGTACATGATTCAACACTTATTTAAATTGTATATACATTTTACCATTAAATTTAAATTTATTTGTAATGCACAAGTGAATAAATCCAATTTAAGATCTAAAATGTTTGATTTAAGATTTACAATTTTAAACACCCACAGGGGACTAGTCTCGCCCTAACTTGCCTCAAGTACTCAAGGTAAGGACTGCTGGACCGCCAGGCTGGATCTCGGGGACACCCTTATAATATCAAAAAAAAGATTTACAATTTTAAAGTTTAGAAATTAGATTTATAATAGATTTACAATTTCGAGTTCAACCCTAATCCCTAAAACCTACATTCAAATAACTTAAAGGTCAAGAAAGAACTGGCTACCTGCCTCATAAACTCATAGCCTATAGCCGGGGAGGGAGGATGTGAAGTTTGGGTGGCGTAGAAATTTAACAAAGCTGAATATTCGCTGTCTGTGTACCTTGTACACTCATGTTTCCTTTACTATACAGTGAAAAAAGGTTCGCATGCATTGGCCCAAAAAAAAAGGAAATATACCTTTTCATAAGGAATAATCTCGTTAAGAATAAATGCCAGTTAGTAAACAGACATTCGTTACCATTGGTAATGGATGTCCAAATCCATGACAAATACTCATTTTTTTAGAAAGCTGATATATGAGTTATGGATATCCCTTATCTTGTACTTTCTCTTGTTACAGGGGATTTCAAATACAGTGTATTTGAGATTTCTATTGTTGAAGGTAAAATTTTAAATTTAAGTGTAAAGAAAAAATTAGGTGTAAAGGAAAAATATATAGTGATTGGAAGAGGTTGTTTAGGGGAGAGGACAGAGTAGTTGTGCATCTTAATTTCGCACTTCTAATTATCTTACGTGGAAATTTCAAATCACACACATTTCTTTACAGCAGCTTACTTGGAAAGTCCCTTGCTTATAACTAAGGTTTCAAGGCCACATCATCAAATATGTTGCCACATCAGCATGCTTTTTGTCAAGGTGTCCAAAAAGGCCCAAAAAAAAAAGTGAGACCAATACTTGTACATTCACAGCATGTTTTATTGAGCACTGATGTGGAATCACATGATTGGTTGCTTTTTAGATCAAAGAAATACATTTTGTTTAATTATGGTTAGTCATCATCAACACTAACAACTTTAAAGTCACAACTATTGGTCCAATATTCATAAAAATATTGGACAATATATAAACAACTACTATCACAACTATTGAAACATGCTCAGGTACTGGGTCCTCTCCCCTAATGGATGGAATCTTGGTTGGGATTGACTACACAATACAAAAAAGAAAATATTCATAGGTGAAAGGAATTGGGACCATGCAACCTCCAGAAAACACATAATTGACAGCTGCTAGGTATGTTGTTTTTTACGATACTATTTAATTTTTCATGTTTGCATATGTTCTAGGAAAATTAATGAAGAATTTCAGACTTTAGACAAAAGTCTTATTTTGCCTTAAAACATATATACCCTTTCCTAACATCCTATAGAGAAAAATTAGACACCACTGGTAACCCAAATAAACATTCTCATAACTTTTTGGGGGTAAAAATAATGCATCTTCACCCTTTAAGACATTGTAGAAAAAGAGACAAGAAAATATGATAGACGGGTCAATATTTAGGAAATACATTGACATTATAGTAAATTGTTGTAGATAGGAATTAGTTATCAAATAAGTAAATAAATATTTTATTCAATTATCAATATTTTTTAAAATAGATATTATGGATCTATTTGACATAGGAAGGTTTAAAGAATAACTCAATAAAGAAAGAGACTTTTTGCAAATGGAATAATGCACAAAAAGATAAAGACATAATATTAACAAGTGAATATTGAGAATATGGGAACAAACATCAAGAACACACATATATACATGAATCAAAAAAAGCTTGACATGACTTGTTACTCATCCAAAACTAAAAAGATCAAGCACAAAGAAAAATCAAACATAAAAATTAAGAAAGAAGCCCCTAATTTAAAACAATTTGAAGCGTGTTGTTTTGACAACAGACCAATATACCTTCAAAATCCCATAAAAAATATATGCCTCAATTAATTCACAAATTAATAAACAAAAAGAACCACCTATCCCAAGAGGTCTCCACCATATTCATCCATATCATTCCCTAATAAGGCTTCCTGTTGGCTGAATGCCCAACCTCCCTATCATACACCACCCAAGACATGCAATTTCCTCCTTCTTGAATCTTCTCCTCATCTGGTTCCTCAAAACTGTAGATCTTAACACCTGACTCTAGACAGAATGCTTCCTGGAGTGGGTGAGGGAAGGGAGACTAAACAACCTAAAAACACCCACATTGCCTTACAAGGGACAACCCCAAGGATATCTATGCATAAGGATGGGTTTCAACTTTTTGCAGAAAGCAACAAGATTCTCCATCTGATAAAAAACCACATGTATTTATTATCTTAAGGCCACCAATTCCTTGTGGACACTGCTAGCAGGGCCTTCCTCTTGGCTGGAAGGAACCTTATCTTCCATAGTGTCCTCTAGAGCAAAAGATGACAAGGGAAAAAGTTACTTCAAAATCCATTCCAACATCTCCTTGTCCACCACCTTTGCCTGTAATTTGTTTATTAAGTCCTCCATAATAGAGGCATGAGTCCTGGAGTTAACTGTATTTTCTCTGTCTCCCATCCTACTATTTTCTTGATGAACTTTAGGGAGATAAGATCCAGAATAAGGAAAGTATTTGTCAACCTCCTACCTAAGACTACTCATCTATAGCGAGTCTTTTATCTTCTCCCATCAAACAAGTAGCTTTATTTGCTTCTGCTCAGACCAAACAACCGCACACCAACCAAAGAGGTAAGGTGAAAGTACGAGGGGACCAAAGTAAATCAAAATCTTTCTAACCTAAAAAATTTCTGCTATAGATGCTGCATAAGGGAAACAAGTAGTTTCTAATGATTTTAGTCTTCTGTAGAGAGTCTGTTACACTTCTACCAAAGATCAACCTTTAATGGAGGAATTATTAAAGGAAGCTAGAAAGGCAATGACTAATCTCCAAATCATAAAACTTCAGAAATATAAATGAGATGATAAGAATTGGACTGCTTTTGGAGGGTGTTGTCACTGTTATAGAAGTGGGGACAAATCCTTCCATGAGCTGTGCCAATCACTTTTAAAACCAAGAAAAGATCAAAATCAATATAACACTAACTAATATATATTCCTTCGAAGAACACCAACTTCAAATTTTTGGATGGGGAGAAAAAATTTATAATCTCATCATTAAGCTTTCAATTTGCAGCAAAATCTTTGATAAGTTTCAAGATGGTTTGTGAATTTATTTTTATTATCAAGTGTTTGCATCTTGATTTTAAAGTTTAAATTGAGCTTTTTATTCTGTTTCATTTTAAAGTTCAAATTGGCCTTCTTGTTATGCTTCATTGTTAGATTTTGGTTCTAGAAAGAATGAACCTCCCTCGATGGGCTCTAGGAAAATTCACTACCAGCAATTCACTGACGAATTCACGGTTAACAATTCACTGCGGGAAAATTCACCGCCACCAACAGTTTACCGCCCCCTCGATGAACTTATCTGCAAGAAGAATCAATCGTCCAAAAAATTTGAATTCTTCTTAGAAGTGTCATTAAAAGTCAACTTTCTATATTCTCAAAACTTCTTCCAAATTACTAGAGATCTTTTTTTCTTTTTAATCATCCTTATATCAAACCCAAACTACTAAAGATCTCTTTTTCTTTTTTACTACTCTTTAACATGAATGATTCTAGGAAAATTCACCACCAACAATTCATAGCCAACAAATTCATCTCTAACAATTATAATATAATTTACCTGAAACCTGTACAATTATATAATAAATTTAATAATTATTAAATATTATTACTATATAATGCATTAACATAATATAATATTATTCCGTATTTTTAAAAATATTTTACTAAAATTCATCTTCTATTTAATGAACTGACTTTTTATATTATATTATTTCTAAATCTAATAATCTTTTCCTTTCATCATAATAAAATATCATAAAATATGATATAAAGTATTTGATACAAAATGTAATTCCATTTCCTGTAACACTTCAACTTGAATATCTTTACTAGTGTCCTTTATTTATTCTACTAACCCAGGACTTTTGAAAATATAAAAATTCAAAAGCACATGCCCAAACTATATGTACTTTTAAGTGATGTCGGTACTAGACATAAAAAAATAAATAATATGTTTCCACCATTAGAGATCAGACCCCACCATGTTGTGGAAAGAAAGTGTCCCTCACTAGTCAAAGTCCCATCCCGGTCTACACAACCCATCATAAAATGTCCCCCTTTGAAAGTACAGTACAAACACACAATGAACAAACATGCAAGTAAATGTTTTGAATTCTATGCCTACTTAGGGTTTCAGGTCCGGGTGTTAGGTTGGAATATGCATTTGTACCCACCTTCCAAACACAATAATGAACAAAATATATGGAAACCTACCCCAATACCTACCCTATGTGTATAGGGTAAGTGGTGGTATAGGGTATTTGGAAATTAGAGTTCAAATGGGTTACCTTTTTAATCATTTAGGGGAACCTTTTGAAAAGTAGTTTTAATATTTGGTATGGATAATGATTAGGAGAGTTTAGTAGAGTGTAAATATGATATATTTTAAGTTTCATTTATGATAGATTATAGAGTTTTTAAATGTTGGTACTAAAATTTTACATTTTTTTAATGAGAGGTACTTGATTTTAAAGTTTAGTATGTGAATTTAAAGTTTAGTAGAGTTGTAGGTAGATGTCTATTTGTAGAGTAAATGATTGGAAATTATGGGGGAGAAGGTTAAGTGTTTACTTTATGTCCTTCATGTTGGGCAGGTTTAACAGTTGTAGCAGCATGTATTGCTATTCTTGTATGTCCTATTGGTGAGCATGTATTGTTATTCTTGTGCACTCTATTGGTGGCATGTTTGGCACCTATGCCTTTAGTTATGTTTTCTTACTAATGTAATTTATTCTTCTTTATCCAATAAAAAAAAGGTTTACCAGTTGTAGAGTAATAGTTGAAAGCTATGGAGTGGAAGGTTAAGTGCTTAATTTACATTTGGCATGGATGCCTTAGGTTTAGTAGTTGTTTATACTTGCATAATGTTGAGATACATTGCTATAATTTTAATATATTTTTTGTTATGTTTGTTCTCTTAAAGATGGAGATTAAATCTTACGGTTCAAGCCTTATTAACTAGTGTTATGTTTGAGTTATTTCAAGGATGGAGATGAGGTATCATATTTATGGCCTCATTAATTAATTAGTTAACAATATAAATTTTAATTAATTTTGTATAACTCGTTTAATTATAAAATAAAATATTTTTAAAATTATAATAAATATTCATAACACATTAAACAAAATCTTTAAAAAAATTAATAAATATTTTTAATACATTAAAAAAACCTATAATATTATAATAAATATATTTTATTTTTTTTCAACATTTTTTCTTATATATATATTTTTAGAGAATGGGAATGATAATATTCAATAGATATTTAAAAAATATATATATGACATATAAGATCAAACATCGATTTTTTCTTTCTGATATGTAAGAGCTTGATATTTTATTAATAATAAAAAAGAGTCATACAAAACATCTACTAAGCAGGAAACCACCACCGAACCAGAGACAAGAAGAACCAGTAATATTTTAACAAACTGCCCGAGAAATTCACAAAATTCAACCAAAAATGGCTCCAACCATGCCAAAACTAGATTTCCCATAAACTAAACTAGTAGCCAACGGACAAAAATTCCAGACAAAAAGAGGTTGAACGTTAGAGAAAACCATTTAATTTAGCAAAGGTGTCAAAATCGACCACCCAGTCCAAACCTTCCTCCACCACCAGCCCTAGCTTCCTTTTCAAGAATTTTGTTGCCACAATCAAGATCATCTGATGTTGCATAAGCTCAGCCCCTTTCAAGTCCAAATGAAAGGGGTAGACTCTCACCGCCTTGTCCAATTTCTAGAGTAGCTCCAAATCCGACTACCATGGAATCCCTCTACCAAAAAATGTCGCCTTTAGCATCTCCTCAAGGCCACCCAGCAAATCTCCATGAAACAAATGCATGAGCATTTCCTTGGCCTCTCCCTTAATCACCTGAACATCCAACAATACAGCCAGGAAATGTGAGGATATATATGCATTATCATGTGCATACTCTTTTCTCTCCAAATGGCCTTTCCTGAAAATCATTTTAACAGCTACCAAAACCAAAGGATCACTATCCAACAGAATACACTTGAGTCGTTGATCAGTTATTTCTCTGAAGGAAGCTTGTCTCTCCATCGCCCACAGAGAAATGGGTGTGTCCACACCAAATGACTCCAACCCCTCTGCAAACATAGAGATTATAAATTTGGAGCAGCTCAACTTTTCCATTTTCGAAACCACCAGAAACCAACCACCATCGGCCAAAACGCGACCACCAAAACACCATATAAACACTGCACTCCACACACAAACAAGCCGCTGACGCCAACTTCCATTAATAATGCCCACGAAAACAAGGTCGAGCTCACCTCAAACACGCAAGAAATTATAATGATGCAAGACAATATGTCCTTGCATGGAAAACCAACCTTCACCTTCAACCTTTAACTCATTCCTTGAAATGATAATCACTCACCAGCTAACAGTTGTGCATGTACCTCGTCGTAAACGGAGAACACCCGAACTATCACCACTTGTCATTGCCTTTCCTATCACTCAAATCGGTGGTGGCCAAACTATTAAAAAACATATACTTGCTAAGTCATACCCCTTCAAACTCCCTCAACCAACGTGGAGGGGCACCCGCCTAGCCACCCACTAATCAAACATCAAATTTAACCCTTTGTGGCTTTTATGTTTTCTCATTGAAAGAAGTTTTCTCACTTAAATTGAACCTTTGAGATTTTTTTGTAGATTAATTAGTTGGGGGATTATTTTGGAGCCCTTCCCCATTAAAAGACAAGCGACACTATAATTTTTCATCCTCTCTTTTTACATGAAATCTTAATCTATCATTTGGAAAGATGTATTTTTCTTCTATTTAGCTTTCCTATTAGCTATCATAGTCCAACCAACTTTCTTGATTGATACTAAATCCATAATATCTTCCTCCTCATCCTCAATGCCCATGTCAAAAAGGAAATCATCTTTAGAATAAAAGGGATCAAACTACTCATTATTTTAAATCACTTATAAACGTCTCAATTCATTGGCCAAAGATACACTCAAAATATTCAACCAATCCTCCTATTGTAGTTTAAAGTAAATCAAATTATTACATATTAAAGTTGTTTCCATAATCTACAACAAAATGAGCTCTTGCTCACATATAATATCCTCTCTTATTTACTTGTAAGAAACAACATCCAAGGTCATAATGGGAACAATTCTTAACTTATGCTACTCTAGACAAAACCATTTATACCCCTCCTTGATGAAACACCCACCTTAGATGTTGGGGATCCCCTTAGTAAGGTCCACCCCCACTTGGATAAGCTAAAAGTCTTCCAACTACTTGATGTTGTAGATTTACTTTTAGCCAAATCTCATGTGAAAGATTCAAATAAAAGTATAGCTGTACAAGAATTCAAGCATAAGTAGAGTGAGAATGCCTAAGGGTTTCAAGAGATGTGGAGAAAAAAATCCAAATGAGTTGCATGTTGACTCTGAAAGTTGTGAAGCCCTAATTCCAGAGAGACAAACTATACCTTAAGTCTTAGGGATGCCAACTTAAGGTGGAAAGCTAGAAACTTATAATTGGTTAGGGACAAGAATCGATCAAGTAATAAGGATGGGTAACTCTTTTTGCTTTAGGCTCTATTAGGAAAGGGGGGTCTAACTTGAGGCCTTCAATTTATGATAATTAAAGAGAAATTAATGAATACAATCAAGACCCTAAAAACCATACTCAATGCACTATGAAATCTAAAATAACATCACTAAATTTTATGTATCCAAAGATGATATAAATTTCTAGCATATGTGCCCCAAAATAACATCAATGTTATTTCCAAGTAAGTGAATCCACTTAACTTCACATATACATGTGCAATAAATAAAATGTACTTATATGATCCAAAATGGATTTTTCAATTCTATAATATCATAGGATACACCATGAATTGTGTTAATAAATCATACATGCATGATGGGGCCTAAATCTACTCCTAAGCTAATAAGGACATTTATGGTATGATTGAAATGTGTTTGGTTTTTCACCTCTTCTAGACTAATACCAAATCCATTGGGAAATAGAGTCACATACTATAAGGAAGAAGAGAGCACACCTACAAACCATAAATGGAACTAGGCTTGAACACACACACACAAAAGTCAAAGATAAAATATTTCTACAAATAAGCATCTTAATAATATATCTCAAATTTGTATCAAATCATGTGAAATAAGAGAAGGTCATTACCAAAGGTCTACAATGCATTCAAATATTATCACACATTCATCTAACTCTTATTATAATCATGTTGAGAAGTGTGGTAAGAGGGAACCCACAACTCAAGTCAAAACTCCTCTTAAGTTACTATAATATACCATGAAGACATTCAATTATAGAATCATCTTCAGTTGAATACCCTTCCCATCATTTATAGAGCATGTTATGTCCCATTTAAAATTGGATTACATGAATTGATTTCTTAAAACAACCTAAGATACATGTAGTTACAAATTTATCTCAAATATCACATTGTTGAGCATATCATGCATCCTTATATATGTGTTTGTGTGTGTGTTCCTTGGGCAAGGTCAGATTGATCTCTTGTAGTCAACATATGTCATTTACAAATAAAACCTTATGTAAAATAAATATCCCTTTTATTTTTTCATAGTTATAATGGGGTAGAGAAAACATACATTTTATGATTAGATAAGTCATCAATTGCTAATTTGTAGGCCTACAAGTGTAGGTGTTGATTAATCACATCCAAGTCATCCATTCCCAATTTTTTAGCAACACATGACCTTGCATCTAAGTCTACATCCTTAAGAAATTTAGTAATACTTGGAGGTTTGATTTGGGCATCTACAAATATCTATCATATTCATTTAATGACATTGATGGTGTACTAGTTGGTATATGAGGTAGATAAAAACTTTTCAAATGGTTGAACTCCATGGTAGTCATGTAATTAGGGTTTGAAAATTATGCAAAAGACTAGGAATTCAATAGTATACAATCAGAGGGGATCAAAGCTTGGCAAACAACATGTGAATTATTATAAGGAAGTGCCAAAAGTCTACAAGGCACATGGATGGTGGAATAATGGAACAATAGAGCTAGGAATCAATAATGCAATTTATAGGAAGGGATGAAAATTTCACCAAGATAATTCATCTAAAATAAAAAATTAGGATGTAATTTATAATGGTTATAAACTTGCATAAAAAATCCAAAAGGAGGAATGGATTGAAACTTGGGAAGTAACTTGAAAAATTGTAAAGTTGCACATAAACTCCAAAATTCTCCTAAAATATAAAATTTGAACAACCCCCCAAAACTTATAATTTTCAAGAGATAATCATGCCACAAATATTATGATAGGTGTAAAGGATAACATTGAACATGTCCTGACCAAGGCAACCCGTTTATGATATCTTGGATTAGTAATATGTGATGGGCCAAAAATTGGGAGGGATACCATCATTGGCATTATTTTTGGATGTGTGCCTCTTGTAGGCATAATGAGGATCTGGAAAAGTCTAACATTAGACCAAAAAATAAAGTGGAAGAAAAAGGAGGAGGTAAGACAAAAACACACGCATATGTACAAGATATATAGGGAAAACACAAAAAGGAATACAAAAAGAAATTTAGGACTTACATCCAATATATATAAGGTCATAGGTGATGAAGGAACTTTTATATGGTTGTATATGATAGGAGGAAAAGGATATAATTCAAACTATAGAAATAAAATATATGATTCAAGGTCATAGAAAAACTAGAGATAACTTCCTCCCACTATAAAATTCAATATTGGGGAATATATTGTCCTTTAAAATGCACTTATTTCCAAGATCTCTTTGACATGAAACACAATACTTTCCCATGAAAATTTGTATTTCTAGTGCTACATGAACAATCACAAAATTTCCCATTTGATAGGGTTTTGGGTCCCTTCAAAACTGATTTGTAATGGGTTTCGGGTCCCATCAAAACCTGCTTTTCCCCATCAAAAACAATCACAAAATTGCCCATGTTGAATATCACACTCTCAAAGAAACCCAATGCAACGAAAAAAAGAGCCACACTTTGACCAATTATCATGCATATCATGCTCATCCAAGGCAATATATGGTGCATCAAACTCACAAGTTTAGTAATTAAAAATGAGCACATGGGTGAAAAATGATCATCAACTATGATGAATACAATACCATTATATTGTTTAACTTCCTTGCATAGGTTAAGGCTGAAAGGGAATGTTCAAAAGTCACAAGGAAAAAATAGGGTACTTGACTACACTCTTGATCAACATCTAGCATTTGTTCATGGGTGTTAAATTTAAGTATCTCAAAACTAAGCTCATTGTTAATTTGAACATCATTTTTAGCCTCAAACTCATTTGGATATTGTAGCTTAACCCATTTTTCATATGCATACTAGTCCCAAGAGAAAAAGTTAGGTTTAGGCACAACATATGTATCATTGAGGTTAGAAACATGACCTTCATCAAAGAAGAAATCCTCATTAACACTTGTGCATTTATCCAATTTTATAATATTTGGTAGCTAACATACATCCTCACATTTCCTAATATACTTTTCAATGTCTAAATAATAAGTATGATTCAAGCCACAACTCAAATCACCAACATCTAGGTCACTATTAGGATACACCTCAAGTGAAGAACCAATTTCTTCAACTTTTCTCTCTATTTTAAGTTTTATGTTCCTAACTACTTCAACAAAACTACTATTATTAAACTTGCATTGGTCTTCATTTTCTTCATTACTCACTTGAACAAACTATACTTTTATCCTCTTTGTGATATAATCAACATGGGAAAGACTACAGACCTTATGCCAAAGAAACAAGTCTCACATGTGTCCATATGATCACTAGAACCATACTCTTTCAAAGAAATATCTTCAAACTAAAAATCCATATCCATAGTGTCATTCATGTCAATGAACCGTCCTCAAGTGCAAACCCAATTTTTTCATCCTTGTGAGGAAAGTACATGTAGTAGGATCATTAATGGAATCACAATCCTGAATGAAATAACAAGGGAGCACATCAAATAGGTAGTCAAGTTCTTCCCCTAAAATCTTCTCATTACCATAGATATCATAAGATTGGACGTCACAAATTTCTACCCTCTCATTTCACTCATAGCTTAATCTTATATTGTATTCTCCCTATTATTGCATGCATTTTGATAGTTTTCATTACAAGCCTCACTATCACATATTGTGATAGCCTTATGCTACTCTTAGCATCCAATCCATTACCAACAATATTTTCATTTGATGAAACCAAACTCAATATGTAATAATCTAGGTCATTTCCTCAAGGGATCCAATCCATCCATAGGCCTATTACAAATTTGTGGGATTCATTTTTTTGGTATCACACTCAAACTGGATGTGTAGGCCTCACAAAATATGTTAATGAAAACTAAAATTTTAGGCCTATGCACTTTAGGAATATGTGAGAAGGTAATAACAAACCTATGATAAAAGTCACTACTTTATTCCCTTTCATGTTTTTTGATATTTACCAATTCTTGGATAAGAGTGATAGGGTCCATTTCAAATGCATAGTTCTCATTAAAGTAAATCAAAGGGTCTCTCCAAGAAGAAAATTGATGGTTGGAAAATATATTAAACCATCCACTTTCCTTCCCATATAGAAACCTAACAAAAAATATCATCCATGTTTCTTCATCTTCAAAATGAGATTCCTCTATAAAATTTGAAAATGCATTAACTTGTGCATCCACTTTAGAAGTATCAATCCCATCAAATCTAGGCATTTGATTATGAAATATTCCTATCATGGTCTTAATTTCATAGGTTACTGAAGATAGATCTATTTGTTTGTGGATATTATCAAGGGGGACAATAGGATGTTGAACTTTCTATTTTTTTAAGAAACTAGTTTTGACTTTAGATTGTAAACTAGCAATAGGATGAACTGAAATTTCTAATTTCTTAGGAAATAAATTTTTGACTTTAGATTACAAACTATAGTCAAGCATCCTAATTTGAATTCAAGTTCATTTTGTTGTCTTATGAGTTCATCTTGTTCTTGCCTAATAGAATCAAGATTTGGATAGGGGTTTAGATACGAATGATAACTACTTGAACAAATATAGGACATGTCACTATATTAATCAAAGTCATAGAAATCAAGGTATATAAGCCTCAAATCCATGAATTACAACTTTTGAATGTGCTAGAGTGAATTAAATTTTGATCACTTCCCAATATGTGCTTTTTTAAAAGAAATTGTATTCCCTATAAAAGAAACGTTATATCACAAAAGGAAGAAGAAAAAATTGATCACTTTAACCATAAACTACTCCATCAACATGGATTATGACTTGATTTCACCAAATATTGGTCTAATGGCAACAAATGGCACTCAACTCACTAAATAGAGTTATCACTTCTTTGAAAGAAGAAATCCTTGGAGCTTTTATTGATCTTCAAGGGATCAAATATATTTTTATATATTTAATCCAAAAAAAAATTCTTCATTGTTGATTGCACTTACAACCCTTGATTCCTCACCAACAATATCATTTTCCAGCATAAATTGATGAGTTTCCAACTACACACAACAAAAGGACACAATTTTAAAACTACCTAATTGGTGCTTGAAATATTAGGTAAGATTTTAAAACACTATCAATGATGTCTCAAACAATGGCACCATTTTTTTGGCTCTCAAAAGTTGTGAAACATCAATTCCATAAGGATAACATCTACCTTAATTCCTAGGGATGCCAACTTAAGGTGGATAGCTTACAATTTATGATTATGTATGATAAACAATTAGAAAATTAATAAGAATGGGTAACTCCTTTTTCTTTAGTCTCTACTAAGCTAAGGGGGGTTTTCCCCAAGGTCTTCAAGATATGATAATTAAATAGAAATGAAATAATAAAATCAAGGCCCTAATAACCAAACCCAATGCACTATGAACTCTAAAATATGTCACTAATTTTCATGTCAATGTTGGTTGTAGCTAGACCTCTAAGACCTCTAAATGAGAAAGAGAGAACTTTCTTGCATATGCACCCAAAGATAACAATAGTAATATTCCACAATAAGTGAATCAACTTAACTTCACTTACACATGTGCAATAAACACAACATAATTGTATGATCTACATAGGATTTTCTAGATTTAAGACATCATAGGATACACTGTGAATTATGTTACTAGATCATACAATAATGGTGGTACCTAAATCTACTTGTAAGTTATTAAGGAAAAGGGATAGTATGATTTAAATGCATTTAGTTTTTCACCTCCTAGACCAATGCCTACTTCATTAGGTAATAGAGTAACACCCTACAAGAAAGAAGAGAGCACACTTTCAAACCATAAATGGAATTAAACTTGCATACACACACAAGAAAGAGATAAAATATTTGTACAACTAAACATGCCTAACAATCAATTGTTGGAAAAATGTGTCTCAACCTTGCAATCATATACAGTTTATTGTTGATAGGATGCATGTTGGTATGTGGCGACTAATCATGCAAATATTGTACACTCATAGCAAGACGTGAGGTTCGAGGCATCACCCTAAAAAAAAAAAATTGGTTGACATGTCAAGGTTTTTTTTCCCATTGACACGTCAAGGATTCTTCCTGCTGACACGTCAAAGTTTTTTCCCGTTGACACGTCAAATGAAAAATGACCTTGTAAAACCCTAATTCTAGAAGGTTCCAAAAATCTTGTTATAAGCAGTTGGGATGTATGTAGACAGTGATGTATTCTAAGAGTTTGATAGCAGTCGTGTTGTCTCTTGATCTCTGGTGGTGATACTCTTGTGAGAAGCTTGCTCTGCAAGTATATTGTAATCTTTTGATTTCTGAATAATATATTGAGCGAATTTTGGAGTGTGGAGTTTTTCTTCTGAAAGGGTTTTCCCCACGTAAATCATTGTGTTGTGGTATGCATGATATTTGTGTTTATTTGTGTTTAAGTTTTTACAACTATTAAAGATCTGTAAAGTTTGCATTTTTCTCCTCTCAAGATTAGTGTAGGAAGTTTTTCCACTACCTTAACTTCCTTACATCATTCTTAAATCTAAAATTATAATAAACATTTTATTCTTTTAAATCTTTTATTTTTTATTTTTTATTTTAGTTATTATTCTTAGTTTTTTATTTTATTTTATTATTTTCTTTCATTATTCTTTATTATTTTGTTTTGTTATTTTATTTTATTATTATTTCATTTTTATTTTATTTTTATTTTTATTTTATTTTTATTTTATTTTGGTTTTTTTATCTCTTAAATTTTAATTTTATTTCTTTTTTATTTTATTTTGTTATTTTCCTTGATTTATACCTTTATCATTTTATTATCTCATTTTTTCTTTTTTTCTTTATTTATTTATAACTATTTTTATTTTATTTTGTTATTTTCATTATATAATAATTTTTAACTTTCTATTTTTGTTTTTATTTTTATTTATTATTATTATTATTATTATTATATTTTAATAGAAACTATATATTATACAATTCTCTTATCATAAATAATTTGATATTTTATTTTTTAATAAACATTATATAATATTTATAATATTAATTTTTATTATAATAAATTTCTTTATACAATTCTCTTTTAGTCATTGTATATTATTTTCCTCTCTTTTTTCTTTTAATTTTTAATTTTTTGGGCTCTTTTTTATTTGTTTTAAATTGGTTCTTTCCTCGATTTATTTTTGGGTTCTCTTCATTGTTGTTGCTTCCTTGTTCTTGTTGTTTCTTTTTAATCTGAACCTTTTTGATTGTTCAAATTTTAGTTTTCTTTTACTCTCTAATTCTTTATCTTGCTTCCTTTATAACTTTCTTTGTTTTAAATTCTTTCTTTCTTCATTCCCTCTTCAAAGTGCTATCTAGGGTTCATTTTCCCTCTTTATTGTTTCCTTTACTCCATTGCTTTTCTATTTTTTAATCTATCCTTAACCTCGAACCGTGTGCCTCCTTCCTTGTATCCCCTCTCTCTTTTTAGCTTGCTTTGGTCTGCAACAATCCATTTCTTCTCCCCCAGCTCTCTTTCATCTTGATGATGGATCATGTAGTATGATTCAAAACATTGATGTGAAAAACTAAAACACAATCAAATCCAAAAAATTTATTGCACTACTTGATGGATTGTGGAAACTCGATATCTTTAATTATATGATATGTGTTCAAGTGAGTATTAGTTATAGGTTCTATTTTATTCAAAGCACCTCATGATCATGCCTAAAATTGATTTACTTTTGATACCATAAATATAGTTGAATCTTTAATTTTTTATAACTAAGATGTGGGTTTTATGGGGGTCCATGCCCAAATAGAAAAAAAACATACATGGAGACATAAATCCTAACTTTAAAAAATTGTAAAATGACTTAATAAGTGTTGAATGAGCCAAAATACTATATCATGGTTGAACAATGGCATATAACCCTAGTAGGGAAACATCATCAACCTATAAAAAAAGGAATAGGAATGATAACAATTTCACTATATTTCTCTACAATCATTGCAACATGTTTAACAAAATATTTTTTGGCTACCTCAATGATGACACATCTAGACAATAAAAAAAAGTAAAAGAGTTGGATATGTAGACACTGAAAAATGTCCCGAACCTGCGAGCAACATTTTATCACCAATTCACCTTCTTCCATGCATAATTAAATAATTATTCGTGAATGCCATATTCTTCTATTAATTAAATAATTCTTAATTATTTAATTAATTCATTTTATCATTATTCCTCTTTTAATTAATTTAAATAAATATCAATTTTATTTAAATTACACTACTAATTATCTTTTTCTATCCTTATTTATTTAATTATTTATTTCCATTTTCCTCTATAACTAAATAATTATTTTGATTATTTAATTATTTATTAGCTTTTTCTCTCCATAATTAAATAATTATTTTTAATTATTTAATATTTTAACACCCCATCTTTCTTCTATAATTAAATAAATATTTTTAATTATTTAATTATCTACTTTTCCTCATTTAAATTAAATAATTGCTATCATTATTTAATTTGAATCTCTTCTTAGCTAAGCCCTAAATCTCCACTAATTTCTTGAGTTTTGGTTCATCCTTCCCATCCTTATCTCTTTTCTTCTCAACTAATCTCATACATTGATCATGATAGCTCATCATTCAATCCTAACCATTCATTTGAATTAGGATTTCTATAAAATCAAGCCATCATCCTCATTTCAAGGTTAACCACAATCTTCAATATTTTTCTTCTCATATCATTTATTTTGAAGAACCACAATCTTTAAAGTTTTGTTATCATACCACTATCTTGAGATCTTGCATCAACATCAAGCTTGTCAAATATCTTGTATACTAGAATTTTGAGAATAAACAAAGCAAAATGGAGAAGAGCAATGGAGGTGATTCAATTATAGCATAGGAATTAAGGTGTATTGTTCCATTATTTGGATTTCTATGTTCATCTGTGCTTCATTGTTGGATTAGGATATTCATAGCTTGGATTAGATATTTGTGTGGTTGCTATTATTGATTCATGCTTATTTCCCTGAATTCTAGCCCCAATCTACAAGATATTTAAAAATTCACATCCCTCAAATCACCTACATGTTATCAATGTACACCATTAAATCAAGACTAATTCGAGAAAGGTCCTTAAACTTTCTAGAGAGCATAGTCTTCTATCAATTAGATGTGGTTCCAAAAGACACCAATATGTCACTTCATTTTCTAGCCTCTTGAAGCATATCCTCCTCAAAACTATCTCCCACACCAATAACATTAGGGGTAGGAAAAATCGAGTGAAAATTACACTCACAAGCAATCTCATCATCTACAATACCTTCAAATCTAAGACACCTAATCCATTTCTATTGAACCCATGGTTCTCTTCACACTTATATTCTCCAACCAATCAATATGAAGAATATCCTTAAATGAAAGACAACACATCATATATCCATTAATGTAAAATATCCTCAACCATAAATTTGAAATTTCCTCCACTATATGGTGGATCACATCTCACAATTTCACCCTCCATCCTTTACCAATTAACACAAGATACACCATTCAAAAACCATAGCTCACTATTTGAGGTAACTTCTAAATTTTCATAAAGAATGATCTTTGTGAGAAATAATAACCACAATCCTTAACAAAAGTGTTAGCGTGAGAGAGTAATAAATTTCTTGCATGGGATGAGAAAGTAGCACACATTATATCATTGTTGGCATAAAGATATGACCAAATAAAGATACACATTAAATTGAAATTGATGAAAATGTATTTTTGTAGGGAATGAAATTTGGGAGGGGGTTGAGGAAAAGAATGATTTTCTTTACCCATGTAATGCTTAATATTTACCAATGATTTTATTTATCCATGTAATGCTTAAGATGTCCCATTCACTTGGGTATTGCATAACCCTAGCAAAGAAAGGAAAATATGATACTCCTGAACATTCAATAAATGATCTTCTAACCCAATGCTTTCTCAAAAGAAATAAATAAAATCCAAAGTTTCAAAACTTGTATCAATAGTACTCAATTCTTTTATAATATTGTACAATCTCTAGTCCTTCATGATCTACCTTTTGTACATCTAGTACTAACCACTTGATAATTACCTTCAACCATAAGATTATTGTAATCAAGGGATTTAGCCATCTTAGATCTAATGCTTCAACTTCATTGTTAACTCAGTTCTATTAAAAAGGAATCTCCTATTACAAAGGCACCATTATATGACCATGGAACTACATGAGATCCAACCAAGCTAGATTATTTTTAGTTGCACCATCAAGATTCAATTTTATAAATTGACATGGAGAGGATTATATGTGTTATCAACCCTTTTTTAATTTATTTCTTATTACTCTTTGAATGGGAAATGGAACCATATTTATGATAATTCCTCCCCTACTAGTAAAAAGATAATTTTAATTCAATATAATAATGTGTCATAATAGTGCCTTAAAGAAAAAAAGTAACACTACTCCAAGAACCAATCTATGGAAAAGGTTAGAATAAATTGACCCCTTCTTGATATTTAGAGCATTGTAATTAAACTTTATGAAAATTTTATTACAATGGTAAATATTCAAGGGACATAAATTACAACAATCAAGGTGAAGTAAGGGTTCCTCCCCTCTCTAACCTTGTGTTTCATTTATATCAAAAAAATTGAAGAATATTAAGAGGAGGTGGGTGTGGTAGTATTAATACAGTTGGGCTCTTTTCCAACCTACTACTAGCCACTAACAGCATTACCCTAGTAAAAATTTGTGAAGATCTCCAAAAGAAACTTAATATTCTCGAACATTTTTGTAAAATTGTGAACAACATTAATATTGATAAAACCAAGGTGATTATAATTTAATCTAAAATAATTTATATTATCCTCCAATTATGTATAAAAATACCTTTCATGGGATCTAATCTTAGAAATAGATAGGCGTCAACTTTAACTACTATGGTTAAAAATCTTACTATAATCTTGAAAATGCATGAAGAAGTATTTATATATATGGTATTGGGTATATATGGTATTGGGACACAAATCTTACTATAATCTTAAAAAAAAAATTATTTCAACACTCTAGTTGTCTTAATTAGTGTAAAATGTTATAAAGTTTAGGACTATAACATCTTTCATGAGGATTAGAATAAAATTATAGAGGTAAAAGTGCATTATTCATGCTTTTCCCTACTTTATTTGGAATCACTTTGATCCTTTGTACCTATACAATAATATAGTGTCCAAATTAAATGTTTCCAAATAAGAGTTGGCATAATACAACCTATACCTAATTAGTATTCAAGTCTTTTTTCTCTAGGCATTGTGGACCCAAGTCGACTTTCCAACAACTATCCTATCACTTGTTGAATCAAGCAAAAAATATTCAATTTGCATGCTAGGGTGTTGTATAAAAGAACAAAGCCCTAGTTCATTTTTTTATTATTGAATCACCATTATAAAACTTAAATATTTATATACATTGTATATAGAGATCACCACATCACCATTTATAATTGTAAGGATAAATATAGACATTTCATTCTTCTTAGTGTGTGTGTGTGTGATTCTACAAATATTATTAAATCAATTAAGGGGCCTCACTAAAATTCAAAATGGGAAGTTAACTTTGACTTCCATTCTCTAGCATAACAAGTTCCAATGATGCTTTTCAACACCACACTTTTTAGATACATAGAGGACAATAATAATTTGAAACCTTGAAGTACATAGTTCAAGTTTGCATAGAAGGTTCAAGATTAAAAAAGAGCTTAAAAGCTTCTAGTATCCAAATCAAAACCATAAATTCATAATTGAACCAAAGTAGAGTACATGTCACTTCTGATTTTGGGGTTACACGATTTCAAGTTTGATAGAAAAACCTAAATTAGACTATTGAATACATACTACAACATAACATCCATTCATCACACATATAACTACACACATCTATCTTTTTTTGTCATTTAAAAGATTTATTTTAGTGCTTGTTCCAAGATCCATCCCATTTATCTATGTTAATTGATTAATTTCTTTATTATTGGATGTATTAGCCTAGATATTTTTAAGTACATATTTAAATACCTCTTCCAAAACTAAGAAAATGATATAATCAGAAAGTTCAAAATTGTATGAATACCTTATTTCATATTATTTTGATCAAACTAGGTTGTACTTTGGTGGAGTTGAAAGTTATGATTATAAAACTAAAATATAAACAATAATCACTCAAATTAAATACCAATAGACTCTTGATATAAATTATAATATAAGTAATAGCCACCATGAACTGAAAAAGGGTAGGCTTGAAATGCCAAAGCTTTCATAACTATTAGAATATTCAAAATCTTAATCTAATAGAAAGTGGATAAAATATAATCTTACATTCCTATAAAGTGCAAAGAAAAATGAACATGAAATAATGAAATTATCAATGAGAGGAAGTTAAAGTATTACAAAGAGTAATGATCCTAGATTGACTTATAAAAGGTTTTTCTAATGTTTTGAAATTAAAAAATAAAATAAATATTGATAGAATAAGAACTAATGATCATGACCTATATAATGAAATTGATCATTAACACCTTGGGACTAGAGAATTTATAAAATTTGTGATACTAATAATAGAGTTGAATATGAATACCTAGCTTCCTTTAGACTCAAGTCCTATTGTGAAATTCATTTTTTCCCAAACAAACCACAAAGGATGACACTTCCATCCATTAAAATTTGTACACTATAGTTGATTGGAATAATGGTAATTAAAATCACACCTCCAATTATATCATACAAAAAATCATATAACACATTAAATTATAAAATAAATTTGATTAAACTCTATAAATCAATTTAACTTTAAAAAGAGCCAATAGTGGCATGGTGTGATGGTTAAGTTGTTGTGTTGTTATTCTTGTCATCATGGTTCAAACCCCATTGGGGTGTAGTTACTGATAATTTATATTGGGGATGAGGTCTCACATTTGTGACCTCACCAATTCATAGCTTTGTGTCAAAAACATTTACCCCTCTTAAAATTTAACTTTAAAAAGATTAAAATTTGTCATATTTTCATAACTTTTATTAAAATTATATATAATAAATATTGTAGCATAATGATAACAAGGACACTCTAAGGAGTGAAATATAAATTCAAAATCCTTTGTTACAATAATTTGAATTAGTTTATTTCCAACTTACCTTCCTATATTTAATATGATGTGAACCTACCCCCACATCATATTAAATTCTTTCTAGAAATTCATGACTTATAGGATCGAATATGCTTGGATTTTTATTTTGCAAGATGTTTGATCTTCACTAATATTTGGATAAATAATTTTCTTTGTTATGATTTACACTTGGAGGATTACTTCTTTCATTCACCTTAAACCCTAAATCATAACCCTAACCCTAACCCTAACACTAACCCTAACCTTAACTTGCATCATAACCTTTATCCTATTTGTAACCCTAAATTAAAGCCAAACAATAAACCCAAAATTGTAATCCTAACCTTAAACCTAACCATAACTCTAAATGTAACCTAACTCTACCCTAAGCTTAACTATAACCCTAACCCTAATTGAACTCTAACGCTAACTCTAAACTCTAAGGCTTACTTAGGATTCAAATAGGGTTACAATTAGTGTTAAGGTTAGTGTTAGTGTTAAGTTTAGGTTTTAATTTGGGTTAGGGTTAAGGTTCATTTAGGGTAAAAATTGGGTTTAGGATTAAGGTTATGGTTAGGGTTGGGGTTAGGATTAGGATTAGAGTTAGGGTTATTGTTAAGGTTAGTGTTAGGGCTAGGGTTATGGTTTAATTAGGCTTATTAATAATATGTTTGAACGAAATATTTTTTGCGCTCTCTTACACCTCTAGGGTACTTGACTTGACAACATGGATGAATGAATGAAATAATGATTTGAGGGCTTATTTATATAGGCAAGGCACTCAAATGGTTGTTAATTTGATCCCCAAGGCCAACATTGAATAAAATTAAATTTAAAACCTAATTTTTCCAGCTCAAACCTCAAAAATAGCTCAAATGGGACTCATTCACCCAAAGTGGCGAATGGGTCCCATAGGGGCTATTTTGCTAGCTAAAGTGTCAGGGAATGAATAAATTAAGCTTTTATATTGATTTAGTTAGGATTTTGATCAGAATATGACTTGGGATGCACAATATGGGGTCATAGGGCCTATTAATGATGATATAAAGGCTTATTAGGGCTAAGGACACAAATTTTAATGTGAAAGTGTGATTAAATACACTCTACAACATTAAAATGAGGTCCACATAGCTTAGAAAGGCACAAGATCTAATGTAAATGTGTAAAACACATTACAACACTAGATTAAATTTAGGTTTAATTTGCAAGCCTTCTAGATTAATGTGAGATGCAATTAAATACATTTTATAATATTGAATTAGGGGAAATATAGGTCCATTAGACTTAAATGTTTAATAAAATTTTAGAAAAGTGTGAAAGTTATGTACAATACCTTTAGAACACCTTTACAAGACATCGATAAATGCATTTTATTCAATTTACAAGGGCCCAAGACCTAATGTTGATGTGTTATTCACATTACAACACTAAATCAAGGTAATATTAAGCCAAAATCTGCAAGAAGGACCCAAATGAGCATTGAAATGTACAGAGATCCATTTTTCTACTCTACATTTAGCCCCCACTTTAGTGAGAGGATGAACTTGCTTCAAACTCACACTAAAGTAGACATTTGAGAGGGGTCCAATCATACCAATGTGGATGGTCCAGGATAACAAAGATGAAGGAGGTAACCAAGCCCCCAAGATCCAAGATCCTAATTCAAACCATCATAAGCACAAGAGGACACACACTTGAGGTGAATGATTTGTAGCAAAATGAGATATGCAATCATGCAATGGAAATAACTAGAAAGGAAGAACAAGAATAAGAAAAAGTAAAAAGGTGGATCAAGCTTCAACCATTTGTCCAACATGGTGTGGATCAGATCTAAGTTGTTTATCCAAAAAAATGTATACTCACTCTTAGGCGACAAAACTCATGGTTGTTTTCCAAGTGAGAAGTCCTAGAAGGTGAGACACATACGACCGATATATGCTCACACACACATGAGTGGCTATGGGGAAATTCATGGCCTATCTAGAAGGCTCAAACTACACACATTAAGGGAATAGCTGGTATCTACAAGAGTTCTCTTTATCCTTTTTCTTTCTTATTGAGATATTATTATGAAAGCTTCATTTTGTTTTTGCACTTCCAAAGGGGGGAGTTGACTTTGGTGGGAAAAAATGTCAACATTTATTCCTTGAATCATGACTGCTATGTCATTTGGTTCCTCATTAGAAGGGATAGGAACTTGTTGTAAGGCTATTTCAATCATGTTGTGGTAGTGAGGGGAGGCTTGAATAAGGTCCCATAATGATATCTTAGCAGGAGTATTCTTTAGTTGTTCAACAAGATTTTACTCCTTTCCACTTTGTCGAGGTAAACAAGGAGCACTAGGCAATATGGAATCAGACAAAGGCAAGGGTTTCAGGGTTGGTTGTTGTGGTTGTGGATTTTTTCTAGTGTTGTATGTATGAGCAATGATATTATGACTCAACTGTTGCGACACATTATTCTTAGGTGGGTTGAAGATGAATTTGGGTTTGTTTTTAGTTTTAGGTTTGTGTGATGGTGGATAAAGGATGAGTTGAGGTTGAATAATATTAGCATCCCTTAGCAAGTGAGAGTCTAATGTTGCCTCTTCATCTTCTTCTAAGGATACTAGATCATTATTGTCAATGTTATCCTTTTCTTGCACCATGATATCCTCCCTAGGAGGAGAGTTTTTAGGAGAACTACAAACCACATGTTCTTGAAATTTGAGGGTTGGGTCTTCTAAAATGACTTCATCACATGTAGGGGAAATATCAATGGTTGGATTTTCTTGATTATCAATAGTGGGGATATTAGGAGAAGGATCTATTTGATTATCCTTTGTCTCTAAGGTCTCATTCTCTTGTGCCATATTATATACCCTAGTAGGAGAGCTTGTAAGATGTTCATCACATTCCATCTTTAGATTTTGTAAAGTGGCTTCATCACAAGTAAGGGAGGTATCAAGAGAAGGACAACTATGATTTTCAAATAGATTGTCCCAAATGGTAGGAGCATTAGGGAAGGGAGGAACAATATTCCCATGACACTTAATAAGTATATCATCTAACACCAATCTATCCTCTTTACATAGAGGAGGGATATTAGGAGAAGTACAATTTTGATTCTCATGGCTATGGATACTAGGTAAGGTGATGTTTAGAAATGTTTCTATGATCTCATCTTCTTGTTGTCTAATATCTTCCAAAGGGGGATGAGGAGAGGGATAATCAAGACCCTGAATGCTTATATCTTCTTTGACCAAGATACCTTCATCACTAATAGGAGAGGTATCGGGAGAAGAACAAGTATGATTGTTATGATTGTCTACACTACCATCCTCACCAATGGGAAATGTAATATTAAGGATTGTGTCAATGGTTTGATCATAACTATGACTAACATGTTTCTTAATGACCTCGTTGTTGTAATCAAAATTGAACTCATAAGAGGGGATGTTGTACTTATGCAATCCATTTTTAATCATATCAAAGCCACATCTTTTGAAAGAAAACATGATATCATGAAAAAGTAAAGAAAGTGCAATGCAATGACCTAAAGTGAAATGTTTAAATGTAATTTTTAGATACAAAACAAGGTAATTTATTGATTACATTATGCAGAAGCCTAAAAGATGAAATGTTGTAAATGTAAATTTTGAAATTGAGCAATGCATGAAATGAGCTAATTTAAGTTAGATCCAATGAAATGCATGTAACATAAACTCAACCAATTGATACAGATAGTTAATGGCAGCAAACAGAAGCTTAAAAACAGGTTTTTTAGTGCTATAAATGATAGTTTTACGGGTGTACTGGGACTAATTCGCCCAACGTGGTGAATGAGTCCTAGTAGGGATTTTTTTCAAAACTTTTCAAAACTTTTCAATTGTTTTTTATGCTTTTTAGTTTGTATGATGTATATCCTAAATGAAAAAGTAGTTTTTTAATGATTTGAGATGCAAAAATGCAACCTATATGTACTTTCACTAATGCAAAAATTTAGAAACCCTCGATGCAAATTAATGAATGCAAATACTAATGCAAAGTTAATGTGAGCTAGATCTAGGATGATGGTGGGCTCCAAATCAGAATTATGATGTTCAAAATTTGGGTTCACCAAAATGAACTGAAGATTTTTGTGCTCTCTTACACCTCTAGGGTGCTTGACTTGACAATATGGATGAATGAATGAAATAATGATTTGAGGGCTTATTTATATAGGCAAGGCACTCAAATGACCATTAATTTGATCCCCAAGGCTGGCATTGAAGAAAATTAAACTTAAAACCTAATTTTTCCTACTCAAACCTCGAAAATAGCTCAAATGGGACTCATTCACCATCCTGGGTGAATGGGTCCCACCTAGATGGGACTCATTCACCCAAAGTGGCGAATGGGTCCCACAAGGGCTGTTTTGCCAGCTAAAGTGTCAGGGAATGAATAAATTAAGCTTTTATGTTGATTTAGTTGAGTTTTTTTTAATCAAAATATGCCTTAGGATGCATAATATGGGGTCATAGGGGCCTATTAATGATGATATAAAGGGTGATTAGGGATAAGGACACAAATTTTAATGTAAAAGTGTGATTAAATACACTCTACAACATTAAAATGAGGTCCACATAGCCTAGAAAGGCACAAGATCCAATGTAAATGTGTAAAACACATTACAACACTAGATTAAAACTAGGTTTAGTATACAAGCCTTCTAGATTAATATGAAAATGCAATTAAATACATTTTATAATATTGAATTAAGGGAAAGATAGGTCCGTTAGACTTAAATGTTTAATAAAAGTTTAGAAAAGTGTGAAAGTTATTTACAATACTTTTACAAGACATCGATAAATGCATTTTATTCATTTTGCAAGGGCCCAAGACATAATGTCAATGTGTTATTCACATTGCAACACTAAATCAAGGCAATATTAAGCCAAAATCCACAAGAAGGACCCAAATGAGCGAGAAAATGTCCAGAGATCCATTTTTTTATGCTACAATGTTAAGGCTTAATAATGTTAGGACTTAATAATAACATTAGGTTTAGTGTTAAGGTTAGTGTTAGGGCTAGAATTAAGGCTAGGGTTAGGGTTCAAGTAGGATTACTTTGGTTATGATTATGGTTATGATTAGGTTTTAATTAGATTAAGAGTTAGGGTTCAATTAGGGATAAGGTTAAGGTTCAATTATGTTTCAATAAGGGTTAGGTTTAACGTTATAGTTTTTGGTTAGGATTAGGGTTATGGTTTATGGTTAGGGTTAGGGGAAGGTTAGGGTTATGATTATTTTTTATGGTTTAAGGATATATTTGAATTTTAATAAATCCACACCCCTAATTCATTTTTAACAATAAAAATGCCCCTAAACATGTTTATTTAAGTGAATGGACTAAAAGAGAAGCATATATCACTCTTCACACACCCATCTAGCACATCTAACTTCCTCTAACATACTTACCATTTTTAGACACCAAGGATATCCTCCATTTTTGCACATACCTACATCTATAGCTAAGGATTCATACACTGATATGTAGGGTCACACACTCCAATACTCTTCGAACTAATTTTTCTAAGACATTCCTAGGGGTTTGATTGATGAATTCCCATAAATGTGCCATAAGCACCAAAATTTTCCTTTCAATATTGACAAGTATTATAACAACCACAAAGAAAGTTGATAGCTATAGTGAATTTATATTTGTAGATATTAAGGATATGACCACACAACTACATGGCATTATCATGTCACTTGAGACACCTCACATGTCATATATGACACTAGGGTGCCAAAAGACACATACATGTACAATTCTATCTTTGACAGATTCCATAAAGAACACATGATCCTAACTTTAGTCTAGCAATGTAATAATCTCTTATTCTTATCCAATAAACTCAATAACAACAAAAATCAAAATATATGATTTATCTCTCTTCTTTCTTTTTATTTCATACTAGTTCAACCTTAACTTGTTTTATCTATTTAATTAAAATACAAAATAAAATAAAAAAATTCATATTAAATCGAAATTTCAAAAATAAATATTATTTTAATAATAAAAATTAAACAATTGAACATAATTATTTATTTTATTATAATTATATATTTATTTTTATAGACACTAATAAAAATCGCCTTAATGAGGATCACTTAAATAAATACATAGATTGACAATTTATATTAAAAGGACTACCATAAAAAAATCTTGACCTTTAGTTTCTAAAAAAAAATTACTTAGCTAGTCATGAATGATTGGAAATGAAAATTTCTTAGCCTTTCATTTGTGACATTTAAAAAAAATACTATTTAAGTAGTCATGAGTGATGGTAAAAATATATATTGATATTACATTTTGTTAGATTTTTTAAACTAATCTTATTTAAATGGTCATGAATAATGGGGAACCAATAAGAGCTCGAGCTTACATTTATTCTTGTTGGTATTGCCATGGTGTGTTGGTTTAAAGGTGGCATTGTCAACTGTTCTTTCCACCAAGGTTCAAACCCCGTTGGGGTGGTATTGTTGAATGGTTGTATTCTTGTTCATAGCTCCAATTCAAAAGCGTTTACCCCTTGAATAAAAAAAACTTACATTTATTCCTCTATTTAATTGAAACTTCTTTAGACAGAGATAAGAATTGTATTTAGTCTTTACATAAACAATCACATTTCATTTAGTTAATTTGTTGTATTTTGTCATCTTTGAGAAAATATGTAAATTAAGTGTAACTGTTACTTTTGAGTTAGTAGATGGTGTCAAAAAATATTAATTTATACTTTATAAAATGGTATAATATTTTGTAAACTTATTCATGATTACAATATTTAGAAGAAGTGTATTACAAATGATATTACACTATTTGAATGAATGTGATTTATCAAATACCGTACTTTTCATAATTCTTGTATTCAAGATTTTATTTCATAGATGTGTTCTTGAATGAATTCATTATCCTTTGATCCTATGTGAATCTCTTAAATATATTTGAATCAAAATATATTAAAGAAACAATGTTCTAGGCCTATGTTGCCTCAAAAAATGTGTTATAGCTATAGACATGTAGTATTATATTTCCTTCCTTTTATCATGTTAGGCATGCATGATTAAATCATGTTAACCATAAAACACATTCATTCAGTCATCACACAATGAGAAAATTACAAGCCTATAATATAATTAACTAAACTAGAGAGAGAGAGAGACCGCTCATTCATTAAATCATCATACAATAGAGAAATTACAAGGATAGCATATGGAATTTATTGTGTTAATGATTTTATTTTTAAAGGATTGTGTGTGTGCTCAAATGGTTATTAAATATATTTTTATTTTCTTGAGAAACTTAGTAGAAGCCATTAATGGAGTCTTATGGTTTTTTTAGGAAATCTTGTATGTTATTATTTTTGTAAAAAAGTAATTATGTGATCTATTTTGTTAGTATTTTCAAAATAGTATAGAAAAGGAAACACTATTGTTTATGTGTGCTCCCTAAATCTTCCCTATGAGCCATTTTTGAAAAATTGGCCCTCTTAATTATGTGGGATCAATAGATGAAGATGGATGACACTTCAATGTTCTATCCTAGAGATATTTCATCCTTAAATGAGATTGGGTCTTGCAAAGATATTTCATGGAGGATTTCTCTTCATATGATAGTGATTCTTGGATATATACCATGCAAGAGGATATGATGACCTTGGACAATTGTGATACTTGGGATCTTGTCAATTTTTCAAAGGGAAGAAAACCCATTGGTTGCAAGTGGGTGCATAAAAATAAATTCATAATATATGGTCAACTAGAGTAGTACAAGCCCAAATTGGTGGCCAAGGGCTACTCCCAAATAAAGGTATTTTATTTTGGTGAAATTTCCTCTCTTATTGCTAAGTTGTCTTCTATTAGATTCCTTTTATCCATTGCTATAGCTCATGATTTTGAGATTTATAAAAAAAGTGTTAACACTATTTTCTTGCTTGTGGATCTTGAGGATATTTATATGTGATAATTATAAGGAACATTGGCTTACATGTTGAAATGGTCATTATATCTGTTAAAATAATTTCCTAGTATGTGCTGCCAAAAGTTTGACGCCTTTTGCATTGAAATTGGGTTTTATTAGGAGTGAGGAAGATTATTGTGGTTATATTAAAATTATTGATGATCACCATTTTCTTATATGTGGATGATATGTTGTTTATTGGTAAAAGTAAGGTGATGATTAAGGAGCTCAAACTCAAATTTTTGGCATATTCAATATGAAGGACTTGGGGGTTGTAAAATATATTCATGAGTTGGAGATCAATAAGGATCAAATACACATAAAACTTTGGTTTAGTTAGAGTGTGTGTATACCATTTTGTGATGGTTTAGTATGTGTGCATATAAACTAGTGATCATTCCATTTTTTTAGTACTAGGGTAAAAGCACAAAGCCATGTCACACTTTTAGCCAACTAAATAGTTCCAAGCGAAACATTTTCGTCCAGAAAAGTTCCAGTCAAATATGTTTCGTTCGAATCCAAAATAAATAAATTTTTCCCTTTGCTGCTTTGAAATTGACTTATTTTCTATGCATGGTTTTAGTAGAAAGGGTTTCAACCGAAACCCTTTCTATTGAAACTATCTATGTGGCATCCTAGTTAGCAGCCAACTCGGCTTTTTTAGAATTTTCTCAAACTTTCAACTTCAACTAAGTATTTTTTCAGTTAGAATAATGTTTTTAAAAAAAATAAAAATACCCTTTTGTAGAGCTTGGAGTGGTAAATCCAAATATGTATTTTTTAAATATTTTGATTAGTTTTAATATATTTTATTTTTAAAATAATGCAAGTAGGTTGTTAAAGTTAAAAAAGAGGTTGATTAGAAATTTAAACTAGCATACCTATATTAATTAATAATATATGTAAAACACACCGAGAGTTATCTTTATCGAGATACCTATTGACTTGAAAAAATGCTTACATTTTCATGAATATGAATTTGGAAAGCAATCGATTTGATTTCATTATTGTTTGTGTCATTGTTAATCTCAATTCCCATATATAAGGGTACACATTCAAATTTGAAATCATACCAACTTGTCTATAAAAACAATCAACCAAGAACAATAAATTTAAAAGTAGAAATGTTCATCAATCATTAGATTTAGTATTGACAACATCAAAGAAATATATCACGAAAAAATGGCATTAATTAACTTAGATATATCCACTGGTTTTTTTTTTTCAAATGTTTGAATACATTGTTAACATTATATACATTCAAGCATTTGAATGTTATGAAACCTATAGCTTTGCAATTGAGTCTAATAAATATTTTCTCTCAGATGAATAATCAAACTTTGTTGTTTTTATGACTGTGCATTTAATCCTTTGTTCATCATTATAAGTCTCTTTTTTCACTTGAAGTTTAAATATGTATATGTTGAAAAGGACCTTTTGTATAATATGTGAAAACTTAACATCATCTTGTTTTTCATGCTTCAAAATGTTCAATTCTTTTGTTGTAACACCCATAATTTCTTCTGTCGCTTCTTCAAAAGTTGTAATCCAAGTGAATGAAGTATGGTCTTGCACTTTGCATTGAAGTATATATTTATAATCACATTCAGGGAAAGTTTTATCACATCTTCCACAATACCACTAACCATTTTCATTAGTATTTACCTTCTTTTTGTAGTGCCTATCTCCAATTTTCAAGGGGCATGTTGTATAACAAAAATTGTCTACCTTAATGAAAGATAAGGTAGCTTTTATCATATCAAATAAGGTTTACCAGAGTTGGCAAGGTCCTGATCCTATATTTGTGAGATACTTTTTAACATTTTTTCTTCTATTGCATATGCGATTTCCTTTGTAATAGAATGAGAATGGACATTCTTCCCTTTTGTATCAAACCATAATCTCAATTGGTGTGAGAGAAGAATATTTGGATTTATAAGGAGTTGGGTTGTAGTAATTGTTCCCACAGATTTCCCACCAAATGCACACCACTGTCAAACTCCTGATTATTTGTTGCATCTAATGTAATAGTGGTTCTTGTCATAAGCAATTTCCAATCATCGATTGTAGGGTTTGCATCTCTCAAATTTTTCAAAAGTTGACAAAATCTTTGGTGATGGAGGTTTTCTCCATCTTGTCTAAATATTTTACCCAGAGTAACCACAATTTTGAATTCTTCCCATAGCAACTTAGCTCGTGTGTTTCTGTCATATGGTGGTCTATCATTAATAGGAGGTAACTGACCCAAATCTCCAACAAAAATGATAGATATGCCTCATAGAAAATTGATAACAATTATTGTGAGTACTATAGAATTTATAGTTATACAATTGTCATTTATATGATTTTTTTGTATTTCCTTATAAAATAATTAATTGGGTTAATCAAATAGATATCTACCTCCAAAGTTACAGTTTGCATTTTGTGGGATTGTTTGTCAGAGCCGAGAATCCATGTTTTCTAGCAAGTTTTGACCAATGAAACTCATTTCATCAATTAGAATGTACTTGATATTTTCTATTTCTTCTTGAAAATTTATGAGCCTCTCTCCTTCCAATTGACCAAAATCTCTAATTGGGATTTGAAGTTTTGAATGAACTGTGGATGCTCTTATGTTGAATGTTGCAACTCCATTTGGTGCTAGTAATAGAAGAGGAGAAGGACCAAGATATGCTGCATTTTTAAGAGCTTGACTAATAGCACCAATTAGATATGACTTTCATGTCCTTGTTGTTCCTTGAATTATCATCAACAAGGGCGATGCATTTTGATTATTATGGTAGTGTCTCATGATTATGTTGAGTGCCTTTTTTTTGTCACTAAGGGTTGTGTAGTTCATAGGTTGTGGCATTTCATCATGTATGAGACATCCATGTTCTCTTATTCTACTGATGAAGTTGATTGCTTGATTCGTATAGATTTCACCACAATATTCATTACACCAATCTGCTTGTCTATCAAAATCTCTCCTTCCCAACATATCTATTTCAGAAACTTGTATATTTTGACCATGATGTAGTCCAAATAGTATTTCCCATTCATGCTTATTAGTATTTATTTGAAGAGTTTCATTTTCTTCAATTTTAGCATCACTGATGTTTTCATCATGTTCTGCAATTGCTATTCGTTCCACGTGCCAAGGGTTATAATGGAATGACTCCCATTTTTGTCTTATTGAATCATCATCATGACCAATATCTCTATCCACATCATGAAAAGGTTTGTACAACAATAATTTTGAATAACAAAAATTAATCCGTTTATCTGACTCACATGGAGGAATGGATAAAAACTTCAGACATACTCTAACAATAGTTGTTTTTTGTCTTGGCTCCCATTTTTTATCTCTTTCTTTAAGGATTATATATCCACGATCTGGCTGCATCAATTAGGCTAACACCTTCCATAGACAAAGGCATTATTTTATATCCATGGATGAAAGATATTGTTTGTTCTTCATTATGTTCTTCATTTACACTTACGGTTTTAAACAGCTCATGTGACACATTTAGATTGATAAACCTCCTACTGATCTCTAACAATGGAAGTTCAAGTAGCATGCGACATGTCTCTTAAGCTCCAATGTCTGTTTCTATGACAATCTCAGTGAAAAGTCTTCTATATGCTTTTGCAGCCAAATCATCTGGATTTTCCATGTTTGCAAGTCGCATTAACATTTGTTGGTATGTTTCTGAACTTTTTTCTGCTTTTGTTGCATACTTTGCAATATATTTGATTACAACATGTTTGGAAAGAACAGGTTTCCAATCTATATTTTCTCTCCACAATTGCAATATGTAATGATTGTGTTTGTTTACTCTGTCATCATTCCTCCCTGGCTCAATTTTTTTGCACCTATTTCTATGTCTTCATGTAATTTGGGTCCCTCCAAATTCAATGTCCAAGGACCATTATACATATTATGAATATGAATAATTAATGTATGTTTGTAGTTTAGAATCATGTTACATTGGATTTGAATATAAATATTTTTTACTAATGAAAATTGTTACCTGCAAACCATTGTTCCTCCTTTTTTTTCGTAGGCATGCACCCTCCCTACAGACTGTTTGTCTCTCTATAGAATTTAGTAGCTCTTCATAGTCATGATCAACATTGATCTTTGCAAGTTGTCTTGTATTTTTCAAACATGGATGTTGAGGAAAATTTTGGAATGTCTACAATATGACATACAAATAAATTGATTAGTTATGTGGTAAACTACAAATAGTTTACAACATATATGATATGCATATGTTGTAAGTTATGTTGAGCATGCATGAATGTTTTCTTGATGTGGATCTTGTCTAGGATTCCATGCTTGAACAATAGAATGGAAATATCTTTTTGCACTTTTTCGTTGCTCTTGATTTGACCAATCCAAGTTGTCCATATTTGGTGCTTCGTCTATCCAAATGAATCCATGCACATGTGGTGAGCCCCTATGTTGCCACTCATATCTAGACCAAAAATCATGAATTTTCATTCCTTTTTCTAGTATTTTTGTTCTGAACATTGAATGTCTTAAATGCATGTATTGTGTGACTATATGAAGATAGTCAATAACATTTTTTTTTTGCCACATTTGAACCTCTCGTGGAGTAGTTGGTGATGTTCCTGGCATTAGTGCATGCAAATCGAGCCAATACAGATATGTTGCACTCAAAGTGAAGAATATTGTAGGAGAGCCTATTTGATGAAGCATGTCAATCAATTTTGCACGACATTGTGTCCAGTATGACCGTGTACCCCTCAATGTTGTTCCAAATCACATTAACCTGTCAGCTAGATGGGATTGTGGCATGTTTTGCATATGTTGATAGAATTCATTGATGGTAATTGGCATGGCTTGAAAGCTTCTTTTGAAAAATACAACTGAAGAATTTTGTGCACGGTGTCTCATTATCATGTTCATCATAAAATATCAAAATCTTGGATGTCGGCCAAAATGATGGTCCCTATAACACAATAAATGCTTAACAAATTCATGCAAATGCACTCTTCTCATTTGTGGTTCTAACCAATCACATTTACCATCAGGGAACAATGTTGGGAATGCCATATCAATTAATCTGAGAGTGGCATATTCATTGATAGGAGATGAACCAATTTCTATCTAATCAATCAATGTTGGTGAATTTGCATTAGGGTTATTAACCGATGCCTGAATCAATTCCATTTCACTTTGAGCATTAGGTGGCATAGAAGTCATTGATGTAGTGTGCTCAATTATATTTCCTTGATCAATTTCCATGATTGGACCCACAAATACAATTTCATTTGAATTAGAATCAAATTTCATATGCACTCTTTGTAATTTGTTGAATATATTTTCATCAAAATTTCCTATGGGATCATTTAGAGCATTTTCATTGATTTTGACATCTGAATAAAACTTGTCATGCTATAATTTTTATTTTAATTCCTTATACACACGATCCCTATTGACTGTGAATTTATAATTTGTGCCACGTTGATCCCTTCTTCGAACAATGATGATTGGAAACTCTTATTGAATGTGGAAAAACATTTGAAACGTATTCCATATTTTGTGGAAAATTTATTTTGTTTCCTCTATATTTATACTGACCACCGACTACATGGGTAACTTGTAATAGTGGGTTAACACAAGCAATTAACATTTCTTCTACTTGAGTCAATTTTGCAAGCTCCTTTGGTTGTGGCCCAGGGTCCATATTATTTAAAGTTGAAAATATATGATTCCCTTTCTCTTGACAACATCTATTACAAACAATACCTTCAGAGGTGTGAAATACTTTCATTCCTAGGTAGTATTATTGACAGATATCATACATGCCTTGTGTTTTCAAGTTATCTAATTGATGTCGAAATTGTACTTGAATTTTTTTGAAATCATTATGAAGCGTTTCATTTGGGTTTTGTATGTTTCCTTGTACATTTAAATTTATCTCATCTTGGACTATGAATTCTTCCCTTTTTCTAACATAGCTTGCTCTTTTAACTTTATTGTGTCTTTTTCTCTGCTCTTCCCTTTCAACATCTGTCATTTGTTCTTGTCGTTGTCTTCTATATTCTCTTTAGTATTCTCTGCGATATTCTCTTTGATATTATTTTCTTTGCTCCTCTAATTCAAAATTCAATCTCGGTCGCACCATATCTAGAAAATAATTCAAGTTCAATTTGTAAAAATGATGTTTTTCAATGGTAAGTCTACTTTTCTTTTAAATGAATTTCATTTAATATCAAAGACTATTGGAATAAAAAAAAAAATCAATAGAATACAAATTTACATGACTATTACATAATAAGTATAGTTGAAGCATAATTCAACGAAGAAATTTCATCACAAAGAAGGAAAATGAAACCTTAATTTTGTTTTGGATATTGGTCCTTGAATAAATGCACTCATCATTGTCATCTTGTGACTCTTTATATATCAAGTAGGACATGTACATCCAAAATATATCGGCAATCTTTTGCAAAAGTAGACATCAAAGTCTTTATGAAAATATTCTTCATAAGAATAAGTAAATCGTGGTTGCCACCTACATACAACATGTATGAACAATTTTTTTACAAAATAGACATGAAAGTCTACATCAAAATCTTGTTCATAAGAGTGAACCAACCATGGAACAACCCTCTATATGCTACACATGTTTTTACCCTAATTATCATACAAGTACAAAATAAATTTGTCAATAGCACCTTTTGCAACTCTTGGTTCCTCGTATTGCTCAGCATAATGAAGTTCTCTTAAAAAACTAGAGAAACCTGCAACTTTCTTGCATGTTGCATGTAATTTACAAGAAATGTCTTCCATGTCATCAATCTCTTGTCGTTCTATTCCACATGCAAGCAATGCAACATCATGGAGTTCCCTAATGATTTGTTTTGAGAGGTCTTCAATTGATGTGTACAACTTGTCTATTGGACTTGGCACATATGTGTTGGAATTTGTTGACTCCTCATTGTTAGAAACCAAGATCACCTACATGCAATCACCTGACACATGCAAAAGACATGCAGAACCAAAGAAGATGTTCTGTAAACCTCAAAGTAAAAATGCATTATTGAGAATCAATTATTACAAAGAGATTAATCCTTATGAAGGAGATCAAGAAACCCTAAAAGGGAAACCCTAAATGAAACCCTAGTGTGCACACTTAATAATTAATCAATTATTAATGTGCCTAAGTTTAGCTTAAGTAAATAAAGGAATAAGTGACTTAATTAATTAACCAATATGATATAATTAATTAAGTGTAATAACTTATTACTCTAACACCCCCCCTTAAGATGAACTTAGGAAGAAGCTAAAACACTAGAATAAGATGCATGAAAGCAAAGATGGGTCCCGACAACTAGGCCTAATCAAGTACCCATTTACAAATGCAAGAAAGAGGTAGAGAAGGAAAAACCCAGTGGGACAAAACCCCCCTACAATGAGATGACATGCTGCAAAGAAGCACTGGAAGAACTTTGTAGAGTAACACTAGAACCTGATACTGGAAAGCAAGGAAAGATTCTACTTAATATTGAAACCAGATGAGAGTCACTGATTGACTCAAGGAATCATGATAAAGCAACAACAGACCCGATGCCACAAAACACTCAAAAACTCCAAACGGGAACAACCCTGGAATCTATGAAGCAACAAGAAATTATTGAAAGATGTATTACTGAAAACAAAGTGCAAAGATGCAAGATGCACCCTCCCAACTGCCAAAACATCCAAGTAATCTCCAAACAACCCATCGGGCCAAATCTAGACTAAGCGATCAACCTGGGACAGATACAGAAAATGTGCATGGACAACAACATAGAGCTCCTTAATGCCTAAGTTTAGCTTAAGTAAATAAAAGAATAAGTGACTTAATTAATTAACCAATATGATATAATTAATTAAGTGTAATAACTTATTACTCTAACACTCATGGGCTTCTAGCTGTTGGATTGATGGTTCACTGATAGGAGAATCATTTTGGGTAGCCATTATCTAAACAATAAATGAAACTCATAAATAAGTAACAAGTTATAAAGATAGGTATGATTCTAAGTTGTAGAATCATACATATATATTTTCAATAGAATTTTCAAAGCCAACAAGACTATAAAGAGAAGGGTAAGAAAGTTGTTGGTATCAAATTTCTTTTAATGTAGGAGGTTGGTGAGTTATCGATAGAGATGGTAGTAGTGGTACTAATGTTATGAAAGCTTCATAAGCTAATTAATAGTCAAATTTTTTGAACAGAATTGCAATGCCAACATAGTTTTACCACTTAAATTGTAATTTATAAGTATTTCTCAACACAAGATGAATTTCATAAACACAAAAGTGTTCATTCCAACAACATTTAAATAATTTTTTATTTATTTGCCACATCAAGGAATACATTATATATATAAATTAGGTTTCACTTATTCCAGGTGCCAAAGGAGTATAATCCTCAGACTCATCAGAACTTATCACAAATATTTCGGGGGAGGTTGCACTGGCATGTGCTCATTATTTTTTTGTTTCTTAGGAGGATTATTAGAACTATTTTCACTTGGTACACGATGATTAGGGGGTAAATTCTTGTCCAAATATGCTTGGACAGAAGCTATTGCTTTCTCTGACCATTTAATTTATGCCCTAACATCATGAATCCTCTCCATTGCATGAGAGAAGGTCTCATCATCCTTTAGCCAACCTTCACTTTCTACATTTGTTCCTTCTATGGTTTTAGTCAACACATCTTGCTCCCTTTTGCATTGTAGGTAACGAGTGTTTCCAGCTATGGATTTACGTGCGGTCTGCTTAAAGTGCACCATGTCTGGCACAAAAAGATTTGTGTTAGTTACACAAGCACAATTCTATATCTACATAGTGAAATCATAGGCCTTAGCATACAGTCTATGACCTGTGGGTTATATACCACACATGTGGTTATCTTATGATAAATTTATTATATTTTTTTGTATTTAATTTGATAATTTTAAATTAATTTTAGATGTGCATTTATTATTAAAAATTTATCTATTTAATTTGCTACATGTTAATCATAACCCTAATTGAACCCTAATTCTAATTGAACCATAACCCTAATTGACTTTTAGTCTTAACTTTAAATCTAATCCTAATTCTGATTCTAACCCTAGCCTTAATTCTAACTCTATTCATGATTATAATTTTAATACTAACCTTAATGCTAATGACAAACCTAATTCTAACTATAATACTAATTGAATCGTATCCCTAACCTTTATTAGAATCCAACCCTTCTTGAACTCTTACCATATCCTAAAAGTAATCCTAACTCTAACCCTAATTGTCTCTAGCCCTAATTGAAACCTAACTCTAACTCTAGTTGTGTTGTAACCCTAATCCCAACCCTAATCCCAACTAAGCCACTACCATAAGCAAAACCCAATTATAATCATAATCCTAACTAGGGTATAATCATAATCATGATAGTATTAAATAATAATGTTATATAATTTAATTCATATGATCAACTTATGAGTAAATGTAATTCTTAATCATATTTTTTTCCCATGATAGATATGGTAGTTCTATATATATTAATGTAAAAAATTATTTTATGTGTAATAATAAATTTATTATATTTTTTTTGTATTTTATTTTATAATTTTAAATTGATTTTAGATGTGCATTTATTATTAAAAAAAATTGTATTTAAGTTGCTATATGTTAATCATAACCCTAATTGACTTTTAATCTTATCCTAAAATCTACCCCCAATTCTAATTCTAACCGTAGCCTTAATTCAAACTCTATTAATGATTATAATTTTAATACTAACGTTAATTCTAATGATGAGCCTAATTCTAATTGATCTATTTATCTTACAACCCTAAGTGAACTCTAATTCTAATTGATCCATAACCCTAATTGTCTTTTAATCTTAGCTTGAAATCTACCCCTAATTCTAATTCTAACCCTAGCCTTAACTCAAACTCTATTCATGATTATAATTTCAATACAAACCTTAATTCTAATGATGAGCCAAATTCTAATTGACTTTTAATATGAATTGAACCCTAACCCTAACCCTTATTAGAACACAACCCCTATTGAACTCTTATCATATCCTAAAATTACTACTACCCCTTATCCTAATTGTCTCTAACCCTAATTGAAACGTAACCCTAACCTTTACCCAAAGCTTTCTCGTATAACCCTAACCTTAACCCTAATCTTAATCTATCCTCAACCTTAATTGAATTCTAATCCTAATTGATTTGAACCCTAATCCTAACTAAGCCATAACCATAATCATAACCCAATTATAATCATAATCTTAATTGCACTCTAACCCTAACCCATAAACCTAATTGGATTCTAACTCTAATTGAACCCTAAACTTAATTGAACACTCACTATAACCTAATTGATCTATTTATCTTACAACTCTAATTGAACTCTAATTCTAATTGAATCATAACCCTAATTGACTTTTAATCTTAGCCTTAAATGTAACCCTAATTATAATTCTAACCCTAGACTTAATTCTAACTCTATTCATGATGATAATTTTCATACTAACCTTAATTCTAATGACGAGCCTAATTCTAACTGTAATACTAATTGAACCCTAAGCCTAACCCTTATTAGAACCCAACCGTTATGAACCCTTATCGTATCCTAAAATTAATCCTATCCCTAATCCTAATTGTCTCTAACCCTAATTGAAACCTAACCCTAACTCTAGTTGTATCCTAACCCTAACCCCAACTCTAATCCTAACCTTTACCCAAAGCTTTCTCCTATAACCCTAACCTTAACCCTAATCTTAATCTATCCTTAATCTTAATTGAATTCTAATCCTAATTGAATTGAACCCTAATCCTAAGTAAGGCATAACCATAATCATAACCCAATTATAATCATAATCCTAACTAAGTCATAATTGAATAATCATAATAGTAAATCATAATGTTTTATATTTTTTTCATATGATAAACTTATGTGTAAATGTAATTCTTAATCACATTATTTTTTTAATATAAATTTATTATATTTTTTTGTATTTAATTTTATAATTTTAAATTGATTTTAGATGTGCATTTATTATAACAGATTTATCTATTTAAGTTGCTATATTTTAATCATAACCCTAATTCCAATTGAACCATAAACCTAATTGACTTTTAATCTTAGCCTTAAATCTAACCCTAATTCTAATTCTAACCATACCCTTAATTTGAACTCTATTCATTATTATAATTCTAACCTTACTTTTAATGACGAGCCTAATTCTAATTTCTCTATTTATCATAGAACCTTAATTGAACCCTAATTCTAATTGAATCATAACCCTAAATGACTTTTAATCTTACCCTTAAATCTAACCCTTAATTCTAATTCTAATCTTAGCCTCAATTCTAACTCTATCCATGATTCTAATTCTATTCATGATTATAATTTTAAGACTAACCTTAATTCTAATGATGAGCCTAATTCTAATTTCTCTATTTATCTTAGAACCCTAATTGAACCCTAATTCTAATTGAATGATAACCCTAATTGATTTTTTAATCTTAGCCTTAAATCTAACCCTAATTCTAATTCTAACCCTAGCCTTAATTCTAACTCTATTCATGATTAGAATTTTCATACTAATCTTAATTCTAATTGGTTTATTGTCTAATGTCAAGGCGTGTCTTAGTGGTTCAATGAAAATTAAGATGCCTATGTGATCACTTAAACTCATGTTTCAAGCATGTAGAATGTGACATGTTTGGATTCGATTAGATTTGATGAGATAGTTTGACGAAGACACCAAAAAGCATAAGACATAAAGCTTGGCCTACAAAGTCTTTTCTCATAAATCATACAATATTACATTTACATTTCTTTAAGTTTTTTTTCATGCAAATGAGTAAATGAAATCCTAACTTCCTTTTATTTCCTTTGGCGAAACTTAAAATGATCAATTGTGTGCTAATTAAATAGTGCTAAGTGATTGGCACTTTATTTCAAATATGTATAAGTGGCATTTATTCATTTCTCGCTAGGGAAAGGTGGGATTTCCTTTCAAAATACAATTCTTGTAAATTCTAGAATTTGGCCATTTAACATACATTGTTTGATGTGAGTAGGAACAATATGAACCAACTCATTACAACTGCACTATCGATACTATCTATTTAATCTGTAATCAACTATTCTATTCTATGTTACCTCTCAATTGAGGTTCATAGTTCACACATAACAAAATTCAACAAAATTGTGCATAATTGATATCTTTTATTATTATTATCTTTTACTTTATTATCTCAATATAGAAAATTTTCAATATCTATTTTATTTTTTTCAATAAGTTTATATTCTATGCTTAAAATCTAAAATCTAAAATGTTTCATTAGAAAGTAGCTGATAGTGTAATTTTTTTTCAAATTTGAATTAATAATAAATCCAGTCAAAAATAATTTCACATAATAAATTTTAAAATATAATATATTAATATTTCATTTATATTTATTTGTATAAAGAAAAGAAATTTATATAAACTTACCTGTGTTTGATGTATATCTAAAGATGTAGCTGGTTCGAGTATTTGCGGACGACTTCCTCCTGTTGAAGTAAAAATTAATTATTCCCTCTGCAAAATCAACCATACGTGATATTTTAATTAAATGATTATCAATCTAGTAATGGAATGAAAGTTACTTTTTCTTGTGAACAGGTCAAATAATGTACTATTTTGAGCTCCTTAAACATGCAAGAATCAGGGACTCCCTGTAAACAATTTGAATGCAGTTGGAACGGTTTGATGCTGAGTAACCCAAAATATGTTAGACTTTTTTGACTGGTACAACCCTGGGTCTACAATGACATGTTTGGCTCTTTGATACCTGCACAACCAAAATATTGAGCCTGAATTAAAATACGTATCTTAGCAAGTAAATTTGAAGATTAAACATTTACAAACAAATGACGCAAATAGAATATTCAATATTGAACTTCAGATCCTTACAATTTCCATCCAATATCACTTGTGTGCTCAATGAAATTTAAGTCCTTCGACAAGTAAGAGAAGATATAAAGTACATCTGCAATTAGGGAGTCAAATTGGTTTCTGCAAGTTTAAATCTGAATTAATAATAAAGCCACTCAAAAATAATTTTAAATAATAAATTTTAAAATATTATAAATTAATATTTAATTAATATTTATTTGTATAAAGGAAAGAAATTTATATAAACTTCCCTGTGCTTGATGTATATCTAAAGATGTAGCTGGTTCGACTATTTGCAGATGACTTCCTCTCATTGAAGTAGCTATCTGGTGGATAGATTCAACAAAGTAGCTATCCTAATTCCTTGCAAGAAAACAATCACAGATTGGGAAATAGCCAAACTATTCTTTGAAAATGTATGGGTGTATTTTGGATAGTTGGAATCGACCATTTCTAACTATGATAGTAGATTTTAGATCAAAGAAACCTGCAAATAGAAAATAGAGGTTTAGGTTTGTGAAAATATTAAAGAAACCTGCAAATAGCCCATAGCAGATGATAAAATGGCAGTCCTTGAAGTAGTTTAGAGATACATGTGGAATCTTCAGCCTTATTTAGATCAGATCATGTAGGTGTTATCAAAATTTTAGAGCCACTTAATGCAACAAGAACTCTTGATATTCAAACTATGTATGAGAGATCTGTGATCACAACAAGTAGCTTTCCATAGGATGCAGGAATTCCTAAAAGGGAAACATTGAGAGGGTTTATATGACAGGATATAAGGTATCCTTATGATTTCTTTGGTCTTACTATCAGCCATCAATGCTTTTGATGTGCAATATTGCCCACAGTGCAAAACCCTTGCTAAATTTCATTGCCAAAACCCTTTATTTGGTTAAAAGGTAATGTGAAGATAGGGTTGGGTCTTTCAAAAGGACAAAGGTGAGCACAGTCAGGTACTCAAACCTCAAGTAAGATCAACTGCCCATGATGAAATGGATGATTTTGGTTCAAAAGGACAGATAGAAGGACTATACGTTTAAGGCAGTATATGAGGACAACAAAAAAGGATGGTCTCCCACAATCTTGGTGGCAATATGAAGACTTTAAGAGACTTAAGAACAGTGGGAAAAGGGACAACCTCTGACAGAGAAAAGGTGGTAGCATGAAGTCTTTAGATGAAATACTTACAACACTTGCACCATAAGCAATTGTTTAGCTCCCAAAGAATTTGACTAAGTCTTATTTTCAATGTTTATGATATCTACTATTATTGTATAGATGAAGAGGAAGTATCTCCTTGGTAAGACAAAAGTCAAGTGGAAAATGCATGTGACTAATCAAAACACTCGGGAACCCTTGAAAATGTTGTGAATGTGAAACCAACTTCCAATAGACAAGGCACTTGCAAATTTAAGGATTCTTGGGTTACCAAAAGAGACCTCATGAAATTCAATCATTATTCCCTGCAGGAAAACAATCATAGATTGGGAAATAACCAAAATATTCTTTGATAATGTATCGGTGTATTTTGGATAGCTGGAATCGATCATTTCTAACTATGACAGTAGATTTTAGATCAGCTTTCGGACTACATTGTAGACAATCATGGACATGGCATTGAAACATAGCGCTGCCTTTTACTTACAAATAGATGGAAAGAAAGAAATGACAAAACAAACATTAGATTGTATGCTCGAGGGATACAATATCTTGCAATCACTCATTACTATCAACATTGATGAAGGTGTAGGAATTTCTAAAGCATGATCATCAAGTGAAAAATCTGTAAAAGTGTAAAGTTAAGTAAAACTATTTGCCTCCCCAATTGCTACTATTTCCTTGCTTAAAAAATCTCTTATCACAACTATCTTTGGCTGAAATTCAACTATCTTCCATGTATCACCTATTTGTTAACTGATAGACTGAGAGAACATTCTTCCTTAATGTTGGAACATAAAGGATTATGAAACAGCTTGATAGATTAATCTTGTAACTTGCAATTTTTGCATCGTTTTAACCATTTTTTGATATTTATGGGATTATATTAAGGGGCCTCGGCCCAAAATGTCAGCAAACTTTATGAGTTAAAGCATTATATAAACATAGCCTATGTGAACAACCATTTAAGGGGCATAGCAGGCTAGTAAGCAAAAAGCTAACTATATGTATTAACCCATACACAAACCAGAATGCACTGTGTTAACCTTCATATCCTTTTTATGCAATTGAAATGCCAGAATTTGTGTAGCTCCATAGCTTCAAGTCAAGTCATAGCGTTTCCTTTTACTTACAAATAGATGGAAAGAAAGAAATGACAAAACGAAAATATGATTATATGCTCAAGGGATACAAAATGGTTTAGTATGCGTGCATATAAACTAGTGAGCGTTCCATTTTTTGTTAGTACTAGGGTAAAAGCACAAAGCCATGTCACACTTTCAGCCAACTAAATAGTTCTGAGTGAAACATTTTCGTCCGGAAAAATTCTAGTCAAATATGTTTCGTTTGAATCAAAATAAATATTTTTTTCCCTTTGCCGCTTTGAAATTGGCTTATTTTATATGCATGGTTTTAGTAGAAAGGGTTTCAATCGAAACCCTTTCTATTGAAACTATCTATGTGGCATCCTAGTTGGCAACCAACTTAGTTTTTTTTAGAATTTTCTCAAACTTTCAACTTCAACTAAGTATTTTTTCAGTTAGAATGATGTTTTTTAAAAAAAAATACCCTTTTGTAGAGCTTGGAGTGGTAAATCCAAATATGTATTTTTTAAATATTTTGATTAGTTTTAATATATTTTATTTTTAAAGTATTGCAAGTAGGTTGTTAAAGTTAAAAAAGAGACAAATTAGAAATTTAAAAAATAGTAAAACATATTATTATTTTTTGAAAAATATATGGTCCACTAGAGGTGAGAGGCATCTTCAAAAGGGTATAATTTGTTTTTTTTTAAATGATTAAAACAATAGACAATAGTTGACATCCAATGAAAACTATCAAGTTCTAAAAAGTTTGACTTTAAAATGTTATTACAAGAAAATATGCATCAAAATTTCATAAAAAATTCCCATGCACTAGATATTGAAGTTACCTATTTGGACACAAAAAAATTAGGGGAAAATGAAATTTTTTTCTATTTGTTTCTTGATGTCAAGTGAACATCACTTTTTCCTAAAATTTTTAGCATTCCAAAATTTGCTCTTAAATTGATAAAAAAAAATCAAAACAATTTTTAAAAAATCTAAAAATTTACATGATTAAACTTCATCAATATTTCTACCTTTCATTATTTTACATCATTTTGAAATTGAAAACATAAAGACCACTTTTATGTGGTCAAAATTTAGATTTTTTTTGCTATTGGTCGATTCTTTTATAAAGTGTGACATAGGTTTGTGTTTTTACAGACTAAGCTTACTTTAGATACATGTCCTAAATTTGATGATGATTTTGATGGAATGTTTAACATATATAATGCTACTATTGTTGATAGTTTGATGTATGCAATGGTTTACACTATACTAAATATTACCTAAGTAGTGGGAGTTTCGAGCAAGTTTATGTCTAACCCTAGTATAGAGCATTGAACTTTCATTAAGAGAGTATTTAGATGTTTGTGTAGAACTCTTAATTACTATTTATGTTATCATTGATGATGCAAACAAGTTATTAGGTATACAAGGATTTTTTGATGTAGATTGGGCAAATGACTTGGATAGTCAAAGGTCCATTAGTGGCTATGTTTTCTCCTTTTTTGGAGGTGCAGTGAGTTGGATAAGTAAAAGGTAGCTCACAATTTGTTTATCCACCATAAAAGTAGAGTATATGGTTGCTACACATTCCTTTAGGGAGATAATTTGATTATAGATACTTGATATAGGCACTAATTTCAATTGCAATATTGTTAGAATCTAATGTGACAGTTAGAGTGCTATATTTGGTCAAAAATTAAATTCTATGTGTCATGCTCATACTATGAATGTTGATGTGCAATATCAATTTGTGTGAGAAATGATTGAGAATGGTAAGGTCTTGTTAGATAAGGTTGACACTCTAGATAATGATGCTTATTTTCTTATGAAGCCATTTACCACATATAAGTTCTCTTTGTGTGGGAAGGCTATAATCCATGATACTTTTACTTTTTTATTTTTATTTTACCTATGGATGTATCTACAATGTATAATATCAAGTGAAAATGTGATGTCCCCGCTCTAGTCAGTTCTCAGGAACAGTGTGTTAGCCCTTTATTGGACCCTTGTGGGCTAGCTGGATTGGTTAGAGGGTCAGTGATGTTTTCTAGAGGAGTTGATCATTCTCGTTTTTAGAGCCCAGTGATTGGTTCACAACAGGCGATAGCAGTTCAGGGCTTGACAGCTTCTGACAGCACGAGAATATTTGGAGTTTTGAGCAAGTTATGGATTTTTAAGTGATTTGAGTTAATTAATTAACTTAATACCTTTTTATAAAGTCAAATTGACTTTATACATTTTATATCACTTAAATATTCTATAAAAGTGATTTAATATTTTAATCACTTAAAACAAAAAAAGGCGCCCACTTTATTTAAGTCAAACTATTGAAAGTGACTTAAATTATAATTTAAAAGATTTAAATGAAAAAGTGGCGTATCATCTTGGAAATGCGTGCCTTTTTTTAAATAAGGCAATTTGGCAATGAGAAACCCTATTCTTGATGATTTTGACTTTTCCTTGGATATTTTTCCCGTGCCTTCCTCTATGATTGGGGTTTGAGCATTATTTTCCATTGGAGAACATTTCCTCTTTGATGTTGAGCACTTTTGAGATTGTGAGAGATCAGTCGAATCAGTGCAGTTGAGAGCTTCATTCAAGGTTCTACATGATTCAATCAGAGTACTTGTATAGATTTCTTGTTGATTGCAATAAGTAAGGGGGTTCTTCACTCGTGGTGTCCTCTTCATCAAATCTATGGCTCCAGCAATGTTACTACTTCTCTTTTTCCTTGGGTGTACTACTTGCATTGGGATATGTGCCCATTTAGGGAGGCGTGTGAAGTAACTTGTTGAAATGCCTTCCTTTTGGATTCCAATTGTCTTCCATCTCTGGCATCTACCTTTTTCAAGGAATTGTATCTAGTTTATAAGAGGGAGAACTCAAATCTGGAGGCTAGGCGTCCTTATATTACAGTTTTCACCATTCTTGGCTGGCGAGCTGGCTTACTATTTTAAATGAATAATCTGGAAACATTCTGGTAGGTCTATCACTTGTGATCTAATTGTTTCAATAAAATAACGCCTTCTGCATTTCCATTCTGTAGGAAATAGATTTGTTTTGCAGTTTATGAGCTTTTATATGATGCGCCCCTTCTCTTCTGCCTATAAACTTTTCTTTAAAAAACTAAAATAACTCATTAAGACTTAAGAAAATACCGAGGTTTGAGTTGAGAGCCAGCAAGGCTCTTCATAGTGGTATCAGAGCACTGATCCTGCCAGCCTATAGGGTTAACAGTCTTTATGCGGCCTCACCAGAATAGGTTTGACAAGTACTACTCACGCAGGGGTACAAGTTTGCAGAGAAATGCTTTTGAACCTTTTCCAGCATTTCTGTTTGACGAACATGAAGAAGAAATAGGCTTTGATAACATGGTTGATAGGGAAGTTGAAGGTTCTCGCAAGAATCATCTTGATGAAGAGGACAAAGAAGCTAGAGATGTACTCAAGGGCATGGTGGCAGGCCAAGAATAGGTGGCGAATATCCTCCAACAGCTGAGCACAAGTGTTTAGAATTTGACACTTCATAGGGGACAAAACTAGGATCGTGATCGAGAAAGCAGTGTTCATGGCGAACCCCATAGAAACATTGTTCTAGCTTGCACCTTTGAGAGAGCTACTTGTCCTATCTTTACTAGAAACGATTTTGTTGAAGAGGATGAGGTTGAACAGGGTGGTGAGATAAACTTTGCAGATAACATCATGGTTATGCATGATGAATGGGATGCATTGCCACCGAGAGTTAAGGAGCACCTTAACTTTGATATATTCATGAGCCAGAAGAGAGAACACACCAAAAATAGGAATGCCAGGAGGCCTAGAAACAAACAGAATGATCTTAGATAGGCTACCAATAAGCTTAACTTGGCGAACTTTGATGGCAATGGTAGAGTTACAGCATGTGCTTGGGTCAATAAGTTGGACACATTCTTGACATTACGTCCCATGCTTGAGGAGGATGCCATTCGATTTACAGCACTTCACCTTGATGGTGTGGCTCATGACTAGTGGATTCATGGCATGACTACTCTTCACCGTGACCAAATTACTTCGTACCAAGAGTTCACAGATAGACTGGTAGAGAGGTTTGACAAGCGTGATCTTGAACTATTTTTCAGAGACCTAGCACAATTGAAACAACTAGGTAGTTTGGAATCATATATTGAAGAGTTTCAAAGATTGTCAGTTATGGTGACAGGCATTTTTGAGAGGAGGCTGATTATACTCTTCATTGAGGGTCTTTTCGAGCCCATGAAATGATGGATCAAGGCATTTGATCCGCCTACACTATAGGAGGCCATGAGGAAAGCTCGCAGTATGGAGCTTACTACACCTCGTAAGCAATTTGGCTCGAAACCTTCTACCTCGTATATAGATAATAAATCAGATCCAAAAAAGGCTGATAATGCTGATCAAAAGAAGAAATATGCAGCACCATTGGATTGTGAAACTATGAATGATCTTCGTAGAAGGAAAATTTGTTTTTACTGCAAGGGTCCGTATGACTTTAATCATGATTGCCCCCTCAAACCTAAAGGGAAAAACAGGCGCATGGAGTGGTTTTATGAGGGAGAAACATTGACTGATTTTTCTGATCAGTAAGCTCCAATCTATGATACAGAAGGAGAAGAATCAGAAAATGAGGTAGAAATTGTAGTAGAAACTGAGTTACAGGAGGCTCATATGTCCAACATGCAGAGAGAGGGATCTTTCAGACTCCGTGGGATCCTAGCTAGTCAAAGGGTCATATCTCTTCTAGATACAGATGCAACCCACAACTTTATTGATTCACGGTTAGTGGAAAAATGGGGAATTCAAACTCAGTAGTTTGAAGGCATTCATGTGAAGGTTGCAGATGGATACACTCTCAATTGCGAGAGGATGATACCAGACTTGCCAATGAAACTCAACAATTTTGAGTTTAAGGCAGATTTTTATGTTGTGAACATGGGAGGAATGGATATAGTTCTCGGCATGAAATGGCTTCATGCGATAGGAGAGTTCACACTAAATTTACATGACATGGAGATGAAATTCAGAGTTGATGGCACAAATCATGTTCTTAAAGCCATCAAGTACAACAATGTAAAAGAAATTTCACTCCGGAGAATGGAACGTTTGATTCGTCATGATATGGTAGATTGGGCAGTTGAGTGCAAGCTAGTGCCTTCACAGTTGGAGCAGCAAGCTTCTTCTTACTATCCAGATGTACAGGAACTTTGAATCAAACATGCCAAGGTTTTCAGTGCTATCCCACCAGGTAGACCTCCTGATAGAGGTATTGAGCATATTATAGAGCTGGATGAGGGCACGAAACCGATCATGATCACTCCTTACCGACACCCCAAACATTTAAAAGATGAGATTGAGAAAAATATTAAGGAGCTTTTAGCTATGGGGCACATTAGGCGGAGTAAGTCACCCTTTGCTTCATCAGTTGTTTTGGTGAAGAAAAAGGATGGTACACTTAGGATGTGTATTGACTACAAGATGCTCAACAGGAAGACCATAAAGAATAGGTATCCTATTCCATGGATAGATGAGTTGATAGACGAGCTTCATGGAGCTTGCTATTTCTCAAAGATTGACTTGAGGATAGGTTACCATCATATCAGAGTCCGAGAGGAGGATATTGAGAAAACTGCATTCCGATGTCACTGTGGACACTATGATTTCTTGGTTATGCCATTCGGATTAACCAATGCTCCAGCCACATTTCAGTCTACTATGAATAGGGTTTTCCATCCTCACTTGAGGAAATTTATATTGGTGTTCTTCGACGACATCCTGGTTTACAACAAATCATGGGAGGAACACATGGTCCACCTGGATGAGGTATTGAGTATACTTGACAGGGAATCCTTGTACGCCAAGGAGTCCAAGTGTGCTTTAGGCATGGCAGAGCTTTTATATCTGGGTCACATCATCAGCGGTGCAGGAGTCAGCATGGATCCAGAGAAAGTTTGAGCTATCATCGATTGGCCTACACCCGAGACTTTGACACAGCTCAGGGGGTTTGTAGGATTATGTGCCTTCTATCGTCAGTTTGTTAGTGGATTCTCATGACATGCTACACCACTAACTGATTTAACTAAGAAGGGAGCCTTTGTGTGGACACCTCTCACACAGGCGTGCTTTGAGAAGTTCAAACTTCTCATGACTACATGTCCAGTCTTGGCTTTATCGGATTTTACCAGACCATTTGAGCTACATTGTGATGCCAGTGGTGAGGGTATTGGTGCAGTCATCATGCAGGATCGACACCCTATAGCTTTCAAGAGTAGGAAGCTAAGAGGTCCTGAATGGAGCTACAGTATCTACAATAAGGAAATGTTGGCCATCATGCATGCCATGGCCAAATTTAGGCAATACTTGGTTGGTAGTAAATTCAGTGTTAAAACCGATCATAATAGTCTGAAACATTTTCTTGGGCAGCGAGACTTGAACGAAAGGCAACAGAAATGGGTCAACAAACTTCAGTCCTATGATTTTGACATCTCCTATGTCAAGGGCACTCAGAATGTGGTTGCTGATGCATTATCTCGCCGTCCTCACTTGAGCTTCATTACACAGATTTCAGAGGACTAGAGACACATGATAATAGCATAGTATGCTAAGAACTCGTGGGCTTCTAGCATAGTGGATGGGACAATACAGGATGACAGATACTCACTTGTACATGATCTTATCATTTACAAAGGGAGGATATTTCTTGTCCCAGGTTCTGAGATGAGGGACATAGTATTGAGATCATTCCATGATTCACCTCTGGCAGGATATCTCGGTTACTTTAAGACCTACAGGCAGGTACGAGAGAGATTCTCTTGGAAGGGTCTCAAGTCTTTTGTTCTTTAGTATGTCAGGGAATGTCTTGTTTGTCAGCAGAACAAGCAAGAGCATACGTACCCTGCAGGTTTACTCCAGCCGCTTCCTATTCCTAAGAGGAAGTGGGAATGCTTGTTGATGGACTTCATTATGGGCTTGCCGAAAGCTCAAGGGAAGGACAACATTTTTGTGGTAGTAGATCAGTTGATGAAGTATGTGTTATCACAGAATCTAGCAGTGCTCGTTCCACGGATAACCCCCTACGAAACTTGTCTGTTTCCTAGGATTTGTGAAGTTCAAGTACGCATAACGAAGTGCTTTTCAAGCTACCTCAAAATGCGTTTCAAAGCCTCGAATAGTCAATTCGAGCATCCCCCTATGTTCGCCTCGTGAAGACCTTCGAAATGAGCCCCTTCACGAAGTCTCACTGTTCGTACTTAGCGAATTGCGAAAATTGCAGTGGCACTGAAAAAGTGCGCTCCTGCTCTCAAGCCAAAATTTGGCTAAGCACAAAAAGTGCAGGGGCACTAAAATTTAGCGCCCCTGCATGAAAGTGAACTTTTTCTAAAATGTAATAGCACTGAAAAAGTGCGCTATTACACTTTTTTTTTAGACTTAGTTAAATTGTGAAAGATGCAGTTGTGCCAAAAAAGTGCGCTCTAACTCATCCAAATTTTTGGCTAAGTGTTGAAAGTGCAGTGGCGCTAAAATTCAGCGACCCTGCATAAAAAGTGAATTCTTCAAAATGTAAGAGCGCTGAAAAAGTGCGCTCTTACACTTTTTTTCCAGACTTAGTCATTTTTTGTGCAATGGTGCTGAATTTTAGCACCTTTGCACTTTTTCCAGACTTAGTCATTTTTTGTGCAATAGTGCTGAATTTTAGCACCTTTACACTTTTCTTCCGGACTTAGTCTTTTTTTGTGCAATGGTCACTTTTAAGTCATTTAATGGTGCTGAATTTTAGCACCTTTGCACTTTTTCCAGACTTAGTCATTTTTTGTGCAATGGTGCTGAATTTTAGCACCTTTGCACTTTTTCCAGACTTAGTCATTTTTTGTGCAATGGTGCTGAATTTTAGCACCTTTACACTTTTGGCAGTTTTTAACCTAGTCTCTTCAAAATTGCCCTATTTCCATTTCGGACCCCATTTCTTCGCTCCCGCATCATTTTCCGTTCCTAGTTGCTCGTTTCACGCTTGCTCAACATCATTTCTCGCTTCACGGTTCCCAATGCTACTTTTTCTGCTAACGTCTATTGATTCACCATCCTTACAGTTTCTCTCCAGATTTCATCAAGTGATCCTAAAGGTGACATCTTCTGATCCAGTGAACTATCCCAGATCTACAAAGAAGCCGTTATGCAACAAGTTGAGGATGACAGTTTTTCCCAGAGCCTCAATACATATCACTTGCAATATACGACTGACACTTGATAATATCAAGATGCATCTTCGCGGGTGCAAGAAAATCCATTCATTTGCCAGAAGGCCAATCACAAGAGCTCACACCCTTGTAGATTACACAGTCGGCCTAGATGATGCATTCATACAGGAGACCAAGAAGAAGTATTAAGACTCTGCGCCCAAAGCAAGGAACCATGAAGATTCTTGATCTCCGATGTTGAACATTTTGATGCATCCTTTTATGCATCTTGTAAATATTTCTCGACATTTTCGAATGTCATTTTGTAAATTGTAATTACACCAAGTCCAAAGATGTAATATTTTCAAAACAAATTACACTTTGACTTTGGTCAAAGTTAGGTGAGATCTCCTAAAATCACTCACCTAACTTTCCCTGATTTTCTCAATCTCTTTCCTAATTTTGCTCATCCCTCTTTCTATATAATGTGAGGGATTTTCATTGTAAATCCATCCTTTAGTGTTTTTGCAATGAAGTGCTGCCCTTTTTGAAGCAAATTTGTGAAACTTTGTGTTCATGCTTTGTGAATGAGATTCGATTAATAAAGAAAAGGATTGCAAGCCAAACTTTGCGTTGGATTCGATACTTTTGTGAGTTGATCTTATTTGGAAGTGATTAGTTTGAAGAATTTGAAGGACTCTAAGTAGTTTATGTAAAATTTGTGTTACATTTATTATTTAGATTGCATTTGTATTTCTGTTTATCATTTGGTTGAATGATCTACAATACTTTGTGCTTGTAATCATTCATGCTCTTGCATGTTCTGGTTGAGTGATCTACAAGACTTTGTGCTTGTAATCATTCATACTCTTGGATACGTTTGTCGAAGGATCTACAAGACTTTGTGCTTGTAATCATTCGTGCTCTTTGATACTTTTGTTGGATGATCTACAAGACTTTGTGCTTGTAATCGTTCATGTTGTTCGAGGAATTGCTGCGTCTAAGAAGACTTTGTGCTTCTAACGTAAAAAACGATACATCTACAAAGATCCAACATTGAAAAAGCTACGAAACAACTTTGTGCCTTCGTGAGCTTTCCCTTTTTACTTTATTTGTTTGTTATTAATCACTTCTGGTATCTCTACGCTTCGCTTTGACGAGATAGAGATATTGGTATTATTGCTAGTTGTTAGTTGGAGGTTATTAAGAATTGTAAACTTCCAACGGTGAAGCATTGTAAACATCTTCTCTGAAAAAAGAGAGAAGTATGAATGTAACACACCCCCCCACTCTGTAAGTTTCGTGTACATTTTGTAATTACTTGTTTGATTTACTATCGCTTCTATTAGCAGTAAGAAGGGCGCCTCCCCTTTCCGAGAGGAGAGATTCACATCTCACATAGCTGTGGCTGAAGTCCAAAGTTGTGTAATCTATCGAAAAGCTGATTACATAATTTTCACCCAACGATTTTTTGACGACTCTATTGGGGACACGATACGCATTGTAAAGCCTCATGCTTTCATTTGAAGTATACCTATGTCCTTTTTTATTGTAATTTATTTTCTTGTAAGTTTTTCAAGATTTCACGAAGGACATGTAAATGGCTGCTCAAGGTCCTTGGGGAAATGCTTTTGGTCCGTTGAGCCTAGTTTTACCCCTACATGCTCTTCCTGAAGGCTCACGAAAGAACTTTCCCAAGTTTTTTGGTGATGGAGAACAACATCCTGACGAGCATGTTGTTGCTTTCTACATCGCTTGTGGAGTTCATGGTGTTGAATACGAAGATGTATCTGTAAGGCTGTTTGTGGAGACTCTCCAAGGTGTTGTTGCAGATTGGTTTTATCATTTGGCGCCAAGTACCATCACAAACTGGGCAACTCTCATAGCCAAGTTTGAAGGAAGGTTCAAGCCTCCTGAAGACGCTCATGCTTTGTTGGCTCAACTCACCCAGTTGAAGAAGGAATCTCACATGCCCATGCGTGAGTTCATTGCTCACTTCAACAAGTTGACACGAAGAATTCCAACTGTTGCTCAACCTACAGCTGAGAACTTGAAATGTTTCTTTGTAAATGCTCAAGTGCCTGAGGTTGGTTTCCTATTGAGAAGAGCACCTGCAGCTACTCTTGCAATGTTGCAGGCCTTGGCGACAAAAATTGAAGATGATCTCATTCTTGCTGGGCAAATAAAAATTGAATCAAATGAATCCGAAGAAACCCCTTCTTTGGAGTTATTTTCTTCCATCACGAGGACGGATCCTATGGTGCAAAGGTTGATAAATGAGCTACTTGTCCTCAAAAAGTAGCTAGCTCATAATTTTTCCGTTGGGAATGAACACAAGTTATCTTCACCTCTGAAGAGGCTTGCTGTTGAGGTACCATTAGTAAAAGCAGTACCAAAGCATCCTAACTCCGATCCAAGTGATCTCGCTATTCTCTTCCAGGAAAAGGAAGCATACATAGCTGGCGACTCCCATTTCTAGTTTATGCAGTCTCAGAAAGCCATTGATGAAAAGCAGGACGATGAAAGTCATTTTGCTGAAATTCAAGTAAATGAAGACGATCTTGTCTTGAGATATCAAAAAATGGACATGCACAAAGGTCTCAGTCAATTTGAAAAGAATGCATATGTGTTTCGAGATCGTGAACTTGAACACATGTTGCATAAAAGAACTTCCCCAAGGCATGATGAGGACCTTCTTATAAATTATTCAGATTTTTCCAAGTTTGAAGATGGTGAACATCATATTGAGGTATGCAGTGCAGTCATATCTTCATCTGAATCACATGAAGGAGATCATTCCAAGCAGCATGAGGTTACCATGGTTGATGAATCAGTTGTTCAAGTAGCAATTGGTAAGAAGCATTCAATCTTTGACCGATCAAGGGAATGTCCCAAAAGACATCTTGCTTGGTTGGAGGCCGATGGGAAGACAAAGGTTTTAGTTGCACCTGAGCGTGAAGATAAACTTGAGGATGCAGCTAAAAATGTATTTGTAAAGGTAGTTGAACCTATTCATCTCTTTCCAGAAGCAATGCCTCAACTTCATCTACATGCAGCTGCTAATGATCATGGAAGGCCTTACAAGCTGTTGAAGAAAGGAAGCTATTTTGTTGAACCTGTGAATGGTTTCATTTGAGAAGATTTCATTGATGGCTAGTTTTAGTTAGGTAGGTTTTTCCCTTTTCAATAAGTGCATTTGAATAAGTTTGCGTCTTGTTTTTGTAAATTCATTTTTCGTCATTGTCACCTGACTCCAAGCCCAGTGGATAAAGGAACTTGAATTCTGGAGTTCTTCTCCCTTCATTCGTTTCAAAGAACGGTTGAAGGAAGATCCCCAACAGGAGCCAACTGTTATCACGGAATCTAGCAGCGCTCATTCCACGGATAACCCCCCTACGAAACTTGTCCGTTTCCTAGGATTTGTGAAGTTCAAGTACGCATAACGAAGTGATTTTCAAGCTACCTCAAAATGCGTTTCAAAGCCTTGAATAGTAAATTCGAGCATTCCCCTATGTTCGCCTCGTGAAGACCTTCGAAACGAGCCCCTTCGCGAAGTCTCACTGTTCGTACTTAGCGAATTGCGAAAATTGCAGTGGCACTGAAAAAGTGCGCTCCTGCTCTCAAGCCAAAATTTGGCTAAGTACAAAACGTGCAGGGGTGCTAAAATTTAGCGCCCCTACATGAAAGTGAACTTTTTCTAAAATGTAATAGCGCTGAAAAAGTGTGCTATTACACTTTTTTTTCAGACTTAGTTAAATTGTGAAAGATGCAGTTGTGCCAAAAAAGTGCGCTCTAACTCATCCAAATTTTTGGCTAAGTGTTGAAAGTGCAGTGGCGCTAAAATTCAGCGACCCTGCATAAAAAGTGAATTCTTCAAAATGTAAGAGCGCTGAAAAAGTGTGCTCTTACACTTTTTTTCCAGACTTAATCATTTTTTCTGCAATGGTGCTGAATTTTAGCACCTTTGCACTTTTTCCAGACTTAGTCATTTTTTGTGCAATAGTGCTGAATTTTAGCACCTTTACACTTTTCTTCCAAACTTAGTCTTTTTTTGTGCAATGGTGCTGAATTTTAGCACATTTGCACTTTTTCCAGACTTAGTCATTTTTTGTGCAATGGTGCTGAATTTTAGCACCTTTGCACTTTTTCCAGACTTAGTCATTTTTTGTGCAATGGTGCTAAATTTTAGCACCTTTACACTTTTGGCAGTTTTTAACCTAGTCTCTTCAAAATTGCTCTATTTCCATTTCAAACCCCATTTCTTCGCTCCCGCATCATTTTCCGTGCCTAGTTGCTCGTTTCACGCTTGCTCAACATCGTTTCTCACTTCACACTTCCCAATGCTACTTTTTCTGCTAACATCTATTGATTCACCATCCTTACAGTTTCTCTCCAGATTTCATCAAGTGATCCTAAAGGTGACATCTTCTGATCCAGTGAACTATCCCAGATCTACAAAGAATTCGTTATGCAACAAGTTGAGGATGACAGTTTTTCCCAGAGCCTCAATACATATCACTTGCAATATACGGCTGACACTTGATAATCTCAAGATGCATCTTCGCGGGTGCAAGAAAATCCATTCATTTTCCAGAAGGCCAATCACAAGATCTCACACCCTTGTAGATTACACAGTCAGCCTAGATGATGCATTCATATAGGAGACCAAGAAGAAGTATGAAGACTCCGCGCCCAAAGCAAGGAACCATGAAGATTCTTGATCTTCAATGTTGAACATTTTGATGCATCCTTTTATGCATCTTGTAAATATTTCTTGACATTTTCGAATGTCATTTTGTAAATTGTAATTACACCAAGTCCAAAGATGTAATATTTTCAAAACAAATTACACTTTGACTTTGGTCAAAGTTAGGTGAGATCTCCTAAAATCACTCACCTAACTTTCCCTGATTTTCTCAATCTCTTTCCTAATTTTGCTCATCCCTCTTTCTATATAATGTGAGGGATTTTCATTGTAAATCCATCCTTTAGTGTTTTTGCAATGAAGTGCTGCCCTTTTTGAAGCAAATTTGTGAAACTTTGCGTTCATGCTTTGTGAATGAGATTCGATTAATAAAGAAAAGGATTGCAAGCCAAACTTTGTGTTGGATTCGATACTTTTGTGAGTTGATCTTATTTGGTAGTGATTAGTTTGAAGAATTTGAAGGACTCTAAGTAGTTTATGTAAAATTTGTGTTACATTTATTATTTAGATTGCATTTGTATTTTTGTTTATCATTTGGTTGAATGATCTACAAGACTTTGTGCTTGTAATCATTCATGCTCTTGCATGTTCTAGTTGAGTGATCTACAAGACTTTGTGCTTGTAATTATTCATACTCTTGGATACTTTTGTCGAAGGATCTACAAGACTTTGTGCTTGTAATCGTTCGTGCTCTTTGATACTTTTGTTGGATGATCTACAAGACTTTGTGCTTGTAATCGTTCATGCTGTTCGAGTAATTGCCGTGTCTAAGAAGACTTTGTGCTTCTAACGTAACAAACGATACATCTACAGAGATCCAACATTGAAAAAGCTACAGAACGACTTTGTGCCTTTGTGAGCTTTCCCTTTTTACTTTATTTGTTTGTTATTAATCACTTCTGGTATCTCTACGCTTCGCTTTGACGAGATAGAGATATTGGTATTACTGCTAGTTGTTAGTTTGAGGTTATTAAGAATTGTAAACTTCCAACGGTGAAGCATTGTAAACATCTTCTCTGAAAAAAGAGAGAAGTATGAATGTAACACACCCCCCACTCCGTAAGTTTCGTGCACATTTTGTAATTACTTGTTTGATTTACTATCGCTTCTATTAGTAGTAAGAAGGGTGCCTCCCCTTTATGAGAGGAGAGATTCACATCTCACATAGCTGTGGCTGAAGTCCAAAGTTGTGTAATCTATCGAAAAGCTGATTACATAATTTTCACCCAACAGTATGCACATTTCTTCTCAATCACTACTACACACACAACTATTCAGGTGGCAAACTTATTTTTTCGAGAGGTATTTAGGTTGCACAGTTTGCCTCAGAGCATAGTCAATGACAGGGACAAAAGGTTTATGAGTAACTTCTGGCAGGAGTTATTCAAACTTTGCGGGACATAACTCACTCTGAGTACCAGCTACCACCCACAGATAGATGGGAAGACCGAGATAGTCAACAAATGGGTGGAAGGATACTTGTGGAATTACAGTTCAGGGCAGTAGAAGGCATGGGTGAGGTGGTTATACCATTATGAGTATTGCTACAATACCACTCATCACATGAGCATTCAAATGACACCTTACCGAGCGTTATATGGATATGATGCTCTGAGTTTTCTTGATTCATTGGTGAGTGACAGTAGAGTACCCAGTGGTGGTGATCTATTGTAGGAAAACCAGGACATTATGAGAGCACTCAAGGGGAATATTTAGAAAGCTCAAAATTAGCAAAAGCAATATGCTGATCAGAGGCGAGTGGAGCGATCTTTTGAGATCGATGATTTGGTGTATTTGATGCTTCAACCTTATAGGCAGTCCACCCTTCGTAAGAAGGGCGCTGAGAAACTTAATCCGCGATACTATGGACCTTTCAGAGTTGTCAGACATGTCGGTGAAGTGGCTTATGAGTTAGATCTTCTGGTGGACAGTAAGGTTCACAATGTGTTCCATGTGTCGTGCCTCAAAAAGGCGTTGGGACAGTAGGTGACTCCTATTGATTTACCACCCCTGGATGATGAGGGGAAATTGATTTTGATACCTGAGGCCATTTTGGATTCCAGAGAGCGTCATCTTCAGAGGCAGGTTATCAGGGAATACTTGGTAAAGTGGAAAGATCTACCGAAAGAGGATGCTACTTGGGAGAGTGACAATATTCTTCAGCATCCAGCTTTGAGTTTTCTTGTGGACAAGCAAATTCAGGGAGGGCAGACTGTGATGTCCCCGCTCTAGTCAGTTCTCAAGAACAGTGTGTTAGCCCTTTATTGGACCCTTGTGGGCTAGCTGGATTGGTTAGAGGGTCAGTGATGTATTCTGGAGGAGTTGATCATTCTCGTTTTCAAAGCCCAGTGATTGGTTCACAGCAGGCGATAGCAGTTCATGGCTTGACAGCTTCTAACGGCACAAGAATATTTGGAGTTTTGAGCAAGTTATGGATTTTTAAGTGATTTGAGTTAATTAATTAACTTAATGCCTTTTTATAAAGTCAAATTGACTTTATACATTTTATATCACTTAAATATTCTATAAAAGTGATTTAATATTTTAATAACTTAAAACAAAAAAGGCGCCCACTTTATTTAAGTCATACTATTGAAAGTGACTTAAATTATAATTTAAAAGATTTAAATGAAAAAGTGGCGTATCATCTTGGAAATGCATGCCTTTTTGATATAAGGCAATTTGGCAATGAGAAACCCTATTCTTGATGATTTCGACTTTGCCTTGGATATTTTTCCTGTGCCTTCCTCTGTGATCGGGGTTTGAGCATTATTTTCCATTGGAGAACGATTCCTCTTTGATGTTGAGCACTTTTGAGATTGTGAGAGATCAGTCGAATCAGTGCAGTTGAGAGCTTCATTCAGAGGTTCTACATGATTCAATCAGAGTACTTGTACAAATTTCCTATTGATTGCAATAATTAAGGGGGTTCTTCACTTGTGGCATCCTCTTCATCAGATATGTGGCTCCAGCAGTGTTACTACTTCTCTTTTTCCTTGGCCATACTACTTGCATTGGGATATGTGCCCATTTAGGGAGGCATGTGAAGTAACTTGTTGAAATGCCTTCCTTTTGGATTCCAATTGTCTTCCATCTTTGGCGTCTACCTTTTTCAAGGACTTGTATCCAATTTCTAAGAGGGAGAACTCAAATCTGGAGGCCAGGTGTCCTTATATTACAGTTTTCACCATTCTTGGCTGGCAAGCTGGCTTACTATTTTAAATAAATAATCTGGAAACATTCTGGTATGTCTATCACTTGTGATCTAACTGTTTCAATAAAATAACGCCTTCTACATTTCCATTCTATAGGAAATAGCTATGTTTTATAGTTTATGAGCTTTTATATGCTGCGCCCCTTCTCTTCTGTCTATAAACTTTTCTCTAAAAAACTAAAATAACTCATTAAGACTTAAGAAAATACTGGGGTTTGAGTTGAGAGCCAGCAGGGCTCTTCACAAAAAATATTAAGATTAAGGTGTCATTTATGTTGCAATCCTAAATATATAATTCATGTGTGTCCAACAATCTTGGAAAGTGTTTTTGAATGCCTAAGGTGTAATTATAAATTAAATTATTAGTTAGATTCTTCAAGAATCTTGATACTGGTTGTTATATGCATTCACGAAGAAGGTGGAGTAGAACATTGGTGTTTATGTTGAATTTGGACTCACTAAATGCACTTTCCCAATTCTAGGCACTTGGATTAAGGAGTGGATAATATTACATGATAGATGAGAAATATGTGAGTTGACGACTCCATTTTGGAGTGCTATACTTGGGGATTTAAGCCATTGAGGGTCATGCCACCTAAGATTCCTTTGTGGGTAATTACTATTTTGGGGTCAATTGATTACACCCATGCAATGCCCATGTTAAGTCATTGATGCATTTGCTATTCTCAAAAGATGCTCTCCAAAGTGGGTGTGTGGTTTTTGCATAATAACATGGTTTTGGTATCTATTATTTTGGTAAACCATTTAAGTTGTTGTCTTCTCTTTGTGCTTATATATTGAGAGTATGAGATGGCAGTTTTAGATAAGATTATTTTACGAATACGTAGGTGCTACTAGAGTGTTGTTAGAGTGAAGATAGTGTTGGTGTGTTGGATTCATGATATATTTAAAAAATAATACATACTTTTCCTTTTTTTGTGTGGATTTTTTATTTTCTAAAGAGAGTGATCCCACAATATTGGTTTACAAGTTTTGGCCAAACTAGACATTGAAATAATTTTTTCTAACTAAATCTTCACTTTCGGCCACCTATAGCAGCTAAACCGTGAAGAATTTGAAGATGATGCAGACTAGTGATTTGTGACATATTTTGTTTGTAGATTCTAAATATATTTTTTTCAAATTTTTTGGAATCAGATTGCACTTATTTTTCCATCTCCTTCGAAAACTAGTTTTTTTCAATAAACAACATTTTTAAGGAGTAATACTTATTGTATAATGCATAACCTTTTTTCCATGAAGATAAAATTCTTTTTTTTTTGAATTTAGACTTGTAACTACGATATCTAGTGCTTCCAATTGGTTTCATAGTGTTTTATTGAATATTTTTTCCTTAATCAAAATTCAAAGTCAAACCAATTACAATTCAGACATAGGCGGATCGTATAACATGTAACTTTTTTTGTATGTATTGAAATTCAATTTTTTTTTGGTTGGATCAAGGACTTCAATATCTTTTTTTTTTTTAAAAGTGCAATGCACCCAAATTATTAGGGGTAAACACTTTTGATCAAAGCTATGAACCAGGTACAAGAAACTACCAAACCTACGAGCACATTGGCCCAACGAAGGCACAAGGCCTGAGAGCACTTTGGCCCAATGAGGGTTTGAACCTTGGTGGCTATCACTACAATCAAGTGACTTGATCATCAAACCACGCCCTCATAAGCAATCAAGGACTTCAATATCTGGTGCACTCATATTTTTCATTTTTTTTTGATAATCTGCTATTTTTCCACATGTACAGAATATAGAGCTTGATTTTCGGTGAAAAACCCCAAAACATATTAAAATTATATTCGTTGGATAGCTCATTTTGAGGACTAACATTATCCAGTTAGGTCTGTGAAGTCTTCTCCATTTTCATCCTCAACCCGAGCTTCGAAGCACAAAATTTTGGACTTTTTTGGTGCCTGAGGGTAAGGAAGTGGGAAAAGGGGGGTTTAGGTGAACCAAAGGGGGTTCGAGCGAACCCCCTTTCAAAAAAGTTTTTCTTTGTGTTTTTTGGCGGGAATGGTGGGACCTTGCATTTAATTGGTTCACTCAAACCAGGGTTCTATCGAACCCTCTTCTAGTTCGCTCAAACCAAAAAAGTTCGTTCGAACCTGAAAAACCCAAAAAAATTGCATAGGGTCGTTTTTTGCAACTTTTCCTTCCTCACTCAAATTGTAAACCACTTTTGTGGGTTTACCCAAGAGTTTCTCCACATAAATCTTGTGTTGACATGGTTTGTTGATTTATTTTTTATTGTCAATTTATGCAATCGCTTAAATAATCTTATGAGAATCTTTGTTTAAAGAAATAAATTTTAGATTTGCACACTTGTAGAAGGTTTTACTATAGTAGTTTCACCTTGTTTTCAACAACACCATGACTAGTTAAGCACGTCCTTACTAAAGGTGAATACACCATCACTATTGTGCACGGTCTACAACTTTTTTGAATGAACACACATTGGGATTCTATTCTATATATATTTCTAATGATATTAAGTGCAAAGTGTTCCTTTGGATTTGGATGAGATGAACCTCTCAACAATTGAGTGGACTCTAAAAAGAGTTCAACATGGTTGAACATCACAACAATTACAATTAAAATTGTTTAGCTAAATTATCTAAAACTTAATTGTCATCAAATATAAAGAATGAAAATATTTTCAACATATTTGAAATTACATACTAAAATGAGAAAATAATAAAGATGAAATATAATAATTTTGAGATTAAAAAGACAACATGCTTTATTCTCAAATGTATTACTTCCATACACTATATCAAACAATTCATTTGAAATAATTTTGTTTGGAATGTAAGATTGTTCTTAATATATCTATCACTGTGTCCATTGACTCTTTGAACAATTACTAATTAAATATATGTAGTCTCATAAATCAATTTAGAACAATTACTAATTAAATATATACAATCCCATAAACCAATTTAAAACAATTACTAATTAAGTATACACCATCCCATAAACCAATTTTAACTTTTCCTACATATTAATATATTTCTCTTTGTAACCTCATCCTAAATTTGCTGATCTTGTCCCTAAGTGGAGATTTCTTATATTAATTATCCATTCTTTCCGATTTTCTCTTTCTTCATTTCGGACTCTAAAAAGCAGGAAAATATTGACCCTACCCATGATGTCAAAATCATACGTTCTTCTCCACATAATCAACAAATTAAAAAAATAAATAAAATCAATCTACGTGATCAGGAAAAAGTAGGCTAAGCTTCTGGAATGTCTCCATTCCTTTGAACTATAATTGCACAAATACCTTTGATTAGACTAGTAATGCTACAAGACCCCAAATGGTTTATTATATAATTACTAACACTAGACTGAAATTATCTGTCAAGTCATGTTGCCAGCACAAAATCTGTTGGGTACAAGAGAAACCAGTTAGTTTCCATTATACGTCAGTACAAAGCCAAAGTGTGACATTCATGGTGAAGCTGGCCAAAATGGCCCACCTTGTTAAATTTAGTGGCCTTTAATCCTGCTGTTTGTAGTAATGACTGTAAGAGTAAAACCTCCAGTTTTTAGGAGTAAATTTTCATCTATATGGTTTTTTTTCATTGAAGGGGGTCTTGAAATGAGTATTCTGCACATTAGTTATTGTAATCACTTAGTTCGATGCTTTGAAAAAATGAGCCTGCCTTGTTGAATTTTGAGCCTGTCTGTGAAAAATCTGATTTTTGAAAAAATCTGATCTTGTGCTCAGTAAAGTACTAATCTATATGGGTGTCCAGCTAATTTGTTCATTCGTGTACAATGGTGGAAGAAGTTTTTTTGCCTAGAAGTAGGAAAAAACTGAACCATGCTTTTGTGTTGGAAAATTCAGCTAGTGATAATCAGATTAGTAGATTAATTGGTGGAATTTCAGGTGTTTGATTGTTCTGAGCTAAAGCCCGTGCAGTTTTATTTCTAGTGGTATATGAGGGGAACTAAGCTCTGGTTTCTGTGCACATGGATGACATTGCTGAGGGAAAGTTTTTTCAATGAGATTAAGACAGTAAGAAAACTTCAATTGTGATACATGTAACGAAGTTTCTTATGCTGTGTGGGGAAACCCGATTTTGCTTTAACTTATGAAAATTTGAGGATGAATTATCTCTGTATAGTCCTGGTTAGTTGTGGTAGGATTTGAAGGTGAACCGACTCTTGGTTTAGGCTGTCCACGGAGAAGCTATGCAAGTTGAGGAGCAAGCTTGTCTATATGTGTTTGAGAGTCCCTGGTAGTTGAAGAAAACCCAGGTTTTGCTTCTGCAGATTTAAACTGGGTCAACAATATGAAAGGAAGATTACTGTTTTGGTTGTTCCGAAAGTTCTGATCCTCAATGTTTTTGGCTTTTTGATGGGTTTCATGTATTCCCAACTCTGCTACCATCAGAAAGGAAGCTTGCCATTCTAATTGAAGGCTGAGCTTGTTAATCTAATTTGGTTCTTGGACATCCAGTAATACTACCGCTTCATCTTTCATGCGGATTATGACAGTACCAAGGATACCTCTATTGTCATGTCTTAGCTCTCTCTAGTTTTTCATTGCGAAAGCTATCTTGGCATGTGGGTTCTTCCAAAGTGCTATCAAAACACGTCTATTTTGGCTTTTTGATTTTTTTCAATTGAAAGTAATGGCAATAAACTGCAAGTTATCAAGACACAAGCATCTGGTTTATCCTCTGAAACAAACGCCTACAGTAATGTCAATGACTCATTTTCAGCCTCCCCGACTTATCATTCATCCAGTCTTGGTTTTGGCTGTTGTGTCCCTTGTGTGCAGCTTTACTCCAGTGTCCTCTTATTATTCCGCTCCTCTTAATTGCTCTGATACTACTAGTGTATGCGAGTCTATTATTGCGTACAAATTACAGTCCACTGATACACTGTCAAGAGTTCAGTCCCTATTTGATGTTACTTTTGCAGAACTTACATTTGATCAAAACTCAGCTGTTAAATCTCAGTATGTGTTTGTAAACAAGAGTTGTGGCTGCTTCCAAACTAAGAAACAATATCTGACTACAACTACATATACTGTCACAAGTAATGATGGGTATTTGGCACCAATGGTGGAAAGTGCTTATGGAGGTCTTGCACGGTTGCCCAATTCTTCTAGAATTGCACATATGGGAGCGGTGGTGACCGTGTATCTCCTTTGTGGCTGCTCGAGTAATGCCTCAAAGTATCTCATGAGTTATGTGCTGCAAGATATGGATACTCTTTCATCAATTGCCAGTCGGTTTGGAATTAGCATGCAAGATATCGAAATGGTGAACAATATCACAGACCCAAATGTCCTTTCAACTGGAAAGGTTTATTACATACCATTGAATTCAGGTGAGAAAGTATTATATTTGAAACTCTTCATATTTTTTTAGAACAAAAAAAAAATCATTTTGTTCTCTGTTTATCTTATATGCTTGCAAAATCTCTCTTGAATAGAAGGCGGTCTATTCCACAAACAAGAACCATAGGCACCACCCCTAACAGAGATAGAATCTCAGTTTTATCCTTTTGCTCCTATCGGCTATACCTTCCTTGGGGTCGGAAGTAGGAAATTGAAGGGTATTCAGTTCATCTAGAGTCTCCATGTTAACTTTGGCAGGAATAATGCTGTGCACTCTGCATAAACCATTCTTGTAAACAATAATTTCTTTCATGTCGCCGCTAATGTTTCCATTCATATCACTTATGTTCTCCTTCAGCAGTTTGGTGGATGCTGAATTTGCCAATATTTTTTCCAGAACTATTTTCTTAGATGCCTTTACACGTTCCTTGACGTAATTGCGTTCTCAACTATTTATTTTGAACAATTTCAAATCTTATCCAGCGAATGTCTCTACTGGCATCTGAACCTGTTCCGATGTTGTGTAGACTCAGTTCACATGTAACCATTAGATCTCCGTTCTCTGGACAAATTGAAGTTAAAAGCAATGTTTTTTTTAATATTGTGAAATGCATTCGGGATCAAGTATGTATAGGGAGTCATCAAGACATATTTAACTAAAATAAAGAAAATTAGTTCCAGAGCATAAACATATATGCTTATTTCCTTTAGATTCAATCAATTATATGACTAAATTAGAAATTGTAAAACAAAAGTTATGTCCTTTTTGGAGGATTCTCTAACAATGCTTCATCTCCAAGTCATGAAAACTATGAATATGCACATCTGTTGTTCCTTATATAAGTCATCCTTCATTCTATTTAGATCCTGTTGCCCTAAAATGTGATCAATTTAATGCCCACAAGTTGACTTCACTTCCTCTCATTTCGGTGATAAATTACCTATGCAACTGAGGCTTAGGTAAGTAGTGTACAGTTACTCATAAGAAGCTTCTTCTATAAGGTTTCCAAAAAATATGCAAGAAATTCAGCAGCCAAAAAATAATCAAGTGAAGATATACACACATATAGAATGAAAAAGGTTTCCTTGTTCTTTCTAAATGAGATTAAGACATTTTGAAGAACTCTTATCGGACACTGTTGGTGTAGTTATTCATTTGTTACACCATAAGTTAAGCTTGCTTAGTTCATTTACTTGGGTTGAGTTATGCTTGTTCTTTTTGGAGTGTGAGGTGTTATCCTCTTCCTTATGAGTTACTCTTCCTTTTTGAAGAGTGAGGTGTTAGCTCATTCCTTGGGAGTTACACTTCTTGGAGGGTGAGCTGTTATCCTCTTCTTCTCATATTTTTCATAAATACAAATTCATTGCATTTATTCTGCACACTTCTATGAATGAAATAGCTGGATTTTGTTCATTGCATGTTGTAGTCATTTCTTTTGCATGTTGAAGTTATGCAATTTCTTTGAGAGAATAGATTATTGTAAACAGGTTCAGGCATTTGTTCCTTGGGCAGAGATTTCATGCTATATCTGAAATCTTACAGACACCCTTGAGCCCCATCAATGAAATGTAGATTAGTTTTGAGACACATGCGGCCCTAACTGGTGCATAATAATTCTTTTGGTGCCCGAGGAGAGATTGTTACTGCCCATTAGATAGATTATAAATTGTTCTTTAATCTTTATTCCAAAATAAAGTTTCCAATAATGGCCTGAGAAATTTATGCCATCCACATTGCAGCTCCCATGTCAAAATTAAAACAATCTGGAAGAGCAGTGTGTACTAATTTTATCCAATTAAACATCAATTGTTAGATTACTTTTCTGGAGCTGATTGAAAAATGTTTTCAAGTTATATTACAAAATAATTGTAATGGTTATTATGTTTTTTTAGATAATATTGCTTTTTGAAAAATACAAAATATTCATAGCCATTTGGGGCAATGTTGAAAGACTCCATCAAATTCATAAAGGCTATGATTTACTAAGCTCGAATATATAAAAGTGACATTTAGTTGGCAGCTCTTAATAAATCCAAATGAGACTGTGGCTTCTTAAGCAAAGGCATGCCTTTGTCTTTGATATTCCTCTTGTGTTAATTTTATAGTAGAGCTTGGGTAATGATCAATTGACTGTAAGACTCTGTAAACTCATTCATTAGCAGTATAGATGGAATTCTAACCTTGTGCCATGTGATACCACAATACATTCTTTTCACCTTGGAAATGCATATATTGAGTATTTCTAGGTTCCATGTCGGTTATTTGTGCTTTCCTTTAGATCTCTTTTATTTCTTTCTTTTGCAATTGGCTTGATATCATCATACCATATGTGGTTCCCTAATATCTTGTTAATGAGTCTTAATCTACTAACCTCCTTGAACACGATGAAAGATTATTGGCCCTATAGCTTATGTTATCTCTACCAAATTTTGAAAACTCGAACTCGACGTGGACTCGACAGCCCAAAATAGGACTCAGACTCAAGACTTGGCACGGACTCGGCAAAAAACTCGGCTAGGACTTGGCAAAAAAATTTTTGAAAAAAATCATGTTTTAAAGCTGAGAAAACAGCCTCCAGTGGCGGCAAGAGTCCAGGCATAGGACTCGGGAGTCCGAGCCCAGGACTCAAGAGTTCGAGCTAGAGACTCGGCTCACGAGTTCGCGCCGAGTCGACTCGGCTAGCTTGCAGACTCCCGAGTTTTCCGAGTCTGCGGCGAGTCCAACAGAGTCTTCCAACTATGATCTCTACTAAAAATTGGAGGCCAATCTAAGTGCTCAATTCTGCTATGCTGCTATAAACTGATCGTTTTCAGCCTTTAGGCATGATGCTTATAGCTGATTCTATGTCAATCTGGCTAGCAACGAGACCACAATCCTTGCAAACATTTGTCCTTCAAATTTGCCAACTTTACATCTTAAGTAGTTATTCTCATAATGCTAATGTAGTGTATTTCCTTATTTCTGGGAAAAGAAAACTTACAATGATCTAAGTAGATTCTCCAAAGGCAATTCTAGTGACACTACTAAACCCATTTCTATGGTCTGTGTTGGAAACTTGCAGCCATTTAAAGACAATTTCCACATAGCCCAAATCAGAAATCTATGCAACTAAGTATTCAGAATCCACATGCAAAAGAATAGACAACATACCAATGAAAATATGACACAAGATATACCCTGGGAAAACCCTTAAGAGGGAAAAACCCAGCCTCCAAAAGCATCCATCTCTCATGTATTATTCAGCAATAAAAATTACAATACATCTTCAGAGTCTCCATGAACACCATTGAAGCATCAAGCCCTCTCCAAGCAATCCATGTGAGCAAGCATGTAACCACACATCCCATGCCATGCTTCAAACCCTCACAAATTCTAACAAGAGCTATCATGCAAAACTTCCCAACCTAAACAACTACCCTTGTGGTTGCTTTTATAGAAGCAAGCTCCCACAAAACCACCAAGTGGTATTACACAAAACCATGTGACTAAAACCATGAGATTACAAAACCATGTCCCCATATTTAATATTGGGTACTTTATTTATTTATTTTCCCCAATATTAAGTAATTACATTTTTAGCAACTTAACTTATGTCCCAATGTTACATGCAACATAAAGTGGCCCCAAGAATAATTACATTAAATACATTATGCAAGGTGTACAACACACCTTTTTCTAACACTGTGGTACATCCAAACACTTCCTCGAGGCTTGCAGCATCTTCAAGATCACCAATTTATCTCCATCTGATGCTGCCCACACTTTTTTATAGGCACTAGACAATTTGGGTAGATTGGACGTGGCACCATCAAAGCACACACTGAACCTTATGCAGTCTTCATCATCAGCTTTGTTAAGATTTCAACCACATACAAAGCAAACCACTAAGGTCCACTCTCAATACGTGGTACCTTTAAGAATGCTGATTGTGTTGGAGCCTTCTTCTTTATAAGGGCAGGTTCATGTGTTACATCTAACACTGTTTGATTCAATCTTTAGAAGGTGAAGAGCTTTGTGGAAGATCAATGATTTCAACTCCCATATTAGTTCTTTAGCATTCATGGCTTTGTAATATTGTGTGTACACTTATATTATCAGATTTCATAACTATAGTCATAGCATAGATGAAGCTGGGGGCAAATAGACAGCCATATATCTCTCTTGAGGATGTACCATGTACATAACACACAATTTAATTCTGTTCCAGTTCTATAATCTTTCCTGCAAGTCATTCTCTGATTGATATTCAACATCTCTGAAATATTGTCAATATTGCTTCCACACATATAACACATCTAGCTACACATAGTTTAGACTTTAGAGTGTTGTCTCCTTGGATACTCCTTGGGATCTGGATCATATGGTGTTTGATGCTTGCCAATCTAGTGATATCTCCATGTTCCTTTTCATCCTAAATCAGAGATGCCTCTACCATTGGATAGTTTATTATCGTATTTAACTGACTAACCTTGAAATGCCTTCAACATCCAGTAGTTTCTGAATGTATTTAATTGTACGAGGAAAAACAATGTAATTAGTTATGTGTCATACCTCAATATTTGTTATGCTTGCACCCTTAATTCCTAAATTACAACTCTAAAAGTAATTGTCTTTTTTATGCTTCGATGGATCTGCATGCTTCCAAGACATAAGGATCTGTATAAAAATATTATAGGTCAATGCTAACTTGAATTTACTCAGGATTTTGTGAACCATGTTCCGTACAAATTTCTCATCACAAAACATCTCCATCTCACTATTCTTTTTGTTGCATGTCATTGCTTTCCCTCTGAAGGATTGAACATGTTTGTGTTTAAGTAAATTGAAAAGATAGCAGCCTTGTGTTGATCTATTCACAACCATTAAACTCTGAAGTTTCCTTTGGCTAGTGAGCACCTTATTGGGCACAGGGATATTCACATGTAGCTGCTACTAAGGATATCAACACATTTCCCAAAGTAATGGTGTTCTGTGAATCTTCTATTATTTCTTGTGAAGTTATTTAGGTTGTTTCATTGTTGACTTTTGAGGAATCTTTAATTTATTGAGAATTTTTTTCTGATGCATTTTTAGTACTCAATTTTAAGCACTCGACCTCTATCATATGATGTTAAGATGTTTCAGAAGTCTTTGAGTTAAACAACTCAATCTCAATTTTGAGGACAAAGGAGCTTATGATGTTTCAGAAGTCTTTGAATCAAACATTAAATGTGGAAAGAAACACTCTCTTCTCTCAGCTCTCTTTATATCAAACATTAAATGCCAAAAGAAACACTCACTTCTCTTATTGAGTACTCATGGCGAGTGAGAGCATTAAACTCGCGTAGAAATCTGCCCATGGAGTCATGAGATTACATGCAAGTTAGTAGTAATAGAAAATAGCAAAAAAACATGTATAGCCACGTTTAATACCTAACCGCCAACAAAACTGTTTGGTCCAAACTTGCCATGCTCAGATAATTCAATATACCTGTCAAAATTGGGTTAATGTGGGTCAAATCATGAACTAATTATGGGTAATTGAAACAAATGCATTTTATATGTGTGTAATTAAAAAAAAATTCCCTTTTTTAAGTCAGCTTGTGGGTTTTTGCCTATAAAGCCCTCTAACTTGTTTCTTGGACATTTTTGCACCTTTAGGCAGGAAGTAAACAAGCTTTATGAGCATTTTAGCATCTTTTGATTTGCCATTTTTTTCTGTGTTTTCCTTGTTTTAAACCCTTATAATTAAATTCCACTTATACTGTTAGATTTTTGTGTCATTGCCATGTATGTATAATGAGTTATTTGTTTTTGAAAAGAAATGCAACTCACTAAGTTTGCAAACTATGATTTGGAGAATGAAATTGATGAGGAATTAGTTGAGGGCAGCCAAACGCAAACCCCAAGCACAACCACAAATACTTTAGCTATGAATTTATTGAAATCTAATTGCCCTTTAAAGTTGTTGGCACAATATGCCAAAGGGCCATTTAACAAGAAAAATCCTTTGCAGTAGTTTGCAACAAATACATGACACAAATAGGGTATTTAATTTAGATGGAAGTAAAAAAATGGAAATGCAGCATTTTCCTAGAGGGCTAGAATGGCAGCATTAAAGGGTTAATGCACACTTTTTGCTTACCCCTGGTAAAGGTTTTGAGCTTTATGATAATCTCACACTTGAAATGAGGGCTGCAGTGATCAAATTATTTCAAGGGGACATCATTGTACCAACAGTTTTTGGTATACCACGAGGTTTACCACCTTCATTTTTGTCATTTGAGGTGAGCGCAATGGAGTAAGGGGGAAATGGAAAGCTATAAATTGATTTTGACATAAACTAATTACTAATATGTTCAATGTGCAAGGAAGGAAAGTTGCAAATGAGGCCATTGCCAATTTCTATTTTGGTAATGACATTCCTTTCCATGTTGCTCATAGTTACGTGGGTCCTAGTGAGACTAGATTGAGAACTGCTCTCTTGGAAAAATGTTATTCCAAGGTTAACTTGTTGATGGAGGAGAGGAAGGCCAAATGAGTAACACATGACTGCAGTATAATCATGAATGGGTGGATGTATATTAGACATTGGCCACTCATCGACATTATATTTTCATGTATTGATGGAATTTACTTCTTGTGGTCAATTGATTGCTCAGCAAAATGTAAAAATGTTAAGTTTTGGTTTTAGATTTGAGTGAAGCCATTGAGGAGGTTGGTCCTCAAAATGTAGTGTAGGTGATTATTGATGTAGCAAATGTTTGTAGGGAAGCAGATAATTTGATTCAATCTACATGTAGGTACATCTATTGAACTCCTTATTATGCATACTATGAATAATGCACTTAAAAACATTGGAAAGATAGGATGGGTGAGAAAAGTGGTAGTGGATGCAAAGGAGGTGCAAATGTTCATTTGCAACCACCACACCTCATTGGCATTGTTTCAAACTTTTGCAAAGAAATAATTTCTCAAATCAGTTGAGACACAATTTGCTTCCTATCCATTCTGTTTCTACTAAAGAGGACGTTTGAGTTGCAAGAGTGATTGCAAATTTTGGTTATGACATAAGATTGGAACAGTTGGAAGGAGTCAAGGATTGAGCAAGTGAGCACGTGGAAGGATATTTTGATTAGTGATACTTTTTAGTTGAATGTGAGATTCATCATATCTTTTGTACAACCTGTTTTTACCATCATCAGATTTTGGGGATTCTAATAGTCTTAGTCTTGGGGAGATCTGCAAGCACATTGATAGAATGCTTGGCCAAATGAAGGTTGCCATTTCTGAGATAGACCCCACTCTAGAGTTCTACAATGAGCATGTTCACCACATCATCAAGAAAAGGTGGGACAAGTTGAACACCCCTCTACACATGGCTACATATACTTTGAAATTTGAATCCAAAATGGTATGTGAAAAGATTTGTTAGAATGACAGTCATACTTCAACAAAATCCAAGCTAGTTAGTTGGTGGAAAATTTATGGACCTCTAGGACTGTTGTGTACATTTAGTATTCGTTTTTGCACACAAGTTTATGGTTCCTTTGTGATTGAGAGGAATTGGCCAACATATAACATTATTCACTCTCTAAATAGAAACATACCTTTGTGAGAGTGGAAGATCTTGTTGCAATGCATAGTGCCTTGCATCTAATTGATCTTGTTGCAATGCATAGAGCTTTGTGCAACGGGGGAATGTAGAGCCCAAGGAGCCATGGCAACTTGATGGTGACCACAATGTGTAGATGGGATTGGAGGAAGTAGTTCCACTTCCTTCCAACAGTTCTGATGATGAGGAGTTTCCATGTTATGTAGCTGCAAATTAGGGACTCTGATTTTTGAGCTTGTTGCTCAATCAAAAACAGCTACAGATGTCATTTTTGGCTATTTAATCATCATTTTGATGCTTGTCACTTGTAGAATGAGACTCTAGTTAGTACTTTGAACTTTGAACTTATTAGTTATTTGAATATTTCAATTTGAATTGGATTCCAATTTTCATCTACTATGATGAATGATCATTGATATTCAGGTTATTGCATTTTGTCATTTGATGTAGAATCTATGATTTGACAATTTGAATTGGGTCTTGGTATTGTTCACTTATCAATTTGAATGATCAATTATCAATTTATCATTGATCATTCGTTATATAATTGTATTATGTTGCCAATTCTCAGGTTTGGTTTACCTATATTTATTTTTTCTGTCATATATATATATATAGCTTGCCCCCATAGTCTCCTAAATTTTGGAAAATAATTGCTATTTCCCATCCCTCCATCCTGAAAACTTGAAGAAACATTGGGAAAAGAATTAGAAGATTTCAGAACAACTAGTTTCATCCATTTAACATATGAACTTCTAGAAATGATTGAAATAGAAAGGAAACAAGAAAATTGGCTGAAACACAATATTTACCTTGTGGAAACCCAAAAATGGGAAATAACTCTAGCAAGTGTGAGCTTCCAGTTCCCCTTTTCACTATATTTAATTTACAAGTAGATGAAATCATGGCACATGAACAATTAAGCTCAAAACCTACACCATGCTTGTAACTCCATTAAATATCAGTTCTAACAATGTACAACTCTAGAAATGAACAATAAAAGAAGGTACATGCAAGAGCCAACCCTTCTACAATGAAGTAAATTTGTTTTTATCTTTTTCTCCCATGCATTTGAAGAGTTTCTTCAACTAAAAGCTTGGAATGGGAAGAAACACCATTCAAGACCATTACTTTTCCCATACAAACAAATGGGATGAAAATGCCACTTAATACAAGTTGACGGTTTCAAAAGTGCTGCAATGAGAACAAAATTGTCAATGGCTAAAATGTAATGGCTGCTTGCACAAACCAGCAACTTTGTTTGCAACAGAAAAATGCTCTGTTTCAATAACATTCCTTGCAACTTCTGACTTCCTTGTGAAGCTTATGATCAACCCAAGGCCACATACATCATTGAGGAATGTTTGATTTTTATGAAACTATTGTTCACCATGTTCTTTCCTAAGTCTTCAAAGTTGTTTAACATCTTCTAACTGATAATGATTGAACTAGTATCTTGTTCATCTAATAAGATACAAATTTTGGATCACTTGTGCTCCCATTTGTACCCTTACCAACTCGTAACCACGTTGCCCATTGTCTACTAGCCAAGATATCAAGGTGTTGAGAATTGATTTTGGTTTCTTATAGTAATACAATATCAAGTTTTTGGGTATCAATTTGTTGCTTTACCAAGCATAATTTCTTAGAGGCATTTAAGACTCACATTCTAGCTTTATATTTTCATGGCACCATGGTGGAAGGCTTATCCCTTCCACCTATAAAAAGCAATACTAGTTATTTTTTTCCAATCTTTGGTTCTAGTCGGGTATCTCATTAGATTCTAAGGGAGTTAGATTTTCTTCCCCTTGTGTTGCAAGTGCTTGCATTTTGAGGGCTTTTGCAATTTGGTTTGAGACAAACTTTTTGAGAGCTTGTTTGCTACACCATTAACCTATAGTATGCTTGGGTATATGTGTAGTCAACTTACGGCTAGCATAACCTTTAATTAAGTTATATAATCATTTATATAGTCTATATAGGTAGTTAGGTTGGCTTGAGTGGCACTCATGGCACACATATGGTATATATAGAAGGTAGTGGTTAGTCTATTATCATCATATTGCATATTCAATTCTTAGTGAAGATAATTGGAGGTATCCCCCTTGAAGTGGCTTATTATCAAGTATTTGTATCACAATTCCAATTATATTCTTCTCTTTTGGAAGTTGTGAAGTGCATCTCTTTAAATTTAGTGAATTTTCTTGGAAATTTAGAGGGTTGATTAGGGAAATATTAAATCTACTATAGTCTAGATTGAAATTATTTAAAGCATTTTTGAAGGAATTATTGCAAAGTTAGGGTTTTTGCCAAATTCACTGCCAAGGTCACAAATCAGCAAATTCTTGGGGATTTATTTAGAAAGGTGAGATCTAGGCCTAAATAAGTTATAATAAAAATTTCAGCTTATTCAGATTTGTTTTGTGTAAGTTATTGCAAAATTATTTTGGCTTTGAAACATTTTTGAGGGAATTACCCCATGTCCCCATGCGGCTGCTTAAACCTGTTTTATGCTTAAATTTAAGCAGCTGCAGTGTTCCCATGCATATATTTTATTATGGGAAAAGGATAATTTGGAATCTTTCCCTATTTTAATGGGGCAGCTATTGTTTAGGAATTGAAAATAAGCTGTGGAAAAAAGAGGGGGGCTGCAAATAAGCAGCAACTGCATATTGCCAAAAATCCACGTGGCTCCACAAATTTCTTTCCCTCTTTTTTAATTTTTGCTTTTGATTTTGTTTTCCCAATTTTTTAGCACACAAATTATTATTAATACCATAAATAAAAATTTAAGATGACTGCTTAAAAATAAGCAGAAAAATTAAATATTCATGGGGCCACCAACTCCACAAATAATTCCTAAATAAGTTGAGCAATGGCTGCTAACTAAAATAAGCTAAGCAGCTGCATGGGGACCTGCCCTTATTGTGAAATTAAGGTTTTCACCAAATTCACTCTCAAGGCTACAAATCAGCAATCTTTTTAGGGATCTTTTCAAAAAAAAAATCCAAGCTTATTTGGGTTTGTTTTGTGCAAGTTATTGCAAAATTATTTTGGCCACACCATGATGGGAGCTTCAATAAGAGGCAACAAACAAAATCCAATAACTCTAATGAAGACTCTTGAAAAAGATGATTGAATAGTAGAGGAGATGGATCCCATAACCATTGAAGATATAAAGGAAGCAACCAATAGAGTTAGTAGGAAATGTTGTTAGAAATGAAAGAGAAGATTGATATAGTGTTCAAACAATTAGTTTGTCTCCAGAGTTCCATTGACTCTCAACAAATTGACTCACACCACAAGACTTGGGATGCAAATGTGTCTTCAAAGGGACATGAAGCTTGTTGTTTTGATTTTGATCTAAAGTAGTGTTGTGACCTTTTCACACATCACCCCATTGCAAATGGGGACCCCCCTAATTTTTGCTTCGTTTGGGTCTTTTGGCTTGATTTTGGTTGGTTTTCCTGTTGTCTCTCTCTTGTTTTGTTTGTCTTTTCGGGGATGTGCCCATCTGAATTGAAATTTTGGCTAAGTCTAAGAAATTAGGGTTTGCTTTCTTCATGCTAGTTTGAGGTTGATTCGAGTAAGAAAATTGAAATCTGAGCTTGACACTGCGTCCAGAGCACCTTAAGCTGCTTGCCATCAAATTTTGAGTTGAATCTGACCACTTGCTATTTTTAGCAAGTCCGGACTTCGAAGGCTATTTCGAGGGTTTGCATGTGAAGTTTCAAATGCATGTCTGGAGATTCTTTCTGGGTTTTTCAAAACCTTTGCGATGGTATAACATGCAAACCGAGATGCTGACTTTCAACGATTCAGGCTTCAAAGGCTATTTTTAGGGTTTGCATGCGAAGTTTTTCGATGCATGTCTGGAGAATATTTATGGGTTTTCCGAGACCTACGCAATGATATAACATGCAAGATGAGATGATAACTTTCAACAGTCTTGACTTCAGAGGCTATTTTTAGGGTTTGCATGTTGGAGTCTTCAACACATGTCTGGATATTCTTTGTGTGTTTTTCAGGAGCTTCGCAATGATGTAACATGCAAACCAAGATCAGGACTTTTTTGCAGAGTTGTCTTCGAGAGCAAATTTTAGGGTTTGCATGCAAGATTTTTCAATGCATGTCAACATATTCTTCATGGGTTTTTCAAGAGCTACGCAACAAGGTAATATGCAAGCAGAGTTGGTCACTTTTTTAGACACTTACTATTTTTAGCAAGATCACTCCAGCAGTTGCCCAACACTTCAGCGTCACAAACAAAGCGACATGCAATAGAAACGGGGTCAAACAGAGATCTTTTGAGCAACATGCAAGTTAGATTAGGGTTTCCAACTTCGGGACCCAAAATGAAGAGTCAAACGCCAAAATCTCTGAAAAATGATGTATCCCGCTGCGATCGACATCTCTCAAGGAATCCACTGGAAAAATTTGAAGGCAATTTGGGAATTTACTATTTATAGTAAGTCACTTTTGAAACGGGCTATAAATAGCAGCTCAACGCAAGGTGGCAGTGTGAATAGGTCAATTAGACCATGAGGATCTTGTGGCACGAATGTTAAGTCAATCCAAATTGCGGAAGTATGAAAACCAAAGGGCTTACTAAAAATAGTAAACAGAGGCGAGCAAGCTGAAAAATGGCTAAGGCAGGAAAAGTTCCTCCTACCCCCCTCAAATGCGCCCTCAAGAGACTGGCTTGGAGAAAAACTTTCTAAGTGTTGAAAATGTCCTCCTCAACCCCCTAAATGCGCCAAGTCTAGGGAAGCATGGAGAAAATTGTTAAATCATAGTTGGAGTTCCTGCAAACACCTCTAAATGCGCCCAAGCTGTGATGAGGATGATGAAAAAACTTGCTAAGTATGAAAAGTTCCCCCTCCACCCCTGATATGCGCCCAAGGTGGAAGGTAGTGGTGAGAAAGTTTCTAAGTGTAAAAAGATTCCTCCTCCCCCTGTCAAATGCGCCCAACTTGCATGGTGGCACAATAAAATCCTCTAAGGCATGACCAAACTAGAAGTACCCCTATCAAAATGCGCCCATCAGAAGCAAAGGTGAATTTTTTTTTCTAAGGCAAGGACAAACTGGCAGTAGCACCCCTAGAATGCGCCCTTGGCAAGGAGGGTAGCTTGAAAATTTCTAAGTCATGAGAAAAATGGATGTAGGACACCATAAATGCGCGCATCATGTTATGAAGTGAGGAAAATTTTCTAAGTATTAGAAATTGGAAGGAGGACTCTTGGAATGTGCCCATGTTGAGAAAGTGATTTAAAAATTTACTAAGTCTGAGAAGATAGGAGGACACACCCCTAAATGTGCCCTAGGAAGATTGGAAGCCTTTAGAATTTCTAAGTCTTGGAAAATGAAAGAAGACCACCTCAAATGCGCCTAGAGTGGAGAAGAAGGTGATGAATTTGTCTAAGTGTAAGAAACTTGAAGTAGCCCCTGCTAAATGCGCCCTTGAAGAGATAGGTGGCTTAAAAAATTTCTAAGTGTAAGGAGATGAAAATAGGGACCCTTGGATGCACCCTAGTAACTTGAGATTGATGGAAAATTTCTAAGTATGAGAAACTTGAAGTCTCACCTAGGTAAATGTGCCCAAACTTGGAGAGGGTGAGTTGAAAATTTTCCTAAGTCATTTAAAATGAAAGTCCACCCACCTAAATGCGCCAAGATGACAAGATGATGGGAAAATTTTCTAAGGCATGGAAAATGAAATCACAGACCCTTGAATGCGCCCTTGACAAGATATGGGTTTGAAAATATTTCTGAGTGTCACAAAATGGAGGTTGACCTTGGCAAATGCGCTCAAGATAAAGAAGTTGAGAAAATTTTTCTAAGGCATTGGGAATGAAAGTTGGCTTAGGTAAATGCGCCCAAGGTTGGAGAGATAAATAAACCTTAGAAATAAATATTTTTCAAGGGTAAAGAAAAATTAAATGTACCCCTTCGCCTTATACACATGAATTTCACATTTTTTGAGGGGAATTTTCTTCTGGGTATTGGATATTTTCAACAAAGAGATTATTTTGAAACTCTCCATGCCTTACCTGAGATTTTAAAGTGGAGATTTTAAGTGTGTGCCTGGTGGATGAAATTTTCTAGGCAGAGGATGTAAAATTTGTCTAAGGCATGAAGAATTTGGAGATGAAGTGAAACTCAAATATCAGGATGATATGCACCCTAGCTCACAAATGCTAAATGCGCCCATGATGAAAATTATGAAGAAAGCAAGGTTTGCTAGAGAAAAATGATGAACACTATCAGATTCGGAGATCACTCAGACCTTGGAAGTTAGAATATGGAGATCAGGTAAGTAAAGTGAATTTATACTATAAGTGTTCTAATGCTCTTCTCTTTATCTATTTTGCAGGCTAAACGCCGGGGCCAGAGCACGATGACTTAAAGCGATGAAGCAAGTAATCCAAGATGATATTACAACCTTGAAAGGAGATAAAGTTATGTGTTTCGGGCTCCTCCATGATATTTCAGTTGCACCCCAAATCATGAAGGAAGATGCTAGAAAAAAATGGCTAAGTGTTGGAATTTCTCCACAAATGACCTAATATGCGCCCAACTCAAGCTAGGCAGGTGGCAAGGAAGAAATGCTCGAGTCCAAGACCGGAAAATCCTTCAAGATCGGGATGAAAGAAAAGATGAAGTACCAAGCGTTAAAGATCATCCTCAAGCACTGAAATGCCCTCAAGACTAAGGAAGAAGTTGAAGCGATGATGATCAGACTCATCCAGTTTGCAGTCAAGAAGAAAAACAAGAGCAATGCGAACGCGTTTCCAGACAAGAATCTTCTAGAAGGGTGGTGGACATTAAGTGCTCATTTATGACCCCACTCTGCTTGGTGGCGGTTTTTAGGTTAGGGCTTATGTGGCTCAATCTGAGCCCTTCATTGTAATTGAATCTGAGCCGTCCATTGGACTTGGCCAACTATAAAAGGGCATTCCCCCTCATTTGTAATTATTAGATCAGAGATTAGAATAGAGAGACAACTAGGTGATAGCATAACATAGAGCATAGTTTGATAGTATAGCGTAGATTGAAGAGGAAGGAAAACTTTCTCATTGAATTTTTTGTAAGAAGTTGTTGTGAACACTCTCATAATAAAAAGGGTTTTCATTGATGATGATTTCATCTTTTGTTGTGAGTAGCTAGCAAGATTTCTTCATCCTTCTGATTCAAGTAGAATCTTAAAGTAGAATAAATTTCATTTCATGCAAGTAGATGCTAGTAGTGGAATGTGGTGTTTGGTTCGAGCAAACTTCGTCTATCCATACCACTAGTGTGTTCGCTGATAGTGAATTTTCCTTGTGTGGTCAACTGGAACATTGTGGACTTAACTTCGATTATGGTTTATGTGTTGACATGCATCGTTGTGATGGTGTCCTCATATTGAATTGTGATCTGAATACTTTTAGTTACTCCCCTTGAAGATTGCACCAGTTCTGTGGAAGCTGTTTGAGGCGAGGCAAAGTAGAGCTTGGTTGAAGTTTGCGAGAGTTGATTGCCATGTCCCACGCCTTAGAGTAGATTAGAGCCTTCTTATCCCTGCAACCATTTAAATTCAGTACTTTCTAGTTAGTTTAGGAAACAAGAGCTTTATAGATAAAACCTTTTGAGCATTCAAATTCCTTTCTCCATTGTTGAACAATTTTGTAAGTCCCCTTGAAATACCAGCAAATCACATCGAGCCAACTGAGACTATCCACTGCATGAAGGAACCTTGGATTTGAATGCATGATCTTTCTAGCAATCTTAGCATGCAGGAGATTTTGTTCAAGAGAGGATAGAGTAGCCGTTGGTGAACTTTATTTTGTGTTGGTGCAATCACGAAAAACACATCAACAAGTAGGACCATCACAGTAAATATATCACCAACTCTAGGCACTTCATGATTGAGATGCACAAGTTTGATGGCAACCATCTAGTGAATTGTCTATGCCAAATGGAGTAGTTATTTGATTTCATCATGTTCCATGTAAGCACAAGGTTGCAATGACCTCATTACATTTAGAACCAAATCAATTCATTTGGCATGGTTGGCTATGCGATGAGAAGAAAAAGAAGGGATGCACTATCACATGATCTATCTTTCAAGAGGAATTCATGACACATTATGGCAATAGTCTTATGGACAACTACTTCAGCTAGATCACCATATTAAAGAAATGAGGGTCTAGTGAAGAAGAAGAAGAAGAAGAAGAAGAAGAAGAAGAAGGAGAAGTAGTAGAAGAAGTGCTTAAGACAATAATATCTTATTGTGAACTATCACTATTCAGAGAGATGCCAAAGGGTCTATCACCCAAAAGAGACTAGGATTAGGCCATTCAACTAGTACTTGGGAACCATCCACCATTCATTAACCATTTTTTTAAAGGTACACCAAAAGGTTTGAGCAATAAAACACACATGCGATGCCAACAAGAGGCACTCTCTAGTCTAAAGGATAACATGGCAAAGGCACAAAATAGAAGGAAGAAGGAAAGAATTTCAACATATAAAGAGTTACAAGAGCTTGATGATGAGTGCAAAATCTTTTTAGACCTTGAGGGAATCCTTCAAACATGCACTAAGAGTTTGTAGATGAGAATGATTACAAGGTTTTTGATCGAGTGGAAGAATATGGCTAGTGATGATGTGATATGCACAAATGAAACATTTTTTGAACCCATAGTTTGTCACATTGGGTCAATGTTGGTTTTAAGGGGAGGGATATGTTACACACTTAACTTCAAATGTGCTTGGGGATGCATAGCAGACTTGTGGGTAGCATAATCCTTAATAAAGTTATATAATCATTTATATGGTCTTATATAGATAGTAAGGTCAACCTAGGTGGCACCCATGGCATAAGTATAGCATATATGGTAGGTAGTGGTTAGTTTATTATCATCATATTGTATATTCAGTTCTAAGTGAAGACTATTGGAGGTAGCTTGCTTGAAGTGGCTTACATTTGGATGTTTCCTCCTTGAAGTGGCTTATTATTATCAAGTATTTGTGGCATATTTCCTATTGTATTCCTCTCTTTTGCAAGCTATTTCATTACATTGTTGGTGTTTTTGTAGGGTGATCAAGAGACCATATTATGTCTCATATATTCTTAAAGTTGAATCTCATTTAACTTAAAGTGAAGCTTCAACCAATTACAAGATGTCCCTTAAATTTTCTCTATGCAATTAATATTTGTGTCCCCCAAGGTGATCTAGCCAAGGCCTCTTAGGTTAGGACACTCTAGAGGGGGCATCATTAGATCTTGTATTGGTGTCTTCATAGTTATCGATGAGGGTGTTGGCTTCTCTTGTAATGCTATAGATTAGACCTAGCTCGCCCATTTTGGCTGTTTGGTATCCTCAATTCTAAATTTTTTGGTGATGAGTCTTCTCTCTTAGATAGTTTTCTTGTTTTTTGACTGTTTATAGTTATCTTGGTGGTCTCATGAGATCACCCTTTGATTGGACTAGGATTTTTCCACTCTAGGTTAATCCCTCAATTTTGTTCATTAGGATGATTTTTTTTATTTGTTTTACTTTTAGTTATCTTTAAGTTTTTAGCTTCTTTGGAGCCTTTTTTATTTTATCTTCTCTTTCTGTTATCTCTATTAGCATCTTCAAATCCCATTGACCTATTTTGGCCACTCATGGACTTTAATAGATTTTATTTCTTTCTTTCCTTACAAGAACTTCCCTTAAGGCTTCCTCACTCAAATTCTAATGTCTTAGGAATTTTATCTTCCTCATCTAAGTTCTAGTTTTCTTTGGAACTCCTCCATTTGACAAATTCTTGGAATGAATCCCCAACAAATCTACCAAACGTGTGAGGATTTTGACTTAGCTTGCTTAATCACCTATAATTCTTTGATGTAAACATCCAAAATCCAATTCTTGTCACTACACTCTAAAAGAGGAGAAAAACCATTTAGCTTAGGGGAGAGAATTAGTTAGGTTAACTTTAGCATAGATTCTTACATAGGTACATAAATAATTTTCTTTTGTAACATTACATATGTTCTGTTTTCTTCTAGCAAGAGATTGAGAATCTCATTACAAAATCATGGGAGAAATTTACAAAATTTTACCAATAGAGGGACTTTTGAAAGTAATTCCTCTTCTAAATTGAACATCGCAGATCCATGGCCTTAAGTATATTCCCATAAAATTCAGAGTCTCCATGAAGATTCTCCTCTATTATTTGTAGATTTTCAGAAGGTTGTGTGAAAAAGGCCTTTTCCTCCAAAGAGGATCTCTAGCCTAGGGCAAGTATTTCTCTTTGGATCTATTGTTTAAGTCTTACACCCCATGCCACTCTCCTACACACTTACTTATAAGGACATGGTCAAGTAGATCTTGAGTGGGTTTTCCAAAACTTCATTGAATGTTTTCATTGTAGCATTTCCAATCAAAATGTGATGTCCTAACTCTTCTTTGCTATAAGCCAAGATTTCTACCACTTCTTCCTCTTTATCCCCATCTCGTGGAGATCCGGGTTTCTTGATCTCATCCCTTTCCTTGAGCTTGACTTCTCCTTGATCTTCTTGATGTTAGGGTTTTGATCTTTGACTTCTTTCATTGTGCCTTCTATAAATAAGTTGAAATGTTTTTTGGCCAGACTAATATTTTTGCTCTAGATCATCCACTTTCTTCCATAACCTCTTTCCATATCATTTTTGATCATGTATGTTGTCTTCAATCGTATCTCTTTCTTGACACTATCCTCAAATCGTGTTCCTTCTCTGCTCTATTATCCATCATCCATAATCACTGAATTATTTTTTTATAATATTAATCTCTCAAAAAATATTTAAGCTAAATCAAGCTATTTATATGATATAATTTATGATTCTTGTATATTTTGGCAAGTATAGTTAGTACTTCTGTATGTTTTTCAAGAATTCTTACAGTATGCAAATTGATTTTTCACGAAATTGCTTAGCGAATTGGAACTTGGAACTTGCTTGGTCTTGGTGCATAATGTCTGGACTAAACTGATTAGTGAATTCGCTTCTTGCCAAATGATTCATTTTCCTATATAGATTTGTAGCCTATTTGCTAACCTTGTTTTTTTATAATGTAGTTTTGTTACTATTTGAAACAATTCTATTTCCTTTTTTTTGGTATTTATTTTCTTAGTCCTTTCCAAAAGGCAATCAGTGCATCACTAACAAACATTATTCTTGGGTTCACTCCATCCAAAAAGTTCAACTCAATCTTAATACCAGTATTTGTATTCAAAAGGATGTGGTCTCATGCAGGGGGCTTCAGGGTCTAAAATCATGGAAAAACAAGTCCCATGCAATGAGGAAACATATGCTATAGGATTGATTGGAATCTTATTGTAAAAAACTGGAGGCCCTACTTTTGTGCCCTTAGAATTTCAATGGCTGCTTGTGGGGTGGGGCTAGAAATTTTCCCCATTAACTTAGGGGTTTTGTGATCCATGTGGCATCATTAGAAGGCATCTGAATTTTTTGGATTCTAGCCAGTGGATTTTGGGGGAAATTTTCCTTTTCAGTATTGCGATTTTTAAGCAAATTATGGGACCACTGGTTTCCAGAAAGTTCTCAGCTGAAATTTTAACATTAGCTACTCCTATAAAAACTATGGAACTGTGTGATTGTTAAAGGATTTAAATTTTCTCAGCAGCACCTGCTGAGGAATTTTTGGTAGCCCCTCTCCATGGGACTATAGCATAATTGCACTATCTTGAGGTATTGGAGATAATATTTCTTGAGACAATATCAACTGATTTATATGTTTCTATTAGTAGTTGCAAAATTAGATATTTATAGGATATTGTGGCATAGATGTCTTCTAAATGGTTATGTTTAATTTGCTCTTTGTTGGCAGTTCCTGGAGTACCATACCATAAAGAAGAAGAAATGTCTCTGACACCTTCTCCAATTGTGGCTCCATTGAAAGGTTTGTTTTATTATTTCTGAACTTTATTATTTCAAAAGCGTCATTTAGAAATGTACTACTTTAAATAACAAGACTTGGGAATCAAAATGTTACTGAATTGATTAATGCCATATTGTTCGGTATGGCCTATGCCTAGAAGAATCAGTGTTGTTTAGGTGTGAGAAAGCCATAGTTGCCAACTATTTCTAAAGAGTTATTTCTTTTCTAATTATAGGTTCATTCAATGTGGAAATATCTGATAGCTTGGAGGAGACCGAACCTTATGAATATTGCAGTGAACATACATATAAAGAGTAGTGAGCTGAGAAGATGCAAATCTTCTAATTGTGTAGAAAGTATTTTATAGCTAAGTGTTTGAGATCTAAGTACACATAATTTAATGTAATAATGTAAAGGGGAAATCAAGTACCCAGTTGTGTCAAATTAATAAAATTTCATCTATGTTGTATTTATAAAATCTATTCTATGTTCCTTGTATTTTCTTTTTCGTTGTTGCAATTTTCAGTTTTCTTTATAGAAGTAGTATTATTTTCTCACTTCATTTCATGTTCCTCTTTTGTTTTTCCATCCAAGATCAACTTGCCAAAGTTTAAAAGCCTTCTCCATGTATTTGCATATATATATGCTAATCTAATTCAATCGTGTACTTATCCATGGATCATACATAATTTTTCATTTTGGAACATTTATCTCAAATGACTATCACTCACTTCAATACAGGTCATCTTGTGCAGAACATCAAGTATATTATTTTTGGGTTGGGTAAACTAATTTCTTGAATTTTCTTTAACTAGCAAATTCTTTTCCATATTGTCTTTGTTTTACCACAATCTCATGACCCAAATAAATGCTAAATTGTCTAGGATGTGGCCTAATACACCCCAAATATTTGTCTATTTAGATATTGATAAGTAGACGGTATTTTCCATAGCGTGTCAAATTATGATATTGCTATGAGGATTCAACTGTGTAGTTTTTCAAGTCAAACTCATTGACCCATGTTTCATGAGTAGTGGTTCACAAGAACCCATCTCTCATGATAAGAATGGTCCACTTAGCACTCATTGCATCTAGGTGATGTTCACAAAGGTGAAACATTGGGCCATCCACTACTCATGAAACATGGGTCAATGAGTTTGACTCGAAAAACTACACAATTGAATCTTGATAGCAATATCATATTTAGATATTGTTCAGCCACATCCGGAACCTATATGGATACAGCATGGTGTTGGGAGGCATATCTGAAGCATCCCTATGATCTGTTGTATCTAGAAGCGGAACCATTTTAGATGTGCTAGATGCTAATATGACAATAGTAGGTTGGAATATCTTATAACTTAGATGTTGATATGTTGTTTTGAGAACTTGTCTATGTTTTATCTTATTTTTGTCACAGATATGTTATTCATTTTCATTTTTTTCTCTATATTTGTGCTTGTGCATGTTTATAAAATGCTCTAGATGCTTGAAGAGTTGGTTTTGTGTCAACAAGAACCCACACTACTAATATTTGACAATCAGATTTCTATTGAACTGGCTAAGAACATTAATGTTCATAAACAAACCAAGCGTTTTGAGTTCCATCATCATTACATCTTCAATTGATTTGTGGTTGAAGAGTTCACCTTGAAATTTTCCAGACAAAGAACAAGTTTCCAACATCTTTGTGAAGACCTAATTGGAAATCAAATTTTTGAAAGTTTCAATATGCTTGGACTAAAAGGAATTTTCATTAGTGGATGATTGCGTATGATACATTCCCCACATAAAATAGTCTCTTACTGTATCTTTTTTCCCGTTTATGTATGATGTTGGTGACAATATTTAAATTTTAATTAGATGGTTCGTAAGTAGCCATAACATGGCTTAATTTCTGTTAAAATTATTTTTGTAATGTATACTTTGTCTTTTCCTTTCTTTCCCATTTGGGAAATCTTCCACATATATATTTGCATACTTCTGCATGTTTATGCATTCTTCCAGTGCTTGTGCAGGCTCTGCAGAATTTTCCAATTGTAATGATGCATTTTCATTGAATCCTTCTCTTGTATTTGTGCATATGTTATCTGTAAGCTAAATCAAGTGTGCTTTCTCTCATGGTGCATCTCTTGGATTCATGTATTGTAGTACATATTATTGGATACTATTGATATCCGCCTTATTTTTGATAGTCTCCTACTTCTCTGTTTTGTCTGTTTCATTTCTACTACGTGTACTTTATCTGAACAACTTGCAAGCATTTACACATGGAAGTAAGAATTTCTGATAATGCAGTTCAAATCAATGTACTATTGTTGTACAAGTATATACTATAATTGAAAACAAACTTAAGTCGTGAAAAACAGTTATAACTGAGCATTACATCAATATCATATCTTAAAAGTACAAAACTAGCAATTTCTCAAGGATTTGGGATAACTTGATAAGATCATTTGAAGAAACGAGTTTTACACTATGCGAATGTGTTTTGCTTGAACTGATTTAATCTTAATTTATATTATATTTTCTATCATGGTTAAGATTAATGTTATTGTTTGTTTATAGAATTTATCTATGACATGATTATTGTGCAATAGTTTAAGATCATTCATTTGATTAGGATTGTGCAATGTAGTAGTTATTTGCAGAAATTTAAGATAACTCATTTGATTAGGATTGTGCAATGTAGTAGTTATCTTGCAGAAATTTAAGATAACTCATTTAATTACGACTGCAATGTAATAGTTATCTTGCATATGGTTAAGATGACTCTTTTGATTACAACTGTGCAAATTTAAATTCTTATTGCTTGCTATGTGTATATTTGCAGAATTTTCAAAAAGTTCAAAGAATCGACTCTTTTGGGGATGCCTATTCGGGTTGATAGGAATTGCACTAGTTTTGATTCTCACAGCATCATTGGTCTATGCCTTAAGGCACAAGTTTGTCTGTTTTCAACAAGAAAAGACTAGTACTAGTAATAGTGCAGGACATGATGTTGAAAAAGCTCACTCCCCCTGTACTATCATATCTCAATTGTTTATGAGAAGTTGTTTTTGCTGCCGTGGAGTGAAGAATGGTCCTACTGACTTGAACGATGAAGAACCCACTGTGACAAATGGTATTGCATTTTATCTTATAGATTAAGTTTTTGATACTTTAGTCAATTTTTAATGTTTCTTGTTCAATTATATTGTGTTAGTGAACCTTATTTAGTCATATATGCCATTTGTGCTTTGATATATTCAGGGATTTAAACAACTAATATTTCTTTTTGACTATGCTATTTTAATTTGTGTTTTAATATATTGACAACTTTATAAACTTAAATCTTGTTTTGAGAATTGCATTTTTGTTTTGCCACAAGTAATAAAACAGTCAATGTTACAGTTCAGTCCATCACTGTAAAACATAGAACTTAATAATAATTCTTAAGATGATTAGCCTAGGCGAATTCTGACTCAAGCACTTTGGGATTGCAAATCTCAATATCTATTTAGTATATAGTTACTATATACTTTGTTTCATACTGTGTCATTTTGCAGATCTGATGACTAGGAACTTCAATGCGGACAAACCAATGATGTTTACATATAAAGAAGTTCTTGCTGCAACTAATCATTTCAAGGATTCAGAACTTCTTGGAAAAGGTGCATTCGGTTCAGTTTATTATGGAATATTGCGAGATCAGGTGATTGAATTTATCCATTTACCAATCATTTTGAAGAAGTTTTGATATAACTTCCTTAGAAGAATGGAATGAATCTAATGTTTTTGTAAGAATATCATACATTGGTCATCACGTGGGACCTTCTTTTATTTATTAATGCAGGAAGTTGCTATTAAGAGGATGAAAGCTACTAAAACTAAAGAATTTCAAGTCGAAATGAAAATTCTTTGCAAAGTTCATCACACCAACTTGGTAAGATTGCAGATTTTTCTGTTGATGATTCTATGTTGTATTATTCGGTATCATAGAATTGTAGATTCTCTTTTATGCAAATAGCTTTCATATTTGTCTCAATTCTAAGATATTTTTTCTATTACAAGGTAGAGCTGATTGGCTTTGCAACAAGCGATGATGAGCTCTTTCTTGTCTATGAATATGCACATAACAGCTCAGTCTGTAGTCGGCTTCATGATCCTCTCAGCAAGGGTAGGGTTTGTTTTTATCTTCTACAACTGCAATGTAAATCAGAAAGAAATTTTCAATATTGGAAAATAGTTCTTTTCAAGCCCAAGGGGAAAATAGGTCTTTCCAAGCACGAGGTAGTGGTCGTGTGAACTAAATATGGTACAGCATTATGGTTTACAAATTAAATAGAAGTCAAGCTAACATGGAGTCCTTTTGCTTGATTATTATGAATCATTTTTAACATGAAAATAATGTGTTGTTACCACAACATTGTTTGAAATTTTTACATTCCAGAGTGGTATAAATTTGTCCAAGACTCGTGAAATATTTTAAATTATATTTCACTCATTCTGTGCAAGTACCATGAATTGTTTGTTTTTGTTGTCTTTGTTGGGAATCAAGCTAAGGAACCTGTAGGCTGGTGCAAGAAGCCATCTCTCTTTTTGTGGGGTTATAACATTGCACGTGGAACTAATTTGATAAATTTGCGCATATGGACAATCACTGGATGCAACATTCAATATTGTTCTAAAATCCTTTCAATAGTACTTCTAAAGTCAAACTTTGAAGGGTTTTTTCCCTTTTTCTCAGAAGTCAGAACTATTGTCCATGGACTATTTGTTCTTAGTTACTCATATCATTATGAAATCGATGCCCTTTCTTTGGTTTCATTACGTTATCACTGTCCTGTCACCTGCGGTAGTATCATATATTATTTATCTTATTAACATGAATATTATCCATTATAACCACAACAGTGTTCCAAAATTCTACATTCTAGGGCGGACAAATTAGTCCAAGACTAATGAAATATTTTAAATCCTTTTCAACTTGCTCTGAGGTAGTAATATGAATTGTGTTTTTGTGGTTTCCTTTATTATTTATCGAGCTGATGAACTTGTAGGCTGGTATAAAAGCACATCTCATATGAGGTCACAACCTCACACTTGGAACTCATTTGATAAGTCTGCACTTATGGAGAGTCACTATATGCAACATTCAAAATTGTTCTAAAAGCCTTTAAACAATGCATCTAGAGTCAAATGTTTGAAAGTTATTATTTTTTGCTTAGTATCCTTGATCATTAGTTGTTTATTCTTAGATACCAAGTTCCTTATGATATCGATGCCCTTTCCTTGGGTTTCATTACAAAATTAATTGTTCTGTGGTGGTACTATGAATCACTTGTTTTTATTAATATGAATATTGTGCATTGTTACTGCAAGATTGTTTCAAAATCTTACATTCAAAACTGGTACAATTAGTCCAAGACTTTTGAAATATTTTAAATCCCTTTTTACTTGTTTTGTGTTAGAACCATAAATTGTTTGTTCTGGTTGTCTTTATTGAGAATCAAATCAAAGGACTTGTAGGCTAGTACAAGAAGCACATCTTTCCTTTCACATGGAATTCATTTGATAATTCATAAATCTCTTAGTTACCTGGAGGACTTGTACCTTGACCCTTGGTACTTGTCTCCCATATAAGAAATTAAATTTTTTCTTTCTCAAAGATCTACAGGGAGATGTCTCTAGACTTTAGGAAGCTTTAGATTAAGTTTCTTTGTGTCTCTATATGTCTCCTAGAATTATCCCTTGAAGATTGGGTAACTTCCTATAGAGGTTTCTCAAATATGTCATATAAATTACGGTAGGTTTTTCTAAAGTGCTGACATGTGAGAAAAGCTAAAAGAACCAAAGAAATACACTAAGAGACTTGTAATATTCTATCTTTGGCATAAAAAAATTCATGATTTTTTGTAGCATAAATTTTTCTTATTGAATTCCAAAGAGGTATTTGTATGAAGAGAAATATTAAGAAGGCTTAACATGTGTACATGCATTAAAGTTTTATCAGTTGATTGAAAAGATAATCATCTCCGAAGATTCCATTACCATGTTTTTATATCACTCCCAATCTCTATCTGCCATTTCCAGGTGATTATGGTTTAGAATATAATTGTTTATATCATGATGATGGTGATTATCAAACATCAATCTTTGATTTGGTTGGCATCTATTTCAATACTTTAAAATGTTTATTTTTAAATTTTTAAGCATTTTGATATTTTGCATTCCTTTAAGTTGCATGTCCATTGTATAATTATTTTTTCTAAATTTAAATTGTATATAGAAACATCTTTTTATTTTTTCTGTCTCTTAACATTTTGGGAGAACAATGTACTGGTTTCTTCCATAACACCACTGGTCCCAGTCCCAATCACCTAGTAACTATGATAAGTCTGCACTTATGGACACTCACAAGCTGCAACAGTCAATATTGTTCTACAGTCCTCTAAACATTGCATCCAAATTCAAATTTTGAAGAAGTTATCTGTTTCATAGAAATGTTTTCCATTAATCATTTATTCATAGTTACCTAATTCCTTATGAAATCAATACCATTTCCTTAATTTGTTTAGTCAGATCGATTTTGCAAGTTAACAATTTTATCTCTATGAAAACAATTCCTCCCACAGTTTACTTAAATACATGGGGTCATCATTTTCTGTTAAACTGGTTATGGTCTTTACTTTCTATACATTTTTTGAGCTTTCTAATCAATCCTAATTTATCTTTTATCCTTGTAAACTTCTCATCTTTTAGCATATTTTAGTCATTTTGTGGCTCTTGCACAAATGTTGGGAATCTAAATTTGCCATTCTTGTGTATTTTGTAGGCTATGCACCTTTGTCTTGGAACACCCGGGTTCAAATAGCTTTGGATACTGCAAAAGGCCTTGAATATTTACATGAGCATACAAATCCACATTATGTTCATCGAGATATTAAAACTGGCAATATTTTGCTAGATAACAACTTCAGGGCTAAGGTGAGGTTTCTCATGATTAATTTCCTATCTTAATATCATTGCTTTGAAATGGTCCATTCTGTAAAGTAAGTGAAGGGAAAGAGTATTCTGTGCATTATGATTATGCTCCTTGTTTCTTCTAAAGAGTGCATGCTGTTTCTTTTAGATTTCAGATTTTGGATTAGCCAAACTCACAGGAAAAACTGGTGAAGGTGAAACATCGGTTACAAGTGTTGTGGGAACTTTTGGCTATTTGGCTCCAGAGTAAGTGAATTATACAACATCAAACTTCCATAATACATTAGCAAGAGTTGAGAATTCTCTTTGATATTCTCAATGGAATCTATCTCATAATATTCATCATGTTTGGTAGGTACTTACGAGATGGACAGGCAACAAGTAAAAGTGATGTCTATGCCTTTGGAGTTGTGTTATTTGAGCTTCTATCAGGAAAAGAGCCAATTGCAAAAAATAAGGGGCTGTTGCCAGCTGCACCAGAAAGGCGATCCCTCATTTCTATAGTAAGTGTCAATAATAAATATAAAGGATTCTGTCAATTTTTATACCATGTGTTGAACAATAGTCTTATCAAATTCTTCTTTTAGCAGAAAGGAAGATTCTTTTTTCGTTTTCTAGACACATGGAGTGATCCTCATTATTGCTATATTGATAGTTTCTCAATCATGGATTTCAAAGTGTCGGAAAGCCAATGCATGTCTGTTTCATTTATATTTTACTCTATATTTTTCATAGCTTCAAATTCAAAAACATGTTCACCATGATAACAATATGTAACAAATCAAAAAATCACGAGTTTCAAGACAAAGTTCAGATGCATCACCTACAGTGCTATACCAGATTAACTGTTTATCTATTCTTATTAATAGTAACAATAACTGAATGTGATTGGTGGAAATTGACCAAGAAACTCTGGAAATTTTCCTGACACTGCAAAAGCTATCACACTGATAATTGAACCACAAGTAGCTGGAACATATGTATGCTCCAGATAAAAAATTCAACAGCAGAGTCCCACATAGTAGCCTACAAATTAATATAAGGTGTTTCATATGAACTGCGCACTCCATCTGCATCAGTTCATCAATCCTTCAAAAATCAAGATCAATGATTGGGCATGTGCTACAGTCGAAATACCAATTTCCCTTTCATAAATTCTTTGAGACCATTCTTAGTTCTCTTGTATTGTTCATCTCTGGCAAGCCTATCCTCCACAGTACCCATTTTTTTCATTAAGATTTTCTTTTCCAACTTAGTGCAAGTAAATTGAGAACCTTATTTGAATTGGGGTCCAAAGTAATAATACTGCAATATACTTAACAAACCAGACAGATCAATGAAGCACTTGGAGGCTACCAGTTAAATGCTCAAATTTTCAGTGCATACTCTCTGTGTGGAATCGTGGATTAATGGCATCTATCCTTAGCCTAAAACCTCAATTTAATTACCCCAACTGTAATCCAATTGCAGCTATATGTATGATTTTTTCCCTTGTTAAATTTTCCTATATAAATGATACATTCTCCATTCTCGAAGTCATTAACCTTATTGACATCTAGAATAGTATGCCTCCTCAAACCACCTGCAGTGCTTATTCGCATTATTGAAGTGAGTTCATCTACAGTCAATGATATTAGGTGCCCAAAACTGATGACAGCAATTTGGCCCTTCCATTCTTCATGGTTCATGCATAGTTTGGTATATCATTATTCCTGTCAGCAACATGCAAAAAAAGTAAACATTCAATTATTTGTTGATTTATTTGGAACTTGTGAAGCTCAGGGCTCAAACACATGCATGATGTTTGTTGCATTTGTCTGGGTTGTGACTCTGGCCATTAGGGAGGCTGCTTGAAGTCACACCACAGTTCACCAACCTTAAACGTGATTATGCAATGGTCCCATGCAGCTACATGCAATCCTGCTGACCTTGGAATTCTCCAAGTCATAGATGAAAGTGAGCAAGCCCGTCACTTAAAATCTTTGTTCTGTCTGTGAACAGTACAAAATCTATGCTTTTACCTATGCATACCCAGCCAAAGACAGAATCACTTGTTGGGGTTCCATTTACAGCACATTCTATCTAAACTTCACAAATTCTAGATTGGAGAAGGCTTTCAGATGTTTATGGAAGACAGTATCGATATTCTTAACAAGGTTAATCAGGCTCTTATGGCCAAGCACATGTGGAGGGTCACGAAGGACTATGTTAAGTATTGGATTATTATGCTCTCTGCTTAGTATCTAGATGAAAGGGAACCTAAAAGAATGATGGATCTAGGTGAGCATAAACTAGATGAAAGGGAACCTAAAAGAATGATGGATCTAGGTGAGCATAAATTATTCTAGAAACCTGATTAGGAACCTCCTCTGGAAGATTCAAAACAAAGCTAAATCCTGTTTTTGGGAGGATGCTTGGATACTAAGTCATCTCCTTTACCTAAACTTGGAGTGTGGAATTGCAATTTTTGTTTTCAGTGCAGACGACTCATGCATATACAATTTTGCAACACTCTATATACAGTAGGACAGCATCATGTGACCATAAATCAGTTCCCATATTCATGGAATCTGTCTAGTTGCATGAGCATTTCTCAACTTGATGCTACTATAAATATTTATGCTATGTAGGATGATCAGGTTAGACAAGTCTCCAAGAATAGGGACCAAAAAGACACTATTTGTCCTTGAATGTCAGAAGAAATAAGCAAAATTCTGCCCTTGAACTCTAGATTACTTGACTAATGAAATGTTTATGTCACTTCATGTTGTTCTTATGATATTTTAGCTCATCCATATTGGCAAGAAGAGGATCATCCAACTTATGGCCATTTTTGATACCACAGATGTTATCTGCTCTCCGAAGCTCCCCCAGTTCAACTCATATGAACAGTTTAAAGGAATGCATAGACTGCAATCTAATGGATTTATATCCATATGATTGTGTATATAAGGTTGGTGATTGTACATATTTGAATTTTGATTGTTTTATTTCAAATCAAATTTTAAAGAAATTATGACATGTTTCTAAGAATATTGTGTTTAATTATGTAACTTACACTTTGTTGCAAAATGAAGATGGCTATATTGGCAAAGCAGTGTGTGGAAGAAGACCCCATCTTGCGCCCAGATATGAAGCAAGTCGTAGTGACTCTCTCCCAGATCTTGCTTTCTTCAATGGAATGGGAGTCTTCACTGGCAGGTAGCAGTCAAGTTTTCAGCGGGCTTAAGCAAGGCAGATGATTCAGCATGTGGCCAGCATCATTCATATCAGATGACTTCTAGTTATTCACTGTAAGCCTCATTGTCTATAATACTATATTATGTATAAGAAGGGTTTCAAAGATCATCAGGTGCTGTATTCTACAAATTTGACAAGATTTTTTCAGTGGGATTAAACAGGGAAGATAATTCAGCACTTAGCCAGCATCGTTCACACTAGATGATTTCTAGTTCTTCACTGTGAGCAAAGTGTCTGTACTATGTATTAGAAGGGGGTTCAAACTTCAAAGATCTAGTGTTCGATTTAATTCAGCACTTAGCCAGCATCGTTCACACTAGATGATTTCTAGTTCTTCACTGTGAGCAAAGTGTCTGTACTATGTATTAGAAGGGGGTTCAAACTTCAAAGATCTAGTGTTCGATTCTGGAAATTGACTATGTAGATTGTAGCATATTAAAATCCATCAATTATCAATTAAAATTTCAAGACTGCCTGTTAATTTTATTATTAATGAGCTTATAGATGATAGACTAAGATTTGATAGAATCAACCTAACATTGTAATTCTTGGAAGGAGCAGTTTGTTATGATTGTTGGAACAATTAATAGGAACTAAATTAGAGAAGTTTACAACTTTACAGCATAATCAACAGGAAACTTGAGTACAAAAATGAGGTTCAAATCATTTACATTTGCTGCTGACAACGCTTTACCTAAAAAGAAAGAAATGACCAAAATGCAATCAGCAATTTCATTGGGAAATTTACATGGTTATATTTTGATAAATTGATAATCATAAAGGTCCATAAATGTTTCTATGCTTTTAGAAGTTATAGTTCCTTTATAACATCTTTGTTTCGAAATTGCTTTGAATTTCAATTATACACATGTGCAAGAGAATATTTTACATGGTTTGGCCTGGAGATGATTTGATTTTGAAGATTAGATCTCATTGTTCATAGCATAATAGCAAAAGCTTCCTTGGAATTGACTTGGCAAACCAGAAGATTCAGATTTTTTCAATTAATCAGGAAAAATTTGGGATATTAAACAACACTATAAAATTCCTAAAAATAAAAAATATGGAAAAAGCAATCTATTAAATTTCATGACAAATTGCTATTAAATTGCCATTTCTGAAAAAATCTGCAAATTTTCATGATTTTCTTGTGCCTTCCCTGAGTCTGCAAAAAGAAACAGCGATCCAATTCAGGTAGGGTTGCTGAACAGTAGGAGTCGTGATTACTCAGATAAATCATGATTTTTTTCAGATATTTGCTACACCGGTCCATAGTGCCTTTCTTATAACATAAGGATGCAAAGATGAAGAATGGATGCAGGCCTGGAATTTGATGGTCTATCTGACCCTTTTTTGCATTTTGGACCATACATTACAACCTAAAAATTTATTAGACTGTATTATTTGACTTGCTATATTTTTATATAACCGTAAATATAAAAATGACACTTAAAATTATTATTAAACTGTAAAAATTTATATATATATATATATAATGTTTATGATAAAAATATAAATTAGTTTAGAAGTGAAATAATTCTTTCTAATTTCATTTTATGATTATAAATATATTTATTAAGTCAAAATATGTTCAAAATAGAATCTTCATTTTAAATTTTTAAATATTTTTAACAATAAATTTAAGATTTTAACATTTTTATTAATAGTTATGATTGTTTTATATTAATATATATGATTTATAATATTTATTATAAAAATATATATTAATAAAAAATCTTTTCAAAATAGAATATAATTGTTTTTTAACTTTTTGAATATTTTAATAAGATTTATTTTCTATATGAATTCAAAAACTTCTTGTTAATTGTAAAAGTAAATTTAAAATTTTTACATTTATTTTTAATTATCAATATTTTCTAATTTTACATTTTTTTAATATATTATGATTAGTGATTTGAAAGCTTTGATTTTTTTCAAGATAATACATCATTTGTGTTTTATTGGTGAGCATGTTGAAATTTTAGATAATAAGTTGAATAAGGATTAATCTATTTTTAATCTTATATAATTATTTTTGAATAGTTTTGAAATTGATATTTAAATTTTTTTGACAGTTAAATTTCTTCATAAAACGTAAAGTGACAAGCATTTAAATGAATAAACCGTCAAAAAAAATTCATATGCCAGGTAGGGGTGGCCGTCAAATTTCAAGCCTGAATGGAAGTATAGGAAGGCCATCTCCAAATGATTTTGGATGCTACCTATTCCTAAGAAATAAAAATTTATTTTCCTTAATTAAAAATTATTAATGTGGCAAATGATGCAATGGTCTAGTTTGTTGTACACCTACCAATTTCTTACTTCCAAATTTTATTCTTGTTGTTCCTTTCATTCTTTTAGTGTATTTGTCTTTGCCATAGTTGCCAATTGGTACTAGTGCTAGTATGTCATTTTTGTAGGGAAAAGAAGTTTGATAAACCTATACAATACAAGTAGTGCATGTACAATCTAAAACAAAAAGACGTAATGATGGAAAGCTAAGACAATACACAACATTTTCACTTGGGGAAATCTTTTCAAGTAAAAAATCTAGCATAGTACTATTTTTCACTACTAGAAAATCTTTAACTATTCTTCAATACAATAATGAATCTTCATTCCTTACCCCAAAACATGTGTGGATACAAATAGGCACATCAAAAGTGGTTTTACACATTGTAAGAAATTATGCAAAAGATAAACACAAGTGCAATACTACATGGGCGAAAATAAGAAATACACAAAATAACATCAAAAATTATTTTAGTCAACTTGAGAGGTTGATCCTATTTAGACTAGTGATCTCATATAGGGTATTAAAGATGGAAAGTGTACAACACTTATCCAACAAGTTTTTTGAAAAAACAAGAGGCGCGTACTTGGTGACATTAATTATGTATATAATTTACTGAAGTAAAAACTAAAAAATGTGAAATATATAATAATAAATAATAAATATTGAAAGTTTGAATAGATGGCAAGTTCAACAAGAGGAAAATTGAAAAGATTATTTGTTTGATATTTTGACAATCAATATCATAACATTGAACTTTCAATTTTAAATCCACAAATGCTAATATTAAATATAATGTTGACTATCAGGACTCTTGACTCAAGAATTATGTCGATAAAAGCATAAAAAGAAAAATCAAAAATCTAAATTATCATAGTATGACATTCAATGGATGAAGTTCCACTCTTGCATTAGCTATGTTGTCAATTTCTAGGTCCTCAGTTGTGATTCTCTATAGATAGTCACTATTTTCAAGCTCGGGTTCCTCAATGGGTTCCTCTATTTGCATTAACTACCTCATCCTCCAAGAGTGTAGTTGTTCTATCAATTAGAATTTGGTCTCATTTTGTTGGACCCTCCTTGTACTCAAGACGTACATGCAAGAAGACAAAGTAAGATATGAATGTAGACTAAGTTATTTGCTTGATGTTAATTGATTCCTTTTCAATGAATGAAACTATAATTACTCTGATTCCTCTCACAAGGTAAAGAGTTGGCTACTTGTGAGAGCAATCTTATTGCAAATAATTGCAATTCAAGTGTTTCACCTCTATGGTTCGACCACCACTATATAGGGTCTTTCTTTGTATGCATATCATATAAGGCTTTCACAAAAGGAAGATTACCTTGCCCACATTAAAACTTATTTTGTTGAGTCTTAATAATTGAAGAAATCATCACATCAACCATAAATATTATCATAGCCCAAAACCTCCTCATTACTTCTCTATCTTCATATGGAGACATTTCTTGGTCACTTTGTATCATATCACTTAGGATTTAAAGACATAAACAACACAATGAAGGGTATGCTAAGTTTGTTCTATCTTCCATGTACCCTTTCTTCCATCAAAAGATATAGAGAAAGATCTCTTAACATATTTTATATTCTTAATTCTTTTATACATGGAATCCATTTCTTCATAAATTTCTCCCAACCACAACTTGTCTATATTTACAAATTTGATCATCTTACATATGGGTTGAATAAAGTTAATAACAAATTTAACATCAGCCCAAAAATGGTCAAGGACTATACATATCACCTCAACTATAGTATTTGATGTGGATTGTCTCTGAGTTGCCTATGTATCACTAACTGTTGTGGAACACAAAACTTCTTGCAGAAAGATAGTCAAGAAGTATAAAATAAAAAGAAAACCATGATTCAACAAGCTTGAGGGGTAAACATGCCTTGTGTGTGGTGATAATTACACACAAACATTTATATTTTTTTCCCTTTTCAATGAGATGCGAGTTCTGCTAAAACTTACTAATATCTAAGTGCATTATTCAATGAATGCACACAACATGGTGTCCAAAATATATTGTTGAAACATTTTTTGTACCAACAAACATGCTACTTTGCAAACAAAGGCAACATTCAAACATGCTACTTTGCAAACAAAGGCAACATTTGTAACAACTTCGACTACATGTGTATGCCTCCACCTCCTCAATGGTGTCAGATAGCTAGTTTTGAAGGATCTTTGTAATTTTTCCCCCTAAATAGTCAATTTCCCTAAAAAGATAAAGACATTTGTTACATGTTACCAAAATATTAAGTGGATGGTTATTAGCATCTCTCCACCTATCCATCACAATTTTGCATCTCTGTAAACTATACTCTTTACATTGGTGTATTTTGTTGCTTTAGTCAAACATATTTTAACAATTATAGTAGTCCAAAGTTTTTCATACTTGATGGTTTATACCCTATTAGTCCATTATTGATAGTTTGGACCATCTCTTTGTAGAAAGGTGATGAGAAATATTAAACGATATTGTATTTGCATAAAAGAAGTGTGTGATCATTGCATCAACCCCATCTTGAACATGCACATCAAACAATCTTCCAATGGGGTTTGGGTTGTTCATGTGTGGTCTCTTGCAAGAAGATCCGACATCTTGTGATGTCACATCTCTAGAAGACACGTGTCTTTGTTCCTATGTTGACTATGAATCGCCTCTATTGCTGAAGCATGAGAGTTCAAATGAGGCACTTTTCCATCAACATTTCCTTGATCCTTAATAGCTTTATATCACTTTAAATTATTTAAACAAGGAGTGACAACTTTCCTAAAATGATTGAGGACAAAGTTTACATTTGATGGTGGTTGTTCCACTCGACCCCTTAGTCCCTAAAATATGATCATAGTATTTCCACAATGGATACAAACCATTTTTTATGTCCTTAACATTCTAAACCAAAAAACATTAAAAATTGAAACAACAAAAAATAAAATTTATGTAATTTAAACATTGAAATTAGGATGTAACTATAACAGTAAAACTTAAAATTAAAATATAATTTTAAAAAATCAAGACACTATAAAATATGAAATTTGAATAGAACATAAAATAAAATAAAAATGGAGATTAAATTAGTAAATAGTAAATTCAACTATCAAAATTTTAAGTTTTAAATTAATTTTAGAATTTACAAGTCTATACTCAAACTTAGGCTACAAAAGTTTAGAACTTTAGACTAAAACTAGTTCTAAAATTCAAAAAATTGAAAACATTGACAAGAAAAGAAAAAAATTAAAATTCTAAACAATATCAAATATGAGAAACATCAAAAGATCAACAGAAGACTAGTTTAGAGGCCATATTCTCTAATGGTCAAAGATTCTCATTGTCCATTGAAGAACAAGTCAACTCATTTTTTGTGCAAAATAGGTATGTGGAAAAGGTCAAAAGAGGTTTGAGAAGAGAGGGTATATGTCTTTTGCATAGCAAGGACAATGGAAACAAAAAACACTTTGTTGTAAATTGCAATGTGTTCAAAGACATCTAGGTCAAGTACATAAGTAATTTAGCAACATCTTTTCACAATTTATTCATCAATGAGAAGGTTGAGAGAACAAGAGAGTTCATTATCAAATTGAATAGCAACAAATTAGTTCACTTCACAAAGCAAAAATAACAAGGTTTGTTGTTCCATAGGTCATTTTGGTCTCGTAGACATTAAAAGTTTTCTATTATTTTTCTTGGTACTCTCATCTTTACCCTTTGTTGTCATGTTTTGTTAAGTCTAGAGTATCTCTATCAATGGTTGTATCGTAAACACTCATCTACTTCAACTTAGACTCTCTTTTATTAATATTGATAATTTCCCAAGTCATTATTTTCTAGCCTTAATGTAACTTTGGTCTAAAAAGAGTAAACATGCCAAAAAATACAACATTCAATTGAAAAACATGTTCGAAATTTTAATAAGTAATTTGAAAAATTGTTAAAATCACATGTTTTTTACACTTGAAAAAAAGTAAAAAAATAATGTAAGTGTCAAAATTGCTAGATTTGCAAGGTTTTGACTATTTTTTCACTCAACAAAAGTGGGGAAAATGACTATAAAAATTGATTCACATGATTTTCACCACTTTATTGATTTTGAAAAAAAATAAAAATATTCAAACTCAATTAATAAGAATGATAATATGTTCCTTGATTTTGATTTTATCATCATCATCAAGAATCAAATTCCGCCTAGATTTAACCCCCCATGACTTTCATATATTGGTTCCCCTAAGTCATAATAGTTTGATTGAAGAATGATTTTTTATTTGAATGTTTGCATTCCAAGTGAGGCTCGGTAGGCACAAGGCTCATTTCAGTGCTCAAAGGGGCGGCCGTAGGGTTTGTGAGCAGAAATCATCTATCTGAAGGAGGGGGAAGCCGTTGTTTAAAGAAATTAACCCCCTGGTTGAATTTCATGAAACCAGTTTCGATTTTGCATGACTAGAGTTTAAAAGGAAAACTTTAGGTGTGTTTCACTGCACGGCCAGGGCTTTTGAAGGTTAGTAGAGTCTCCAAAGACGAATCCCTAGGTTTCTAAGAAGGGACATTCAAAGTTTAAAGTGGTGCCTACGATTTTTCTCACAAAGAACCGGTTTTTCCAAAACTTTTAGCAGATTATAAATTAGTAAAAATCTTCATATTTTGATTGTACAGATGTAGTATCAGCTTCAGCGTCTGGAATCTCCATCCTGATTGGTCTCAGAAGATCCTATGATCAAGGATATGGAGCTAGGACAAATCAATATGCAAGATTTGAGATTTGAGAAAAAAGCTAAAACTAGGAATAAGATTTCTACAATAATTGGGACAACAGGTTGGTGGAAATGGTTGCCTTTTCCGTTACCGTACAAAGCTAAGAACTCATAATTTTTTGTGCAAAGGGAGTCTCCATCTTGGTTGTCTCAGAATATCCTATGATCAAGGATACAGAGCTAATGCAAGTCAAGGTGAAATATTTGCATTTTGAAGAAAATACCTAAAAAGGGGCATGCGATTCTTACAAAATATCGAGACAACATGTTAGTGGAAGTGGTTGTCTAACCTATATTATTGTGCAGAGCCAAGAACTCATAGTCACTTGTGCAAAGCAGTATGATGGTGAACAGAGGGAAATTAGAACAAAAGATGATAAAATCATGGTAGATTTTACCCAAAATTTCTGGGATTTTGGACAAATGTGAGCTGGGGCTTATATGTCAAGCAATTCGATCTTATGTAAGTCTATCGGCAAAAATAATTATATACTGAGTGAAAATAAAATGGAAGTTAAACTACTAATAGTTCAGAAGAATTAATTCACGTCATTTTAGCTGTAAAATGGGAGGTAGAAAACTAAGTAAAGAGAAGATAGGGTGGTTTGTGCATATTAAGATGAATGGAAACAAGTCACATTATATTATAGAGTGTTTAGTATAGGAGACATTGAGATCTAATACACAAATATTTTAAAGGTTGAATTTTAACAATTTTGTTTGAAAAAGAGCGGATAGTAAAATTATATGATTGTTTGATCAAAATTCATGGCAAAATTTTTAGGTTCAATAAATAAATATGAGACAATTAGAAGCAAGTGTTGAGGGTTGTTCAGTGAGATATTTGTATCTTGATGAACAATTCAACAAATTGGACAACTAGTGTTGTCATCCCTCTACTCAAAGTGGGGATACCAAAACTTGACAAACTATCACTATAATGGTTAATCTCTTTTTTGGAAAACTCTTTGTAAGTATGGTGGAGTGTAGGATTAGTCTTTAGGCAGAGAAGGAAGGTAAGAGGGCAAAAGAATGCTCTACAGTTGACCACTACATCACTCATAGACATTTGATTGAAAAGTATGGGAAAAACAAGAAGATATTTTTTTGTTATTTTGTTGATTTCCAAAAGGCATTTTCCACCATTCCTTAGAAAAAAAAATTGGGCTAGAATGGAAGAGTTGAGAATATTATAAAAATATAGGGTAGTATTCCATAGGCTTTATGATCAAGTTTAAGCCAAAATTGAAACAAATAATGGTTTATCACAATGTTTTGGGAACAATGTCAAAGTCAAATAGAAGTGCTTGTTGTCCCCCACTTTGTTTGGACTATACATAGACAAGTCAAAGTGGATAGACAAGTTAGGTGGTGGGGTGTTCACTTGGCCACATTTGTGATAAAGTTAATGCTTTATGCAGATGGCTTCATCCTAATGGCAAAAATGATACATTGTATGCAAGAACCTCTAAGAATCCTATAACTATTTTGTGAGGAGGTGGGAATGCAAGTGAACACGATATTTACCTTGATAAGAAAAAGAATCAAATGAATTTTGAGTTTAGAGAAAGCCCCTTGCAAGTGGTAAACAAATGCAAATAGTAGGGCTTTGATTTTCATATCAATCTTAGCTAGGAGACTTGTAGGATAAAAAGGATACAAAGGGGATGGAAAACTCTATACATGTTTCAAAATAGATGCAAATATACTAAGCTATAGGATTGAAAAACAAAGATCTTATTTGAGTTTCTTGTTATACTGGCGGTGTTGTATGGTTGTGAAACTTGAGACAATAGTAAGCCAATATCGAAATGGAGACAAATAGAAAGGTTACAAAGACATTTAACTACAAAAAATTTTAAAATAAAAGCTATGGTCTGATATGAGATTGTTTTCACCAAGGATGAAGCTTTTCTGGTTGAAGCAACAACAATGATTTGGTTGCTAGTATATTTGAAGAGACTAGAGAATGTGGAAGACATTGTTGGCTCAGAATTATAGCAAAAGAAAAGTTACATAGAAGAGGGAACACACGGGTGAAGAAAAGTACCAAGTAGATGAATAAACAGGGAATTAACATGCAAAAGTGCCCAAGTGCAAATGCAAAAATCAAAAGATGTGTGAGAGAGTCAAAGTAGTTGTGGACAAAGAAACTCAAGCAAAAAAAAATTATGTCAAGCAATTTAATCTAACATGTCACCATGAGCAAAAGTACTATGTAAGGGTAGATATACAATGGAAATCTAAAATTTTAATAGTCCAGTTAAAAAATAGCTCACACCATCTTAAGTGTGAAATAGAGAGGTGGAAAATACCCAAAGAGGAGTGGGCTGATAGGGTTTGTCATCTTTGTACATCACGATTAATAAAAATAGAATGACATCACATCATTGGCATATGAAGGCATTCAAATCAATTATGATAATATTTTAAAAGTAAAATCTTTAACAACTTCATTTGAAGGGGGACAAATAGCAAAAACAATAGATTACTTGATTGTAATATATAGTAGAAGAACCATGATCAACAAAAAAATAGATGACAATTAGAAATAAGGGTTGTAGTTTGTTGATTGATATTTTTCCTATTTTTATCATAGCTCAAATATCAAATGCCATAGATTGTTTGATCTTATAAATGTCATAAAAGAACTTTAATTTCATTTCAAAACTTTGGCTTGCTTAGACTCATCTTAAATTATCCTTACATATTTTTTTGAACCGTCTCTTGGCCTCACCAAGACTATTTCTTTTATGTCCAGTTACTTACAGTATGATCCCATGGGGGGGCTTGGGCATCTATTTTCATGGAGCTAGAGGTCTCATGGAGAAAAAAATAATTATGCTACAGGATTAATTGGAATTGTCAAGACTGTAGATTTCAACTAGGAATTTTTTCTACCACTTGTCTATCATGAGACTACCAGCTTTAAAATATTCCTAAAAAATCTCAACAACACCCACTGAATTTTTTTAGGAAGCCCCCCTCCATAGACCCTTATGTTATTGTTGTCACAATCACATCAATGTTTGCACACATGCCTAGACTATTCTTTTATGCATGATTATTAATACTATAATAACACAGTCGCATTTGTAGGTGATTTCAAATAGTCTATTGGAAAATGTTAGTGTAAATCCTTTGAGAAAAAAATAGATTTTCCAACCTCAGAGTCTCGATGTGGAAATCATGTACTTTTGTTGATCAGATCTCTTTCATTTCTTTTTCTATAAAATTTATTTCCATAATTGACATAAGAATAGACAAAAATAAAACCTTTTTTTTATGTGTGCTTGTATATTGTTACCTGGAAGGCTTTAAGTGGAGGCAATTTTAGGGGTCACTATTGGAGTAGGGGAGAGGACCCAGTACCTAAGCATGTTTCAATAGTTGTGATAGTAGTTGTTTATATAATGCTCAATATTTTTATCAATATTGGACCAATAGTCATGACTTTAAAGTTGTTAGTGTTGATGATGACTACCCATAATTAAACAAAATGTATTCCTTTGATCTAAAAAGAAACCAATCATGTGATTCCACATCAACGCTTAATAAAACATGTTGTGAATGCACAAGTATTGGTCTCACTTTTTTTTGGGGCCTTTTTGGACACCTTGATAAAAAGCATGCGGATGTGGCCCTGGAACCTTAGTTATAAGCAGGGGACTTGCAAAGTAAGATGTTGTAAAAAATTGGGACTGATTTGAAATTTCCACATAGAATAATTAGAAGTGCGAAGTTAGGGTGCACAACTACTGGGTCGTCTCCCCTAGTTGGGTCGAGCTCAGCAGGGAAAGTGAGGTTCATGTTAGCTCATAAACAAGCATCTTCTATTTTGTGGGCCCTGCACAGGGCTCTATAGGGAACGTGTTGGCCCCACATATTTCTCCCTTTTATCCTTTTTTGGCATAGTATTTTTTAGCTTTCCTGCCTCCTTTCCAAAAAAAGAAAACTAGGGTTGTGTAAACTGCAGTTAAGTGAAACTGTGCTTTGAAAACCATGGTTAAGCATCAAGAAAATTATCAAGGTAGCTTTAACATAGAGGTTTTGGGGTTTGTCCAAAAAGACACATTTTTCTTTGGAAAACAATCACCCAAGAAACCCTAGGGTTAGTAAAAAAAATTCAAATGGTTTTTGATAAAATAAATGGTTCTCAAATGCATCTATTTGGCTCCTTATTAAGGAGGTTATATCAAGAGGGTTTAGTGATTCCTTGGAATCACACTCAAATAACAAAGGGGTCTACATATTCATACCTTGATACTCATGGAGGGACTAGAATTTGGCCTTGGAGTTCTTTTTTACTATCATTTAATCAAGCTAATGCAATTGACACAACTGAAAGGTTGGTCTTTGTGAAAGGAAAGAAATATAGGGGAATTCTAAGGCGTAGGAAAATCTAAAAGATGAGATATTCATAGAAAAAAACTCACTATGATTTTACAAAAAATGACAAGAAACAATGCAATTGTCACTATTAAAATGCATCATTTAATAGGTGATCAAACAAACCATGGTGAGGATAAAGGAAGAAAAATTTAAAAAGAAGGTTTTTTCACTTCAAGATGATTCTAATTCAAAGCAAAAATAAACTAAAACTCTCATAACAAACAAAGGGGAAAGAGAGGAACGGTCTCAAGATAATAAAGACCCATAAAACACCACAACCACTCTGTTGTTGTGGTTGTCAAAGCTCTATGTAAATGAGCTCATGGGTATGAAAAATAGGATTGAGTATATAGAATAAAATGGGCAACATGACAATATCAAACTAAAGGAAATTATAGAAGCTAGTAACCTTGAAAGGGAAAACAAGTTTCTTAAAGAGAAATTATTAAGATTTTAAAATAGTATGGAAAGAGGGCAATATGAGTTAGTCATTATAAAAAAAAATTAGAGCAAGCAAAAGCAATAGAAAAAAGAGTGCAAAGACAATGAAAGTGAGTGGCACAACACAACTGAAAGAGTTTCAACCAAAAATTGCAAGGATGTAATTAAGAGAAAACAAACCAAGAGAACAAATAGAAGAGGCTAAATCTTGAGCACAAGTTGTAAATGGACCACCAATTGAGCAAAAATAAATCATGTAAAAAAAATCAAGAGGCAAATAAGATAAGAAAAAACAAACATGACAAGGATGTAAATATCATCATCAAAGGTTTGAAAGAATTTAGCGAGAAGGAGACAACTAATATTTTAGCAAGATATTTTCTTAAGGACAAGATGAAATGGGAAAGTATTCAACAATAAAATAGGATAGGAAAGAAAACAAAAGAATGAAGGAATAGGCATGTACGAGTTTCCTTAAGAAGCATTGAAGACAAGATTGTGATCCTAAAGAATAGGGGTTGCTTAGAGGCACTCATATATACTTAGATGAAGACTTGAAATTTTCCCAACAAGAAGAGTGAAGGAAGGAGTGAGAGAAAGTGAAATCAACAAGAGATGCAGGAAAGTGGGCATGGATAAAAAATGGAAAAGTCGAAGTCAACAAGTGATTATCACACAAGAAATAGGGATTTGAGGCCCCACAAGAGTATCTAAACATGGTATGTTGGAATTGTAGAGGTTACCCATGGAGGAGAGGATCAAGATTGGGGCCCATAACAGAGAGGAAAGAAATTAATATACTTATAGAAACACATGAGCATTATGGATTCAAATTTCCATACTTTGAAGGATACAGTAAAATATCAGTTTGGAATGAAGGTATTGCAACAGGGAAAGGGCATGGAGGGATCATAGTCCTAATAGAAGAAATGTGGGGTGGAATAGTAAAAGTAGAAAAAGAGGACCCAAATATGAAATTCATATGGTTGAAAATAACAGACAATGAGGTAACGATTAGATTGACTACTTGTTACTTTGCTCCAGAAAGTTCAAATTTCTACAAGAGAAATTTAGATAGCGAATACCCATATGTTGCATTAAGAAAAGAATTTTGTTTTCAACACTTTAAGAGAAATAGTTTTAATTGGTGATTTTAAAGCTAGGACAACAAACAATTAGTCCATCTAGTTGAGAAATGGAGGGGATTAAAATCCTCTACCAATAGAGGAAATTGGGAACCAACTTTTAGAAAGGGCTTCGCAAGATGGGAATTTGAGTGTGTCACACTTTAGAGTGGAGTTGTTTGGTCTTTGTATCTTGTATGACATGTTTATTTGTAATGGTATGAAAAAATAGTTGAGATTTGATAGTATCACTTGTAAAATCTTCAATGGGAAAAGTGTGGTGTACTATGTAATATACTCATAGAGTTCTACTTTTAGGTTGTTGGAGTTCTATATTGAGGGATGTCCTATTGAGTTGAAGTTTGATCATATGTATGTTGTTGTTAAGTTTTTCATTCACACAAATGTCCTACAAGGGGGGTTGACCCAACACATGCATATGAAATTTCATAAATAAGGTAAAATTCCTATGAATCAAGAAAATTAAGAGCTCTTCATTTGGCACTTGAACAACACAAAAGCTGGAATAAACAACATAGAGTGCAAGGAAAACAATGAAGAAAGTGATTATATTTGCAACAATGTGATGATCCCTCTGATCCACAAGGCTTTAAATGTGTGTAAGATATTTTGGCCTATGAAGAGGGTTTCAAATACTTTCCTAACCAACCCATGGTATGACAAAGAATGCAAGGCTGAAAAAAGATCATGTAAAGAGAATGATCCAAACAAAGAAAGCAAGATAAAATATGAAAATTTGATAAAATATTAAAAATAAAGATATGTGATTTCAAGAAGGAAAGAATTAATTTCTTTAGGAAAACACAACCCAAAATATTTTGATGGGAGCTAAAACAAAAGAGAAATAAATAGAAAATAATATTATGAATGCCCATTGGTTAGATTATATGAAGCTCTTTTATAAACTAATATAAGAGAAAAGTAACCCTCCCTTAATTGGCACTTCAATCGAGATCTTCTCAATGCAAGATGTCAAACAAATTATAAGGAATTTAGTAGGTGGTAAAGCTCAAGACATTGATGGGTTGCAAGTAGAATTTTTAAAATGGGGGGTTGAGCTTTTTGCTCCACACATCAAAATAATCTTTAACAATGTCACACAAAGCAACTTTTTTATTGAGTGGACAACTAGTGTCATTAGATCCCTCTAAATATAAAAGTGGAGATATCAACAATCCTTGTAACTATCATACTATTATGATCAATCCTCTTCTTGAATTTTTTTTGGGGAGTGTGATAGAACATAGAATAAGAAATTGTGTAGAAAAAGAGGGAAAAAGAGCAAAATGGAAAGTTGGCTTTAGGCCAAGGAACTCTACCATTGATAATTGCATCACTATTAGGCACTTCATTGAAAAGGTTTGGGACACCCAAGGAGGAGAAGTTTTTTTTTGCTTTGTGGATTTCAAAAAATCATTTGACACTATTCTTATGGACAAGCTTTGGAGAAAAATTAAGGAACTTTAGATTGCTTATGAGTATAGAGTGGTAGTTCATAAGCTTTATGTGTAGGTTAGAGCTATAATAATAACTAAAGAGGTATGTGTGAGTGCTTTGGTAACGACATCGGTGTCAAACAAGGGTGTCCTCTATCCCCAATGTTGTTTGGTTTATATATTGATAAACTTGAAGAATGGTTAAAAAAATCATTGGGGAGGGTATCCAGTTGTCATGTTATGTGGTGAAGTTACTTTTGTATGTGGATGATCTTATTCTAATTTTAAAAAACTACCCATAGTTTGAGAGAATATTTGAAGAATTTAGAACTCTTTTTTTAAGAGGCCAGGATGCAAGTGAACACCAACAAGACCAAAGTCATTATTTTTTCTTTAAAAGGGAAGAATCAATAGATTACCTTTATCTTTAAAGGAAGCTCATTGGAGATAGTGGAAGAATACAAGCACATAGGAATTTATTTTCATAATAGGCTCAACTAGGAGACATATTGTTACCCATAAATGCAACCCTCACCCTTCTCTTTTCTAACTATCTTTACTTTTCGCCTAAGTTTGGGACTTAAACTTGCATTCAAGTGGTCTTTTGTTGTTTTCCTCAAACTCAGGTGGGGTTTTTGTTTGTTCGTTGAACCTCTCATTTTACCACTTGCATTGTTTTTCCTTCACTAGGTGGTGTTTTCTCACCATTTTTGAACTTCCCTTTCCTCCAATAGTGGGTGTCTAAATATTAATAACCCGATTGATGAGTTGTCGTATGTCATAATTTTGAAACTTCACCCACAAGCCATGCCTTAAGCGGTATTATTAATGTTGTTAGAAACCTAGGCGGGGTTTTATCAAGTTGTGTGAACTATCCATTTTTTCGCCTAGGAAGTTTTCAGTGATTAATGTAATGATAGTGAGCCTAATTTATTTAACCAATGCATTTTTCAAAAAGGAAACCAACATTTTCAAACATGATATGAACAGAGAACCAATAAAGTCATGCATGCAAAGACACTGTAATATCAAAAGAGATATTATATATATAGAAATGTTTTTACATTGCATCGGCACTACAAAAATTGTCTGGTTCGACTACAAAAGTTCATGTCATGGACACAAAAGGGGCAAAAGAGGCATTTCTTCTCAAGTACACAAAGCGAACATCAGGACATGAATTCCCTCGGTAACAGCCTATAGGTGTTCAACTTGAGCTAGTGACAGTAGATTCTCGTGTGACTGGAGGAATTATGCAAAAAGTCCCATATCATTCCTTACAACTTCTATACGCAGAAGAGCCACAACCTCCTCTAAGGTTTCATCTTGAAGGGTCGACACAATGCAAATGGCGTCTGCTATCCGTCTGTTTCGAGGATAATGGTTATGCCCGTTAATCACCACATTAACTTGATGATGAAACTCAAGCTTCACTAGACGCTACAGTGCTCTCACTCCCCAATCACAACGACCAGAGGTCTTGATGACAATATATATGAAGCACTCTAGCATGTTGTGTTGTGCACATGGGCTTGGCTCAGGAACACCTCACCCAGGATGTTGTGAAGTACCTCTTCCTCTATCTCACTCTATACTGTAAAAACCTCCTTTAGCTGGTCTAATACATGTCGAAATAGTGGACTACACTCGATCTCCTCCAACACAATATAGTCATTGGCAAAGTTACCATCACTCTAAGAGCTCGCCATATTTGATGCTATCGATTGATGAAGAAAGGTGACGCTAGTTGAATTTATAGAAGATTGGTTAGACATTGGTGCGTTCTCCTAAGTATGATGAGATGGCAATTAAATCCCAATTTATAGCTGATTTGAGTCAGTTTAAATTATAATTTCCCATAAAGCATCATACACGTGTTGTCATTTGATATTCATGGGTGTTGCATTAATTGTTTGGTTGTGTGAAAGGTCATTCGATGACTGTTGGTGTGATCAAGATATGTTTCTTCTTATTGATATTCATTCCTCTACCAAGATCAATCCTTCTTATTGATTTAGCAATTCTCAATAAATATTGAAAAACAAGAAGTCACTAATCTGGTAACGGTTTTGGCAATCATCCAATGACTTTTCCTTTGCTATAAATTTGAAATTGGGAACAAAATTTGGGACCTTTTTTGGAGATACACCTGGGGGTGTTCTCAAGAAGGATTAACATTTATTTCAGACTGTAATGATTTATAATCGGTGTGTTATGAATTAAATGATGCTTTTGTATGTTGATCTTGGCATTATGAGTACGATATGGTCATGTCTTCTTTGAAAGATAAGCTATATAACATTCATTTATTGCAGTCTGGTTTTATTTTCATTGATTTGATGGTCATAAGTTTTCAATCTTTGCATTGATTATTAATGGTCGTGACCTCTGCTTCCGCGTTAGTTTCATATTTATGAGCTAACATTAGTTACCTTTCCTAATTTCTAGTTAAAAGCATACTCGTATTCTTTAGATTAGATTAATTCATTGAAGATATGGTGAGGGAGCTATACCTCAACAAAATCCAGAGAAAAACCACAAATGCAATTGTGGTCTTTTCGGAGTTGTTAGTGGATTTCACTAGTGCTAAGTTTGGGCTGAGAGTCTTTTGTCTAAGTATATTTATCCTAAGCCATTCCATTCACTAACAGATATAAAAAAAAAGATTCAAGGAGGATGGAGAGATTCTTACCTACTTCAGAAAGGTGTGGGAAAGTAGAGTTATGGGATTGAAAAGCCAAGAAAACCCTTTTTGGTTTATTGGTTGTGTCAATTTTCCTCTATGGATGTGAGGTTTGAGGGAGTAGCATGTCAAACCACAAGTGGAGACAATTACAAATAATCCAAAAACATCTGATCACTAGTGGTCTCAAAGTCAACTCAATAATCCCCCATAAGATCCTTTTGGTTGAAGTTGGAATGTTCTCGATGAAAACACCAATCATAGTTTGTTTACTAAACTACTTAAACAAGGTTGAAAACATGAATAAACATCACTAGCCCAAAACGGTTGTTGAGGAGGAATTAGACTATAGGAAGAAGACTAGGATGAAGTAGAACAAAAAATGGATGAGAAAATGGGACATTAATTTGTAGGAATGTCCTAACACTAATGAAAAAAAAAATTGTGTTAGAAAAATTTAGGACTACCATGTGGATAAAACAAATTGATCGAAAAAAGTGCACTATGTCAAAGAGTTCAACCCCATGTGAGAACACAATGAAAAATCCTATTTGAGGGTTGCAATTAAGGGAAAGGCTAAAATTTCAGTCACCTAGTTGAGGACCAGTTCTCATCATCTTAGACGTGAAACAAGTCAATTGATAGTCCCCAAGGAAGATTAAGAAGAAATAATTTGCATTTTCTATAGCAAAGGGGTGGTTAAAATTGAATGGCACTTCACATAGAGTGTGCAACACATGAGGATACTCATATTAAATTTGAAAACAATTTGAAGGTAGACATTCTAATGAGTTATTTGAGGAGGAAGGGCTTTAGAAAATGATAGGTTTCTTGATCAAGATTCATAATAGAAGAGCCGACATTGAAATGAACTTGAAAATGTGTTAATATTGTGTCTCTTGGTCCCTTAGATCACTTGGTCTCACAAAAGTCATTAATTTCCTTCATTCATTCATCTACAACTATCTAAAATGATAATATTTATGCTTCCTAATACCAAATGTGTTGGGTGAAAAAACAACAAAGGAGGGGCACTATAAAAGGAGGTTTAAGATGTGTAAAGAGGCTAGAGTAAAGTGACGTTATCTTAGGGTAAAGATGGGCACACTTGTCTCAAGATTATATTAAGGAACTTAATCATACACTAAGCATTTATATATTAATTTTATAATTTCCTTTACTTATGGATAAAAATATTTAAAAATATCTTTGCATCATCCCTTGGTCTTCTAGTGAAGTTGAATGGTTCTAAATGAGCCCATCAAGGATCAAGTCTTGTTAAGTGCAAGGCCTCAACATCATAAGGGATGAGGTTGACATTGTGCCCTGAGAAAATTTGAAAAAATGGATACCCCTTACTCCTTGGCTCTTAGTCGAAGAGGTTTCTACTTAAAAGCTTGTGCTTTTGTATCAAGTAGCTAAAAGTTCTTTATGGATGAGATATATATATATATATATATATATATATATAACTTAGAAATAACAAGCCATTTTATCATCAATTGTGAAAATTACATGTCTTTAATCTAATTCATATATTTAATCTTTATATCATTAATCTTCACAATGTCCAAAAAATTATTTTACTTGAGTCATTTTATTTTATTTTAGAGTCATTTTATTTTATTTTTAGAAGATTTTAAAATTATTTTATTTTATTTAAACCATTTACTTTATTTGAAGAGTTTTATTATATTTTATTATATTTAAAAATATTTTTTATTTTACTTAAAAATTATTTCATTTTATTTACATTATTTTTTAAGAGTTTTTATTTATTGATGATTTATTTTATTTTATTATTTTTTCTGACATGACAAGTAATTTATGTTATAAATTTAATAGAGGTGCTTTAAAAATAATCTCTTGTTGTCTTTTAAATAGGTTATTTAAGATATCTATACTAGTATTGATTTCAAAAAGAAAATCTATTTAATCAATTGATATAATTAATTTAATATATTATTATTGTTTAAATATACTAAATTTATTTACATTTATAAATTGATTTGGTATATCAATTTAATATATAGTAGTATAGATATCCTGAATACATATATCTAAAAATGTTAAGAAATAAGTCATTTTATATACTTAATTTTTATTATTTTACTTTAGAATTATTTTGTTTAGTTAAAGAGTTATTTTACTTTATTTACTTGTTATTTTATTTATTTTAGAATTATTTTATTTTATTCTTAATTTTGTAGTTTTTTCTTTTGTTAGATGAACTTGGTCTTGGGGGACTATATCCATATATTAATATCATATTTAATTTATAGTGAGGGTTGCTTCATTAATGAAGGGCCATAATACAAAATGGACAAGGAAGCAAAATGCAAAAAAAAACCCTTTAAGACAAAATAATTATTATATTTTATTGGTATAAAATTTATATTTTACTATAACCACAACAAATCACCAAGATTTCAATAAAAACAATAATTGGCCAACCCTTGATCCATCGAACCATTATCATTAGCACCATCTCCATCATTTTTCAAAGTGTTGTTGTCTATAACAAATTCCTAGTCAACCTCAGTTGATGGGTTGACACTCATGGTAGCTTTGAGAGATATAATACCCTCCACCAAATTTTTTTGAGGGAATTCATTGTGGCCAAATACAAATTTAACAAATTAAACCCATTGCAATGTTGGGAATAGGATGCCATTTGATTGCAATCCTAAACATATTTCATGTATCTCCTAAGTCCTTGGAAAGTGTTCCCCAACACTAGGATTAGAAAGAGATTAAATTCAAATGAAATGAACATGTAAATTGGAATTTGTAATTAATTCTAAATGATAGGAACATGTGGGGCACCCAAGAAGAGATCCTACAAAATAGGAGCACATGTGGCACCCACATGGAAGGTGGAACCCACCTTGAGTTAAGTTAACTATTTGTAGAAAGATAAAACTTTAGTAATGCATGTAAAGATCCTAGAAGTTAGGGATTGATGTTTACATGCATGAAGTTCAGTTCAGTTTAGTTCAGTTATGGTTCAGTTATCTTCAATTGCATGTAGTTAGTTTCAGTTGAATGCTAGTTGACTTCAGTTGACTTGGAATGCATGACTAATGACTTGAGTTGCATGACAGCTAACAGGTGATGCATTTAGTTAAGTGGGGATGATCAATCATGCATGATATTTGCATGAATGGTGGAGAGATATGTTTTAGTTAACAAAGATTGACTTGGACCCACCTTGGGCACCCAAGTTGGCATCTTGGAGTTAACACTTTTGCATGATAATATATTTTATAAGGCTGAGTTAAGTGGGCCCATTCTTGGGCACCAACTTTGAGGAGAAGCTTACAAGATATCTTTGTAATCAACGTTGAGTTAGGACTTCAGTTTTGGACACCCAAATTGATGAAGGACTTGGTTTGACATTGTTTTTCACGGAAGAACTCTACTTGCAAAGAATAGGCGTAGGTTTTGTGAGATAAGCTTTGTGCTTTGTAATTGTAAACTCTTTGGAGTTTACAAGGCTCATTATTGTTTATAAATTGCAGCAAGTTGAAGAGAGTTTTATTGGAGTTTATTACAGGTTGTGAAGAAGAATTGTTGAAGGAAAAAGAAGCATCTCAAGCAAGGATTGATAAAGAATTATTGTAATCTTGTTCTAAGGTTAAATAATACAAGCACTATTGATTTTGGTGGTGGATTTTTTTCCTGAAAGAGTTTCTCCACAATATATGTTGTGTCACTTCTATCTTCTAGTCTTATTCTTCTACAATCTTCTATCTATTTCCACAATGGTAAAATGAATCTAAACATATAATCATCCACAAAGAAATTGTAACAAAGAACACTTAATTAGATCTACAATCTCATAGTTTTACAAAGTATTAAGCTACATAATTACCTCCATTTTCAACATGCAACACAACAACATAATTCAATGTCAACCAAACTCCATTTTAGGGGGGAAGCCCAACCCAAAGATAACAATATATAGTACCATGTTGAGACTTATATTCCAATGATGCTTAATCAACGCCATGTATATTTCCCTAACCACATCTTTTGACTCCCTTGCCTCTAGCCAAATGACAACAATATAGAAGAGATATCAATATTTTTGATAAGATAAGAAAAATTTATAGGGTGTTGTACCCATACACAAAAAAGGCCCCAAGGGTAGAGAGTTTAAAGCAATAAAAAGACCAAGGTCATAGACCACAAACCAACCAGTGATAGTAAATAGGTAGTAAAACTACAACATAGTAATAACTAGAAATAAAATAAACAAGGACACCCTATTTGGGAAGATTTTTCCATTCCTCCATGAGGAATTTGAAAGCATCCTACTTTTGCTAGCTCAAGTTGGGGTTTGTTGTATTGTCATTTTTCTTTATCTCATCCTATAGCATAAAGGAAATGAGATCCATAGCGGGTGTACCAACAACATGAAATTCCATGAGTCTCGAACTATGTCTCACTAAAGTATTTGCAATAGGACACCAAGTTGTGAAACTCATACAAGTTTCACAACACCAAAAGTGCACCCAAGATGAACACCAAATTGCTAAATAAGTACAACAAACACTCATAAACATAAAGAAACAAGGATAAGCAAACATGAACCACAAAAATAGAGGTCTCAGAATTTTTTTTGGCCAAGACAAGCAAGACAGGGTCACCCAATGGCATCTGAGTCCTGGTCAAGGGTCTAAAAGTTTGAAGTTGGACTGTAGAATACACTGCTTAAGGATTATGATTCTACTTGTAGACAGTTGTAACAGTACATAAATTTCCAAAATTTGCTTAATGTATTCCAATTTAAAGCACAATGCAAGTATGTAGCAATGTTGAAAATGTTTGAACAAAGTTGAATATAAATTTCAAATCTGAAATGTAATAATTGACTAATTGTAAGATGCAAAGACCTAAAAATGTTGATTTTTGAATGCAAATTTTAACCTAAACAATACACTTTCTTTCACAAAATGAACTAAATTCAAAAATTCTTTAGAATATGCAATTATGAAATTCAAACAAAGATCTACAAGTATAGGAAAACTGAGCAGACAGAGACAGACAACTGTGAAATTTTTTGTTGATGCACCTATACAAGGACAAGTTTTCCCAAGGGTGTCTGAGTCCTTGTTTAGGGTTCTGAAAACTAAAAAGTTGAATGTTTAAGTTGTTGTTTAAGGTTATTGTTCCTATCTGCGAATAGGTTTGACAGTGATTTTTTTCTAGAATTTTTAATGTCAAAGAAATGCAAATGTATGACAATTTTGGAACAAAATGATACTTTTTTGTATACAATTTTGAAATGAAAATCTTATCTAAATGACCGAACACACTATAATTCAACCTATGATGCAATATTTTTTGGATTTTTATGACTTTTTATGATGCAAATATGAAACCCTAAATGAGAGATGCAGTATAAAATGATGCAAAACCTAGATCTAGGGTTTGAAAGACTACCAAATCATAAAGCTATGATGTCAAATGTCAGGTTCACCAAAATGAAATATAAAAATGTGGGGATTCCTTGTTTAATTTCCAAAACCTAAGGTATGTTCCAACATTTCTAGGATCTCATTAGGATGCAAATCAAAAGGTGCATAGATTGACTTTCAACCTCCAAGGTGAGTCAATTAGACCTGGATCTAATCCTTTTGAGTCTTAGGAAGGAATTGGAAATGGTTTGGAGTGATTTCCCTAATTAGACTAGATGACCTAATATGTAAATTTCAAAATACCAAAGACAAACAGACAAAAACAATAATTTGTAAGTGGATTTGGAAAGTGCAAATTGATGTGTACTTATCACCAAAATTTGAATTCAGCATGTGCAGAGGGACTCAATTGCCCAGGGGTGAATGGGTCTTTGATAGGGGGTCCTAAAAGTGTTTTTGTAATCCTCTAGTGTTGGATTTGAGCTTCTAATTCCCAATTTTAAACTTATTGGAGTGTCGTCAATAAATTATGTAGATGATTTTATGTGTTGACAAGGTTGGTGACAATAAATGCAACAATTGATAATTTCCTTCAATCTTCCTTTGATCCTTTCCAAACCTGTAACTTACACATTCAAAGAGGGAGAAAATGGTGTTCCATATAGGGGCTTGCCTTAGTCAAACCCTATATAAGTGTTCCCACTTCCACAATGGAAAAATGCCAATGATAAATGATAATGGAAAGGAAGGAATGATGAAATCACAATGCTCTGCAACTCACCACCCTTCAATGGCTGCCTTGAGGGAATAAAATCATACACATCTCTTCAAGAGTTTGGATCTTTCTTTCTTGAATAATTGAATGCTTTGCAAACCCACAAAAAGATGTTAGCCTTCACAAAACATGAACATGAAGACACATAAACCTTGGCATGATTTTGGATCTTGAACTGTTGCTATAATGCTCTAAAATTTTGGTCTTGACTTGCTCAATAGTGCTCTTGATCATAATTTTTCCAATATATTTTTCACTTAGTGCTTGTTAGATTTGAAATGAAGCAATAACTAGGTGTTTATAGGTGTTTATCCAATTTCCCAAAAAATAGATCCTAAAAGCTAAAGCTTCATATTTGAATTTTGGATGTTAAAATGCTGCCAACAACATATTTAAATTTGGGTCCTAGCTAAGAAAGGGGACCCATTCGCCCATGCCAAATTTCCAAGACACACCTAGTTGGGAGAAAAATAACAATTGGTTGCAATTATTTAATTCTTGCAATCCTTCGGAAAATGGTAAAAATTAGGCTTTGGAATGCATAATTTGGAAAATTAGAGGCTTAATTAAGTCCAATAAATTAGGGGGACAAAACATAATGTGAAATTGTTAAGGTATACAATTTTCTGCACTACACCTACCTTTACATCATTCTTGCTAAAATCCTAGGTATCTCTCTTTCTAGTAAAGGGTGATGTAGTCATGATCAGGGGCCTTATCAAGAAACCCAATAATGCAAGCAACACAAAAATATCTACAAACACAATGAAATAAAAAACATGAAAAATGATATTAATTGAGTTTAAATTCAAATTTTATAATTATCATTAATAACGGAAAAAAAATTGCTCCATCTCCATCTTCCTTCCATTATTATTCATCTCCAACATACCTTTTCTCTTTCCATGCATTAACCCTTTCACATCCACCTTCGACTCATTCTCTATCTGTAGTTTCCTCTCTTCATCACCCTTTCTCTAATGGTGAACTATCCCACCCCTTCTTTGATGGTGAACCCCTCCCACAACATATTATTCTTTCTTTTATACTTTTGTTGTGCAAGAAGTTGAAACATTTTCACATTCGTTACAAAATTGAAAAATCAACATTCTTTTAATCTCTTTTCACATGTCAACAATTAAATGATCCTTTAAAAATTTGATTAAGTTGTTAATACTTTATCGGATCTTTTACACCCAATAGGAACTCTTTTTAAAAATTGTTGGGGATTCTTACACTTATGGGAACCCATAACCCACCACCATGTTGGAGGTTCCTATCCCTTTAAGAACTATCTAATGAGTTGTTTCCTTCTTTAGTTTTTTCAAGGGTTCCAACCTCATTAGGAACCAAGAACTAAGCACTATATCAAAGGTTATCACCTCCTTAGGAACTTATGCTTATTCAACTTAATCTTTTGTGGGGGTTCCCACACTACTGGGAACTACTTGAATCTCCAAACAAGTGTTTGAGCTTGTCAAACATTGTTGCCTCACTTGGAACTAGAACAACCAAATAGGAAATTTCCATCTTATCAAAGATGTACTAGGAACTAGGAACTTGTTCCTTATTGTCGAGGGTTCTTACCTTGATAGGAACCATGAAAACTTGTTTAGCTTTGTCTTAATAAGGGTTCCCACTCAGGTGAGAACTAGGAACCTCACATCTTATCACTAATTCCTAAGGCACTAGTAACTCCACGAAAGAACTTATAAGTATTAGTTAGGGCTTGAAGTATGAACAAGAATCGTCGAGGGTTTGTGGGGTTCCCAAAATTGATTTAACCTCTGAACTAACACTTTTTTAGAGCTTTTGGTGAGAACAAGAACTCCACAAAAAAACTAGTGTTGAAGACTTGTCAAAGTTTTTAATAATATCATGAACCTACCACCTTGTCAAAGGTTCTTAGGGCATTAGGAACCTCCACAAAAACATCTAAGTGTGCTTTGTTGGACCTTTTAGTAGGAACTAGAACTTGTCAAATCTCTTGATAGGAATTGGAGCTTGTTGGCGGCTCGTAGGGTTCTTGGAACCAATTGCTCCTGTGACTTGTTCTTAATACAGGTTAAATCTCTAATTTCTCATAACTTTTCCATTGTTTCTCCAATTTATACCAAATTGAATTTGGAGATACCCATTTGGGCCTTCTACAAGGTTAAGCCCTTACTTGGCTAAATTTATCTTGAAATTTTCTCTAGAAGCAGGCAAGAAAAAACCAACTAAAATATAACCAAAACTAAATTGAAACTAAAAGCAAATCCTAAAAAATGTTGGTTGATGTTGGATCACCTGTGGACCCAAATGCTCATGCATCAAAAGGAGGGATTCAAAAATTATGGGAATCAAGGTGGCCAATGGGGTCAAGGAAATCACTCATGCCTAGTTTGTAGATGATACCATCCTACTTGGGGAAGCTTCTTGGCTGAATGTTAGAAGGATAAAGAGTTGTCTATATAATGTTTTGCAAGCTTTAGGAGTAGCCATTAACTCCCATAAGTTTAGATTTTACACCATTAATACTCTCTTTGATAATAAATAAATAAAGCTTCTCCAATATTATTTAATTTTATCATGATAGTTCTAGTCTCATTGATTACTTGGGTGTTGATTGTAAGTTTTAAGCTAAAGAGCTATGACTATTAGCTCGATTTTTTGGAAAATTTTGAGAAACACATCCAAAGATTTAGCAACAAGTGGTTTATTCTCGCAATCTAATTGGTCTTTTGATCAAATTAGTCATCTATAGTTTTCCCATTTACTAGCTCATGTTTTATCATGCCCTAGTGTCTATTCTCCATATTCTTGATAAAAAAAGATTATGAGAATTTTGTACCAAGGGGGAAAGCAATCTCACAAGAAAAAAATCCACCTTTTTTGGTTGGAATAAAGTTACCAAGAGAAAGAAATGTATAATTAGATTTACCAAGGTAATGAGCAATGCTTTGGGTGCTAATATTATCTAGATCCTCCTAAACCCTTATGCCCTTTCAAAGCAAATCTTGGTTAATAAATATGGATTTGGAAATAAAGGTATGCACTTGCTCAACTCCATTCAACAAAATTTGTGTTCCTCCAAAATTTGGTTTTTAATTGTTAGAGTTGTTGATTTGATTAAGAATATATCTTGGTACATTAGCAATTATATTAGCATTAACTATTGGGAGGACCCCATTTTAGGTTGCAAGTCCTTGTATTTTCTTATGTCAAGAGACTTTCTTTTAACCATGTACCAACTAGGGATTCAAAAAGTTAGATAGACTCATTGAGGGGGAAGGAAGTCAACTTAAATGGTATCACCTCTTTGGTCTTATTGAAGACCATCAAATCAAGAAGAAATTTTTGGGTCTTCTCCCAACTTATCCTCTTAGTGTGGATTTTCTCATTTGGGGCAATATATGTTTCTTAGACTATTATTTAATCAGAAATACATTTTTAATGGTGAAAATATCATCAAAAGGAATACCATTAGACCTCATATTTTCTATAGATGCTTCAAGGCTTGTGAAAATCACATTTTTTCTTCAACTGTGAATAATTTGCTTCTATTTAGATCTCCCTTTCTCTCTATTTTGGGGTTCACTGCTGAAATTGTTTGAGCCTTACAATTTTCTCCTAACAATGGAACTCTCACTACTCTAGCTCACTCCCAAGCAAGCCACGTATAAAGTCTTTATGGTCTTCTCTTCCTTTCTTTGTGTGTGGTATATTTGGCTTGATAAGAATAAAAGAATCTTTAAAGATATTACAACATCAAGGCACACCTTGATCCACAAATTTCAATTGGCTATATTGAAAAATACTAAAGTTCTTTTCAAAGGGAAACAAATTTTGAATGTTTTAACCAATGTTAAGATTCTCTTATGTCAAAAAATTGAATATTTTAGATTTCATTAGAGGGCATTGTGGTTGTTGGTGGAGTGTTGTGACTAAATCCTCATAAAAGAAAATAAAATTAGACTTCTACATAAATCTTAGACAATTCTCTAATAATGTTATTGAACTTAAGGACTGCAAGTTTCACGTTACTCTTGCAATCAAAAAAAAATTATAAGCCTTATCATATATAGAAATTCTAAATTAATAATTTAATGCCTCTTTAATAAATATGTGTCAATTACATCTTTTTTAGATAAAGCTCTCTACAAATCTTCATGATTTTAACCAAATTAACTAGTAACATGGTCTTAGAAGATTTAGCTCCTTTAATGACACCATGGTCAATGAAGACTTACTACTTCATCCTCATTTAACCTATGTTAGACACCTTCGTAATTGAGGTTTTGATTTTTTTTGTTAGTCTTGTGGACCACCTATATTTTGGATCCCTCGTAACATAATATCTTTATCTATTTATCTCTTCTTTTTTTACTGCAGGAATCAGTAGCTTCCCCTATAAACTGCAGTGTGTCAGTATACTTTTTTTACGTGACCGGTGATGCTGGCACCACATGCCCTCCGATACCTAGAGGACGGAAAGGAGACTAAACCTTGTGACCTCTTGTCTCAACAGCATGTTTTAACCAATCAAACTAGGCCCTCCAACCCTAATTTTATCTCTTTATATCTTAAATTTTATGTCAAAAATTAATATTTTCTATGATTAATAAAAACTTTTTTATGTCTAGCCTTTACTCTGTGATTGGTCTCTGTTGCCATTGCAGAAGGTTGGCTGTAGTTCCAATGCAAGGCACGCCGAGCGATGTTCTCCCTTGCAGTTTATAATAGCTGCAACTTCTCTGTTCAGTTTACAGAGGCGCAGATGATAGCTGGACAGAGTGGAACGGTTGAGTTGGCCTGTAGTGATGTGCCAAAACAAATCTATCAGAGCATAATGTAAGGGGGGATTTTGTCAGATATTATAGATGATAATGCTCAGGCAGCATACATTTATCCAAAATAGGGAGGAATAGACAAAGGCGCGTGAATTGTTTGACAAAATGCCTCAAATAAATCTGATCACATGGACTGCAACGGTGTCAGTATATGCACAAATCGGATCCGGATCATTGAGGAACCTCCAAACAAATGCAATTGACAGGTGTAAAGCCAAGCTCCACAATCTGTGACAGCAACCTCGCTGCTTGTGCCAAAGTGGGAGCTTTGGAACAGGGTATGGGTATCCATAAGAGCAAAATGGATAAATGAGGCGCGTGAACTGTTTGACAAAATGCCTCAAATAAATCTGATCTCATGAACTGCAGTGGTGGCAGGATATGCACAACGGATCCAGATCATTGAGGAACTTCCAAACAAATGCAATTGACAGGTGTAAAGCCAAGCTCCATTACCTCTGTCAGCATCCTCGCTGCTTGTGCCAAAGTGGGAGCTTTGGAACAGGGTATGGGCATCCATTAAAGCAAAATGGATAAATGAATTTCATTACATGTTGTAGATTGTCTTGACTCTCTGTTTTCCTGCTTGTACTCTCGAGACCTGTTTTTCAGCATCTCTCGAGAACGAATTGAAGGAAATACGTTAGTTGATTTCGGCAACAAAAATATCTGAGTTTAATATCGTTGTTTTCAATATCCTTTGGCTTGTTTCCTTCCTCCACAGATGTCTTTGCTTTAACTAGCGTTTCCTCTGTGTTCACAACACTGGTTATCAGTACAGCATCTGTGGTAAGGGCAAATGATCTTTGAAGGAAATGGAAAATAGTTGGCTTTGAAAAATGTAAGCATAATATTGTAAAAATTAAATTATCGTTGAAAAGTAATATCAAGATTTTAATATAATATTAATGTTTTGAGATTTTATAATGTTTTTATTTTATATTATAGGGGTGTCCCCACGATCTAGTCCAGTGGTCTAACCGCTCTTACTTTGGGTACCTGAGGCGAGCTAGGGCGAGACTAGTCCGATGCGGGCGAATTTTTTTCTCTCTCAACTTTTTAGATCAAACTTCATGATCCATCGTAGGGAGCAAGACAAGAGAAGAGAATTGTGAAATAGGATAAAAGTAGGAGGTAGGAGTAGAAAGGGAACGAAAATCAAGAGGAGGTGGAAAAAGCTAAAAAACCAAAAGAATAAAATAAAATTTTAGATTTTTTAAAAAATTGTGCTATTACTTTAACTCCTTTATTTCTATATTAATTACTCTTATTGACCTCTAATTTAAAAGATATTTAAAATAAAATATGCAAAATTAAAAAAATTATTAACAAAAGAACAACAATTCTAGTATTTAAAGGTTAAAATTTTAAGTAAATTCAAAAACTATTCTAACTTTAGAATATTTGATAAAAAGTTTAGAGTTGAATTAATTTAAGTACATTTAATTAATAAAGTCAATTTTATTTTATTTTAAAAAATGTATTTTATTTCTACTTAAAATTAAAGAAAAAATCTTCAAGCCAATTATTTTAGCAATTTTAAACTCTACCTGTGAATTAATTAATTAGAGAAAATTAAAAATTAGTTCCTATAAATTCTATAAAAACTTAAACTAATAAAACATCTAAATCCATCTATCAATTCGTAAGCTAAAATTACATCTAAACAAAAAAAAAGAATTTTAAATGAAGTAAATTTATTTAGAAGATTATACCGAGAGCAAGGAAACAAAAATTGAAAAATATTAGAAAAAAATTAATTAAATTATAAATAATCTTAAAAAATATAAATTAAAAATATGCTAAGAGCAAAACAAAGTTGGAAAAGACAAAAAGGTTAAAATTTTGAAAAAATGAAGAGAGTGTTAAGGGTGAAAACTTGGCAAGGACAATAAATTCAAAAAAGGTCAAAAAAGAAGGCAGGGGATGGCACCAAAAACACAGAGAGGTAGAGGCATCAAGGGGTAGGAGTGGAAAGGCTTTTTTGGTGGGTAAGGGTTGCCAAAAGAAATTGAGATTTCAGCCGACATCACGATTCAAGTTGGAGGGGTGATGGTTTATTTCAATGGCCTCTTTGAGTTTTCTCTTAAAGAAATTTTCCTCCTTGACGAGGATTTGAGTATCTTCTAAGGGGATGTGGTGCTTAGTCATTGAAGAATGCTCTACTAGGGCTGATTTTTTAATTCGTTCATGTCTTATATCAACATAGTGCTCCTTGATCCTAGTGCCAATAGATTAGCCTGTTTTACCAATGTATGGTGTTCCACAAGAGCATGTGACTTTGTAGACACCAACATAGTTGAGAAGGTCAAGGAGGTCTTTAGGAGAGGGGATGTGGTGCTTGAGGGTGTGAATGGGTTTGAAGGTGCAACACAATCCCCTTTTTTGAAGAATCTTGGAAATCTTGTAGGAGAGGCCCTCAATGAAGGGGAGAGTGGCAATAGGATGATCAACAAGGAAAGGCTCTTTGGGTTGAGGAAAATAATTATATCTTGCTTGCTTGATAGCTTTAAGGATGCATTTTCTTTTATACCCATTTAATTTGAAGACATGAGTGAGGTGCAAAATCTCATGCTCAATGTTATCGTTATCACAAATCTTGAAGGCTCTGGTGATCAAAGTTTTGACGATGCCCATTTTTGGGCACGATGATGATGGGAAGAGGCATGAAGGTAGAGATCTATATGTGTTAATTTTTGAAAGACCTGGTGGGCCAATGAACCATCAAGCTTTCTAGTGAGCAAGATATCAAGGAAGGGGAGTTGATTGTCTACTTCAAGCTCTTTAGTGAAGAAGATGTAATGAGCTATGATGTTTAGGTGGGAGTGAAACTCCTCCAATTTTTTAAGACCATGTGGCCAAAAAATGTTGGTGTCATCCACATATCACTTCCACCACTTGGGTTTAAGGGGGAAGGAATTGAGTTAAATGTCTCCAAAATGCTCCATGTAAATGTTGGCCACAACTAGGGACAAGCGGTTGCAATGGGATCTCCCTTGTCCCTATGAATTCCAAGGGTTCTAAGGATTGTACGCCCTGGTGGGGGTTTAGGGGTAGCACCCTCGAAATCCACATTTTATATATATAATTGTTCATTATAAATCTAGACCATTTATAATTAAGTCACAAATCTGATGGTAGAGATTATGTTAGCTTTTCTTGCCCTAAAAGTCAAACCCCTTTATGAGGGCATTGTATTACAACTTAGTATTGTATTGTATTGTGAGAGGAGACTATGATAGAGAAAAGAGGAAGTTTTAGTGGATGTGTTGTAGGTTGTATCCCTTCATTTTTTTGGACGAAATGAAGCAAGGGCGGATTGTTTCTCTATGGATGTAGCCTATATTAGATGAACCATGTATATTTGTGTCTATGTGTTTTTGTGTTAGTTTTATATTTTATTTATGCATTCATTTTATTGTATATTGCTCTATGGTCCTATTCCTAGCAATTGGAATCAAAGTTGTACATTTATTTGGTTGATAAACTCAAAAGGAGGGTTCTTGGTTTGAGTGGGAGCAATGGTGAAAGAAGGCAAGTTTAGGGTTCAAAAGTTCAATGGTTAAAACTACCAGCTATGGAATATGCAAATGGATGACTATTTATATCAAAAGGATCTTTTCTTATCATTGGGTGGAAAAGTAAAGAAGCTAACAAATATGACGGATCGAGAATGGGAGATTCTTGATAGAAAGGCACTAGGAACAATACAACTGTGTTTGGAAGCACCTGTGGCTTTCAACATATCAAAAGAAATGATAATCGTGGATTTGATGTCAACATTGGCTAAAGTGTATGAAAAACCCTTAGCTTCCAATAAGGTATATTTTATGAAATGTTTATTTAATATGAAAATTTTAGAAGGTGGGTTTTTTATTAATCATTTAAATGAGTTCAACATGGTCCCAAGTAAGTTAAGTTTTGTAGGAGTAATCTTTGATGATGAGGATAGAGCTTTCTTGATTTTATACTCATTTCCAGAAAGTTAGAATAGCTTGGTCATGGTTGTGATTAATTTTATCTTTGGTTCAATCACTTTAATGTCTGATGATGTTGTTGGTGTTATCCTTAGCGAGGAAATGCAATGGAAAAGTTGTTGAACACCCGGAACACTGAGGGGGGGGGTGTAACAAGCCCATTGTTCTACCCATTGTTTTTACTATGTTTTACTCACAAGTGAAAGTTTATGCTACTAAAGTTATGAGCAATAAAAATTTTCCTTTTCATATGAATAATGAGATGCACATTTGAAACATAACCATTTCAAACTTTCCCATTGTATAACAAATAATCGTTTCAATAATTTAAGTAATGATTTCACATTACATAATTTCATGATAATATTTCCAATTACGATTTCACAATAAGAATAGAGATACATGTTTACATTCATAACTTCCATGAGCTCAATGATATATATATAGAATACAATGATCTAGATGTCCCCAATGTTGGTTCATATCTCCTAGATGTCCCCATCACTGGTGCATACATTGTAGGTGTCCCCAAACTGGCACTACATCCTCAAATCCTGGTCACCAACTGTATGAGGGAGAGATCACTCAAGCACTTTTCTGCCAACCATGGACTTACTGCGGTCCCCCGCACATCTACCTAATTAGTAAGATGGCCCTAACCTTCGATGATGAGATTGGTTTGGTATCCCCATAATCTTGAACTTCCTAAGCATAGTGTTATGTCCTACATATCTATAGCTACCATACATTGGCTACAACCTACATGTATGACTTCCCTACCTAGAATGCAATCATGGATCACAGTGAATTGATAGTGTAAACAGTGGCTACTTACACTACTTTGGCCAAAGAATTCAACACCCAGTACTTTGAGTAAGAGGCATTTGTCCACCCACCCTTTAGCTCGATTTGGTATTGACCACATATTACACATTCAATCTAAGGTAATAACATAACAAATTATTCAACAAGGTTATTCTCTTAACCATGGATTACCCTAACCCCGGAATATCCAATTCTATGACAAACTAATTATCTAGGTTACACCCTTTCCCAGGGATTCCTCTAACCCCAGGTATAACCACACTAATCATACATGCATACATACTAGTTTCTAGCTAGGTTACCCCCTTTCTCATGGATTTCTCTAACCCCGAGAAAAACCATGCTAACCTCTTAAGTTCAAAATGATATTTTCATAAAAGCGCTATAAGATAGCAACATATTCCACGTCATGCAATAATCATATAGACTTAACGAGCTAAGTATAGTTCTAATGGCATTTAAGCCGCACATTCTTCACATAATATAAATGTATTCCCAAATAATAGGGTTCCAATAATTCAAGACTTAATCAAGAATCACAAAAGAATATTCCATTCTAGGAAATAACTAAGTTCATAAGAACAATCATATCATGTATTCCAAAAAAGCGATCTTTTTCCAAACAAAGGAATTTATAATTAAATAACCTTTAAAACATAAACAATAGAGGAATTGAAATCAGCATGCCTGGATATAGAGTTCCAACTGATAATTCTATTTTCCAACCTCAACCTCCACAATCACAAATGTTACTCCTTTTATGTTCAACTAAACTCCAAACTCTAGCCTCCTCTAAAGAATTCACAACAAACGTAACTCACAAACAATTCTCTCTTTCACTAAAACTCTTAAAATAATACTTGCACAGAAAATACAACAGAGTAACAACAGAGAAATCAGAATAAAAAGTGTAACAAATTGTAGAGAGAGCACCTCTATATATGCTTAAATTTTAGCATCCAAAGGCTACAAACAAGCTAACATTTTTTCCACCTTCCTATTCACATGCAACGACTCAGCTGATTTAAACTCTCAAATTGCAACACATGACAATCCTCATATTTCCAATTTCATAGAATGGCTGAGTTGACTTCATGCTTGAGACAACATGAATCTTTTACTAAGGCAAGGGACAATGACACCTTTCTACAGGTTTCCTATTTGATTTTCAAGATGACTACCCTCACATATTTTTGTCATCATTGCATTGACTGAGTTTTGTGCTTATCACATGGCTTTACCAAGAAATGGCGTAGGTTTAGACTTCTATTGTTTCCCACATTCTATAGTTTTTTTGGTGCCACATATTCATACTTTTGCACCCTCTATTTTTGCACAGTCAAATACTTTGTAAACAATGTGAAATCTACATTCATTTACTTGCAACGTCTAAACTGTATTCTCCTTTACTTCAGCACATAAGTCTCATTGACTTATTCTTTACACGCTTTAAGCACAACACAATAAAATTTAGCTACAACATACATGGCAGTGCTTCCATAATGTGCTATGCTTTATTTAAAGCACCTTAAATATATCAAACATCAACGATATAATATAAATATATATATATATTATCTATAATATATACATATATATACATATATATTTATATCCTCATGATTACCAAATGCATTACTTTCCAATTAAATAAATATATAAACATGTATCAAAATAATTATATATATACACAAATATATATGTATATTGATATGTACGTATATGTGTTTCCATTATCGTAACTATATACATGTATATTAATATATATATATAACATTATTTCAATATCCATATTCAAACACATATATTCACGTACTCGTCGATATATATATATATATATATGTCGCATTTTTCCAATCAACATTCCCATGCATATGGGTTATTCGTTCATGAGCATGTGTAGGCACATCTACCTACGTATACTCACGCATGCATATACTCATATGTATGAGTTATCATAGACATGTACATATATACATTCTATGTATATACTTCACTAATTAACATATAAATATGAACACATGAAGAAGAACTTATTCGCAACATAAAGAATCAATCACATACTCTCAATCAAAACATTCATGGAACAAGATAATAACCCAATACAAAACATTCACAAACCCTTATGGAAGGATACTTATCATTTTCTGAACTATCTTAATCAAATAGACCAACTAGGAAGTGAGTGTGTGTATGCTCAATTAGGCTCATTATGCTTACCAAATCAAGTTCTCCTGAGTGATACTCCCCCTCTCTTTTGGAGGTTCGAATATGTTCCTGCATCCAGCTTAGTACATCACAACAGTAGTTAGCTGATAACAATTCATGCATATGCATCACATATTTTTATCTTCAAAATATTATAAAATATCAACTTAATTAAATATTCATTCATCATATTTTCATCAAGATTCATATACAAAACATAATCATAAACATATATTAAAGCATTTTTAACCCATCAAGATAATAGTAATTAGGTAACAACACAACAGGGTGTAACAGGGGGGAATCAGTATTCACTGAAATTCATTCACTTTATCAACTTAAGCATTTATTCAAAGAATCATATAAAATTTGCAGTACATGAAAGGAACATATAAAGCATGCATCACATCAAAGAACACAAGAACACCATATTTACATGGAAAACCATTGAAAGGGAAAAACCACGGTGAGGATTAGCTCACAATATATTATAACCAGTTACAATGTTTGATACAAAAAGGTGGACTCACTATCCAAAAAAGAGAGAAAGGCTCGTTGTTGGTGGTTCAATGCCCATAATATAAAAGGATAGAAGAAAGGGTGGCTCACTACCAAAAATGAACTACTAACAATGTATCTGACATATGTTGAAGATACAATTCCAATTAAGCTTTGAAAACTGACTTAACACACTTCATTCTTCACCACAACACCTTTCGCACTTCACACTACATCAGATCTCTCACACACACTCTACACTTATCAAAAATCCACATTCACATAGTGAATCAACCTTGTATATATACCGCAACCAACCAAAACATCAATTAGGTTGGCCTATTTAGATGTACCATGCACCACATACCCTATCAGCTCAAAACACCAAAACACACACCTTTCAAAAAGAACCAAAATGTGTATACCACCAAAATAGGTTAGCATGACCCATAATCACTCCCATAAATCTACTCCTTACATACTTCAACTCTGCACGACCACAGAACCTTTAGGTTGGCACCATATACCAAAACTAGTGAAGCCATAACTAAATGAACAACCTGTTCATTCACAACTTGACACGCAGACTACCAAAAACACTTGCCACTTGGATCACACATTCTTCTGACACTTGTAAACACTTCCTTGAAACCACATAGCAAAACATTCATCTGCGGTGGAATATGGAGCATTCCATCATACACTCTATCCCAATAACACTCTCATTATAGATTCGATACTATGTCAACATTATCCTCAACTACAAAAGACATACAACCTTGAATCTTTGGATTTAGACACTACAACATCCACCAATATTACCTCAAAACCGCTTCATAATATTTGGCATAGCGGAGCAATGCAGACCACAAAACTAGTTCACTGTAACACTGAACTGTACACTAAAACTTAGGAAAAATCTCCAAAACACTTGGTCTTCACCAAACCAATACCTTTGTATTTCTACCATGGGTTGTGTTAGGTCTCAAAAATGTAGGTTGTAAATCCTAAGAGGATGTCAGGCTCTATGGTCAAACTTTCAACATTTTTGAACTAACGAACGAAGTTAACCTAGGTGGTTGATGACTCCGTGTACTTCAGGATCTACTAAACCTAGGCAGGTGAACCTTGATAACTGAAGAAAATTTAAGCAAGTTGTGTAACTTAGTTGTATTTAAGGATCTATCCACAGTGGCATAAAATGTGGAATAGATGAAGAATTAATAACTACTACTCCTAGTGCTAAATTTAGAAATGTGAATATATGAATAAGATCTTATAAGATTCTGTAATGAAATGGGTATGACCAATGCCTAATTCTATTGGGTTAATGGAGTTGAGATATGGATGATGTGTGGATCCTTTTCCTAGCTTAACTCTAATTGTTGGGCACTTTAGATGTTTATAGCTTATATAAATGTGCAATTTTTTTAGCTATTTGACGCTTCTTATAAATCCTAGTGATATCCCCCTAAACCACTTTGAAATTTTGAAAGGATTTTAATTCTGGTGTGAAGGAAACCAATCAAGGAAATTGGTTTAAAAGGGCTTTAATCCTGGGTAGGAACCTATTAAACATGATCTCTCAAGAGGAAATTTAATTCTCTTCCCACGGAAACCAATCAACAAAATCACACAATTACAAAAAATGTGTATTGAAAAGTTAAATATATGTTAATATACCTAATTTGAATAGCATAGGAAAACCACTCCGGAGACAGCCAAACAACATATAAGAAGTAATATTAACACAATAGTTGAACACTAAGAATTAAGCCACCAATTCAAATTTTCTCATCCATTATATTTCTTCAAAAGATATTTTGATACATCAAAAGTCTTGTATATGTTTAAATGATAATTGCTACTGTGAGTTTCCCTACTGTTGTATATCCTAATCTAATCATTTTCAATTAGGCCTTTGTTTCCCTTATATATGTGGGAAGCGACAAGCTTTAGGTCTTTACAAAAATTTGTGTTGTTTCTTAACTAAAACTCTAACAACTATGTTTAAAATAAACAAGAAATAATTGAGAATTCCATAACAATCTATGATGCACCACAATCTATTAATCTTCATCAAGTACCTGTGATCACTGAAGATGTGTTCAAGGTCCATACTCCATGATAAGGCATCAGATGTTACAAGACTTCAATAACCCCCGCTTCTCACTTTGTTCGAGTGATAAACAAATTAACTTTATATAGGTGCTCGATGTATCCTGTTTTTCCATATGTATCAGTGTTGCTAATAATATCTTTCATAGCATATTCGAGAGTAAAGATCTACTCCAATTGTATATGTGTCTTCTCCATTACTCTTTCTTCATCATTAATTTCATCAAGGACCATTAGTAAATATTGGGCGATCTCATTCTTCCATATATCTTGCTCCTTTAGCTCTCCTTCATCACCATAGAAGTTTGGTAAATCCATACTCAAAGACTGGTTGAAATTTCCAAGTTCTTGCATTAGTATGGTATGGAAAAGGTCATGCATCTTCATCAATTTTGTGTACTCCTAAAACACATGTTCGCTTTGGCTTTTATTTGTTACTTTTTCTCCTTCATTCTACCATATAATCTATTATGTTCTTGGTAGGTTGCAAATGCCTTGATGTGGATGATCCAAACCTTATTATATTTCTTGAACATTTTGTCAAATATTTTTCTTACCAACTCTAAAGCCATTTCAAATTTAGTGGTCTTTAATTCCTTTCTCAACTCTTAATGTTTTTTTTGAGACATTTCATACTTTTGTTTCTAGTATGTGGTTCAGACATAGCTTCAAGTACCTTTCTTTCACAATCTATTAATGGAGAGTAAAGGCTAGAAGAGGAAGGCAACTTATCTCTATAATTAATCACCTCTTGTTTCATTCTCTCATTCTCAACAGCAAGCCCCTTGTTATCTCTTATCAATTTCTCTATTTGAGGGTTGGTGAATTTAGCAACGTTGACATTCAATTCAATTATCTCAATGGGATTTGTATCTCCCACCCATTCTACTAAAAGATGACTGAATACTTGATTGGGGTTATCAATAAGTGTTGGCCTCTTTCCTGGTGGGTATAGAGCCCAAATCTGTAAAGTAGCATTATATGGATTATACCCTGAGCCAGTATAAATCTTATCACTAGCTTCATCTGACAACTGCATGGTTTTATTTTCCCTCATGAAACTATCAAAAACTATAGCTAAACTGATATCCCATCCTGGGAGTAGCATGACTCTAGCTTCATGTAGCAACTCTCATCCTCTTTCAAGGGTGATACTTTTCATTTCCTTATCCACTTCCTCTTGTAATTCCTTTATGGAATCAGTTTCTTGCTTAGGATTAATTTCCTTCATTCTTTCTCTTATTATTTTTCCTTTGTATTCATAAATGAATGAATTAAACTCTAAGGTTTGAACAAATGCATCATCTGAAATGATCTCATGCCTTGCATGATGTCTTACATCATCAGAGAGTTTATCAGAGGCTTCAAATGAGACTATACTCCTTTCTTGTGGCAATTCATATTGTGGGATGGTGGGAGCAATTATTTGTGACCTCATCCTCCTCTTCAATGTCATCTTCAATTGTAATAGGAGTGTCAACTGAGAAGCTAACATCCGGAGTGGGTTGTAGTGATGAATGACTTAAGGGCACAATGTTTTCAGCTTGTTTCCTAGAACAAGCACCTCTTCTTTTTCTCAAAAGCTACAAGGAGTACATCCTTGGTCAATTCTTCTTCATGTAGAATTAATTGCTCAATTTTTTCCATAGGGTTTTGTATTTCATGAAAGGCTTATGTATATAATGGATTATTAATTTTCATCCATGCCTCTGCCATCATCACCCTATTATATGTAGAATTTCTTAACATTTCCTAAGATTCATCACAGTTCTTGATCACAACATCTAAAAATAATTCATGCTCATATATGTTTAACTTTTGTGTCATTTTGGCACTATGAATGAAATGTTCAAGATCAAAATTTTCCCTTTTATTTCCTTGTGGCATGCCATAGTAGTCTATCTTACTGCCAACATAATCATATCCCTTTTCAGAAACAATTGTAAAATCATCAAAACATAAAGTTGAAGGCATGAGAGATTGCTTGTCGTAGCTCTTAAGATGCATGTAATCTGAATAAGCCAACTGCCTTACTATCTTGAGGTATGCAATCTTGTCAGGAACTGTTCTAGGTAGAAGGAATGGAGCTTCCTCAAACCCATATACTCTGATCACAATGCAATCCTCATAGGTGTACCAATCTCCCCAGTTGTGGTTCACCTTTCCTATTGGGTTTTTCTCTTTAGTCCTAAGAAATCTCTGTATCTCAAGGGAAAAATTATAATCACAATGATGTCCAAACAGTTTGTACAAGGGCTTCACAAAGTGTTCTTTGAAATACAAATAATGATACCTCTCGTACCTACTGTCCCAAATTGAAGTCCACATTTTTACTGGCCACATTTTCTCATCTTCATCCAAGTCTTTAATTCTTAGATTCTCTCCCCACATCCCCATGGATTTTCCTTCATACAATATCATGTGCATAAGTAAAGAATATTGCCTGAAGTTAATTGCATCACTACAATTCTTTATGGAAGCAAGTGAAGTGTTTATAACTTCTACCAGGTATTCTACATAGTCAAAAGGTTTACCATCTTGGTTTTGAACATATGCAGCCAAAATCATAGGGGTTATAGCCATTTCAGCAAGGACATCTACTCCCAATACTTGACCAGCTAAGTAATATATATATTGATAGTATTCTTTGAACAAATCAGCAAAAAAAGGAGGTCGCTCATTACTATAGAATCTTCTAAGCTAACACCATGTGTCTTGGGGTCTATGTAAGGGAATTTTCCACCTCTTGTAGCTCGTGTCCATGGTGCAAAATTCTTCCAAGAGATCTCTAATTTTTAGCGGTGTTTTCATTGATGTATCTAATTGAAATACCATAGCAATGTAATCTCTAGTGATGGGGAGGAAGTGTGATCCATCATGTGAATGAATTTTCCTCGTTTTAGGGTTATACATTTTAGCCAAGACCTTGACTAATTTTATGTTGATAAACACATTTGGTATGAAAATGTTTCCTAGATTCATGTTCCATGGGTTTGATATAGGATTATGCCTATACTTCTTCCTATAATGTTATATGAATAAGTCATACCCTCATTGTGGATTCCATACATCTCCTAAATTCTTGTGTTTATCTTCTAACTTCTTAGCTGAGGAGTTTAACTGGGTTGTTCATCTAGATTTGGGTCTAGAATCAGGACATTGTTTGATTAAATCCTAGTTTAATGATCTCATTTCTATTTTTTGTCTCTTTTCCTTGAGGTTTCTCTAAAGTTCCTTCCATTTTAAAACCCTAGCTCTATTGCAATTCAAATAAACTTCAATAAATTCTTTAGATGAGTCTTGAGTACTTACTTGAACCAATGTCGCCTTCTCTAAGCTTCTCACTATTGCTCGATCCCACGTCCTCCAACTTTTAGCTTCAATTCATTAAGACTCTAAGATCTTATGAGCAAGATATACCAAGATTTGGCACACTTCTATCAACTTTGGTTCATAAATATTGTCCCTACCAACTTGCTAATTGATGGTGGCATTAATTTTAGTTTTCTCTTCGAAATCCACACCAATCATGTCAGCCAGGTGAGAAATGCTTTTTGACTATGTCGAAGAGACTTTACTTATACTTTCGCTGATATCTTCTTCTCCCTTCAACATGCTTGTGCCCTTGATTCTTTATCGGAGCTTCAAAGAGACATGTGATTACTTCTCCTCAATATGATAGAGTCTTTCTGAAAACTTCATCCTGGGTTTTACTTCTTTTCTTATATTCTTCCCTTCTTGGTTATCGGAGTTTTGAAGAGACTTGCAACCATCTCCCTTTGATATGTCAATGTCCCTTCAAAAATTATCTCTTTTATGTTTATCAAAGTTTCAAAGAGACCTTTATTTATGTCTCCCCAATGTGACTTATTCTCTTTGATATTTCTTGCCTCTATTCCCTATTTTGGAGTTTCAAAGAGACATGCTATTACTTCTCTTCGATATCCCATGGTCTCCTCGAAATAATTTATTCTATGTTACTTCATCGCATATCTCTTGTCTAGTTTTCAGAGTGATCGAAGAGACTTTTATCAATGTCCTCGCGATATAAGCTTGTCTCTTCGATATTTTTTTTCTCAACTATTTTTCATAGTATCGAAGAGACTTTGACATTTCTTGGCCCGATCATTCATTGTCTCCTAGAAATTTTCATCGCGCCAGCCAAGTTTTGGATTTGACAGTTGTCCATTATTTATTGGATAATAATCAATTATTTCCAAGAGATGTTTTTTTGTTTCTTGAATGCCAAAATTATTTAACATATATAAAATATCAATATTTATTCAGTGTCTTGCATTTTGGCTCATTAGAGAGACAAACTATCTTTTCCCTCCGAAACACTTAAGTGTCTTCAAAATATTCCTTTTCGGGTTGTCAGAGAGACTTTGGAGTATGTTGCTTTGAAGTGTGGTGGTCTCCCCAATATTATGGGTTGGATTTTTTTTATCGACTTTTCATAGAGACCACAATGTAATGCTCCTCGAAATGGCATTGTTTCACCGAAATGTGTTTCGAGTAACGAACTTTAGGGGATGTATGTGTTAAGGTAGCGACTATGGGGAAGGTGAATTTTGAATAGTATTTTAGTGGAACGGGTTTAGGGAGATTATAATTATGGTAATTTCAAGCTTATTAGGCAAAGATGATGGTTTTAAAGGATTGTGTACATGGTGTAAAATACAATGGTCATATTGAGGTGGTGAGGACTAGTGAAAATTTGAGGGTAAATTTTTGGTTCTAACAGGTTGCCATTAATTACAACACCATACACTATCATGCTCATCAATCTCCATCTATAAATCATCATGCTCATGTTTCTAACAAACTCCCGATGGCAAAGCTCTCATGTTTCCAACAATCTCCCCCTTTGTCGTTGATGGCAACATACTCTCATTCTCCAAAACTGCTCAAACTACTCCAACTACTCCAACTACTCTCCACCTTTACTACTCTCCCCCTTTGACATCAAGGGCAAAGGGATCACTAAACATACATATGTACTCCCCCTAACTGATATGTATATACATGAGAGTAACTCCCCCTTACTATATCTCTCCTATAAAACACACTTCTCTAGAAATCTTTTCCTCAAAAAATATCAAGTGGCTCCCCCTAATAATTTTATCCATAAAAACTGACAAAGAATATACTGCAACATTATCCACTAATTTCGCATATGTACATTGAAATCAAAAGACTACATAAACAGAATAGAAATGTACCCCTTCAACTATTAGAGGGTAAAATACCCTTGTTAGACACCTTCAGTTTGGCAAGGTGTGCCTCCTAGTCCTTCTTTCCTATCTCCCAATCCTTCTTGATGAAGGCAAGTATACTACGCTAATTCTCAAACTGAATAAGGAGATCTTCTCCTTCATCTAGAGAACTAGGCACTAGATTCTTTTGCATCACCTTATTTGCACTAGCAAGCACTCTAGTCAAGGATGTAAGCCTTACACCCGTCAAGTTTTTGAGCTAGCTATACCACATAATGATTTTCTCTTTGTGTTCTTGCAGTAGGAAGAACTATGCATGCAAGTTCTCAATTGTTGCCCTTGTTGCACCATCTGCATCATTAGCCAGACCACAAGCACCGAATGCCTGATCTATTTGTGACTCAATTGAGTTTATTTCATCTTTTATGCTCCTTGTGGAATGAAGCCATTTGAAGCAAAATCGAAATGAAACTTTAGCTTCTTCTAGAAATTTTTAGACTTCCTTCATGTTGCCTTGTAACTTTCCATGTGCAACACTACATTTATCAGAAATATCAATCAATCTCTTATCATTAACCTTCTTTTCCATTCCCTTTTCTGATTTATCTTCCACATCGATAAAATAATCCTTAAAGGAATCCAGCAACAACTTTAACTTCTACACACTAGACAAGGAATCATCAATAGTTACACTAGGAATAACTTCTTGCAATACTTTAACTGCTTCCTCATTCAATTTTGCACTCTTTTGGTGTGTTTGTGGTATTTCCTTCCTTGTTGAGGCATGAAAAGCATCACCAAGTTGTAGTTTGTGCAAGGGAGAAATATTGCTCATATCCAACTATCCTTGTTGCATGGGTATCTGTAGGATTTGTGTAGACACTACTAGTTGAAACTGCAACTGCATATTTAATAAATCCTTTAAAGAATCTCTAGAGGCTTTGAAGGATTCACTAACAATTTTTACACTTTCTTCTTCCTTCTTATCTTTCTCCTCTCCATTTTCAGAGCATGCTTCAACTTTCATCTCTTCTTCTGCAAACTTCTCACTATCCGGAGGAGGCAAGTTTTTATCTTTTTGTGCCTCAATCTTCTTTGGGACTTCTTGTTTGTCTTCTTCTCTCTACTCATTATCTTCCTTAATATCCAAAGGAGGAAAATTTTGATCATTTTGAGCTTCCTCTTTCTCTAGGGCATCCTACATATCATCTTCTCTTCAACAACATTTTCCACATTTACAAGGGCATCATTAGTAACCATATCTTCTTGCACATTCTCATCCATAGGAAAATGCTCATGTTGTGCATTATCAAGCTCGTTGTTTTTCAGGATAGATGTATTATGTTGCATTTGTTCTTCACTATCTAGAGGTATTCCCAACCCTTTAGCAAGTTCTTCAACCTTCTGCAGAGTTTCATTCTTTAATATTTCAATGTCTTCTTTGTCTTTTCTCATTAGAGTGTTAACTCTTTGTTTTGTTCTAAATTTCTTGTTGTAAAGTTTAAAAAAATGTGTTTATCCTCATCTATTAGAGAAGAACCAATCTTCTCCAATGCAAATTCCTTTATCTTTGCATCTTCTTCAATAGCCTCTTTCCTTCTTGTAATTAAAATAGGTTTCAAGTCATTTAGCAATTGATCCTCAATTTTATCTAAGCCAGTGTCAAACGTTACCATGTACTTAGCAATGGCTTCTCCAATGGTTGCCTTATCCTCATCACTAGACTCTAGATACATTTTAGTTGTCTCTTCCAAGAGACCAAATTTTAAAATGCTATTAAACAATGCCTCAAATTTCAAGGGGCTATGTTCTCTTACCAGAGGGGTCTTTTCTTTCTTCTTTCCCTTGCCTTTGGCTGATTTTTCTACTTCACCTATACTCTTTTCTCTTCTCAAAAAAATAAAATATTTTTTTTCTTTCTCTACTTCACTTTTAGTGTCAACAATATCAACCTTTTCTATTTTGGTACTAGTCTCTTCCATAATGGCTTGAGACTTCTTCTTCTAGATCAACAGTGGTCCTTCTTCTTCTACATCTCCCCCATCCTCACAGATAATGTATCTTTCTCTAGTGGCATTTTCTTTTCTTCTCCTCTTAGGAGGCATTTGTTGCATAGAGGGATCATATATTTCTTTCTTCTTTGAACTTCCTGCAATCTTAGTTCTGAAGGACTTCAAAATAGAGGGAGAGGGGGTAGAGGTCCTTATTGACCTTCTTGTACTTGGAGTACCCTACGAAGCAACAGTAGTAGCTTTTTATTTCTCCGTAGAACCCTTAGAAGGGTTCACCATTTCCTCCAACTGAGTTTTCATCTTGTCCACATTCTTCTCTAGATTCTTCTTGTTCTTTTCCAAATTCACCTGACTGGATTTCTCTACAAATGTACCAATTTTTTCCATAGATGGATCTCCTGGATTTCTCTACAAATGTACCAAAATCAATAAGCTTTGCTTTGTTTACTTCATATCCAAGCTTTGGAACCCAAACTGTTATAGTTTCAACTGCTTCCATGATGTAGTGATCTCTTCTAACCATGAAGGTTATATCATTCTTATTCTTCTCAACAATTTTTTAGGTATCCTCTCTCTTTCTTTCATTTTTCCTTGAAAGTATTGAAGAAACCCCACAACATGGTTTTCTAGGTTTCTAGATTCCCCAACCTTCTCAAATGGTCTCTAATCTGAATAGAAATAGGAATATTGTTCAACCACACAATGTTCTTTGTACCAAAAATTTCTCTGAGAAAATAAAATAGTAAACATTTAATTAGGGTACCATACTGAAAGGGGTACCTTGATTCCTTGGTCTTTTGAAGATTCTCCATCAATTGTTGTCTTAGGAGTTCACAAAAATCAATATCCAGACCTTCTTTCATCATCTGGTGAGCAATGTGAATAGCGGTAGCCAACACAAAGTTCTCTCTATTTGTATAAAACATCTTATACCCAATCATCTTTGATGCATACTTCACCATCGGATCATCAATGTCCTTCACCATTAGGGCATGTTTGTAAAATTTTGCACTAGTGTGCTTCGTTACCATTTCATTTCACACCCTTCAGTGTCGAAATAGTTCCATTTGAGCACAACCTTATAACAACCCTAATAGCTTCCTTGTTTATCATGTGTGGCATATCTAGCCACATGAATTTATCATGTATCCAACTTAGCACGTACCTTACCCACTCATCCTCATAGCAAAAATTTGGGAAATTATTTTGAACATCCAATTTCTTCTCCATCAAACTTTCAAATTCAGGTTTTAGCTCAAAAACATCACCAGTCAACTCAGTACTCTTCTATCTTTGTGTCATCATATTCTTCCATTTTTATGTGGATATAGATTCTCACATCCTCTATGTGCATCACATCAAATAAAACCCTCAAAAATGCTACTTTATGGTCTATCTCCATTGATTTATATGGGTGCTTCTTAAATTTAGGTCTTGGCCACTCCAAAACATCAATAACATGGAGTAAAAATTTTGAACCTTCCTGAAACTAGGGTTTAGCAAGAACTGATAAATACCTTATAATTTCTTTGCAGGTAGGATTTCGCAGAACACTTTACAATTGCTTCAAATTGCCTCTGCTCTGCTCTGCTCTTGACTCTTCAAATACTCGATCACAAATGACTATCATATACGAAATCACATATTAACACCTTTTCAGTGACCTACAATGCATTGATTGCAGTTGACAGAGTTAGGTTAAAAAAGTTGGCAAACCATCATTGTTTTATCACAAACACCTTCAATCACTCTATAGAATTTTGCAACAAGATATTTCATACCGAAGATACCACCAATAGATCAACCATGTTGATCTACACATGTACCAATGTGTTGAAGGAATGATCACCATATCTTTGGCGAGGGCTTAAATATCTTCTGCTAAAACTCCCCTAGATCCAAAGCACTTCATCTAGTTTCCAGAGGAAACATCTATACCAGGGGTTCGCACAGACTCACTTTTCACTTCATTTTCTTCTTTCTTCTTCCAGGTCTTGTTCATTTCCTTCTTCATCTCAACTGGATCAATCTTCTTCTCTATTGGATCAATCTTCTTTTGTGAAACAAAGGGTTTCACATTCTTAGATCTACAAAAGTTAGCTGTGTCCTAGTTTATTGCATTTATGACATATGACACCTTTATCCTGAACAAACTTACTTCTTGCCATTTTAGATTTTCATTCAAAATCCTTATGCCAAAATCCATTGCATGTATAATAGTAACCATTGAATGATTGAAACATCATACCACTATTATGCCCAAATCCATTGCATGTATAATAGTAACCATTGAATGATTGAAACATCATACCACTATTATAACCATTGATCATCTAACTTCTGCATTCACTAGCTTTATGACCAAATCTATTGCATGTATAGCACTAACTAGGAAATGATTGAACATTCTACTTCATTCTTCTTCTACACTCTACAACTATATATCTAAACTTATTGTAGGAATAACAATAACCATTAAAATATGAATACCTTTGTGCAACAGGTTGTCTGATAGGAGGTCTTTTGAAATCTTTCTTTTAGTTCTGGAATTGTTTGATATTGCTCTTCTTATCATTCTTCTTTTATACATAGTTTGAATTCTAATTCTCCTTTGAACTTTCTCCTTTTTCAAACCCTAAACCTTATTTTTCCTTAGAAGCCTTATGATTTGCAATCATCTCATCAAGAAAGGTGGAAATCTTCTTGATTGTCTTCTTTAATCTTTGCTTTTTCCCTATCTAATCTCAAAGTTACAATCTCTTGTTTAAGCTTTGAACATTGTGCAAATTTATCTTTCAATTTTGCATTCAGGCAGTCTTCAACTCTCTTTCCTTCTTCAACTTGCACTTTCATATTAGTGATTGTTTCATTGGATTTCTTGAGCTGCTCATTTGTTTCCTTGAATCTTTTTGTAGCTTTATTGAGTTTCTCTCTCCACTTCTTGATACACACGTCTGCATCCTTAAGATTCTCTTTCAAATCTCTATTCTCAAATTCTGCTTTATCCAGATCAAGAGTTGATTTGAGTTCTCCTTCCATATCAACCTCACAATATTCTTTAGTAAAACCTTAAGGGATAATTGTAGAGTCTAAACTAATGTATTGTAAACTTGGTAGAACCTACATAATTCAGAAGTTTATCTGACTGAACAGTCCACTCAACATTGCAAAGACTACATTAAAATGTTAACCCAAGGTTTATAAAATTGTGATGGTGTCTCATTGTATGTACCTTCAGAGACTCAAAACAACCCAAGTTATCATATTCAAGATGTTCTACTTGCTAAAAACTCACAAAATTGCAAAACAAATAAGAAACAAACTAACACTAATGGCTACGGGTGCCTACAACTCAACCTGTAACTAAACTGTTGCTAATGAAATATTATTATATCAACACAAAACTGATCAAAACTAACAACTTATCTAATTTAACGTCTGGAGTACTACTGGTTAACCATTATATGCATACCCATGAGCATTCATTACCAATAAGAAAAGTATGAGATTCTAGTTTAACTTGCATGTAGTTCATGAAGTAATGATAAATAGAAAATAACTATTAAAAAAAAAACTAGAAAATGAAGTGAAGAACAGTTACCTTGAGTGGCCTGCTCAAGTGGTTGTTCTCACTTAATTGGAACCAAATCTAACTAATAGATTCTACGCATCCATGTGGAATTGACTTCATTCATTGCATATCATGAAAGATTACATAAGACTTTCATAGATTGTATTCAATGAAAATCATTTTGAATATCCATCACGTCTTGAAACTGAAAATAAATGATAATGAAAAACTAAAAACCAACTAAATCATATAAGGACTCAACCATCGCCTATATATAAGCTCGAGGGAGTCTTATTCTAAGCAAAAACTAACTGCAATCATTAACTTCCACTCCTAGATATCAAAGCATATAGTTAAGATTGAATTGTTCAAACCATAATAGAAATGAAACTCAGTAAAATAGGATTGCATGTAAAACACACAAACATTTTTCAAAATCCTATCAGTAAAATATTTCTTCTTTTCTAGTGCTTATTAACTTGTTATAATGATTCATGTTCAATATCCATCAGGTGTCTTCAAACAATAGTTATCGCATTCAACTTAACTTGGAACTCCCCTATTTTTTTTGTCCCTGTCTACCTTTTACTGTGGGTTATAGCTTCCAACTGCTACGTGTTATAGTTCGCCCTTGGCTACAAAAAGGTTAATTCAAAAAGCATGTGCACAACACTAACTACCATAATTAAAACATAGAATTTCATCCACATTTCATTTATACTCACATATAAACCATGCAATATTATTATGTCATAACCATTTTCCATCATTATGATTTAGGTCCAAGTCTACATAATGAGTATGAAAAGATAGCATAATATAGGAGTATTTTCTGGAAGGTATATCTAAAAGTGTCTAAAAGTATCATGAAAGTAGCAAAAAATAGGCTAATAAGGAAACCCATCACTCCCCCTAGCTATACTTTTGCTTTTCCTCAAGCAAAATGTTGGGGTACAGGTTATATTGCAAGGTGATCTGCCTCAAGTCCATAACAACATCAACTCCCTGGGTCTGTTTCAAGTAAAAACCTTTGTAAGCTGTAAGTTGCCTCATTTTGGTATTCCCATATCTCCCACATTCCTCACTTTTCTTTCCAGTTCAATATGGAGCTAGATAGAGCAACATAGGTGGGTGAAATGTGAGTGGCACCCATTAAATCCCTTTGTCAACACAAATTTTCATGTAGGTTTATGTACGCTTTGAAGCATGGTGGTGAATGTTGAAAAATGAAGGTAATTATGTAGCTTAAAACTTTGTAAAAATATGAGATTTAGATCTAATTAAGTGTTCTCTGTTACAAATTCTTTGTGTATGATTATCTATTTAGATCAATTTTATCAATTATAGAAAGTAGAAAAAAGATTGTAGAAGAATGAGACAAGAAGATAGAAGTGACACAGCATATACGTGGAGAAACCCTTTCGGGAAAAAAAATCCACCACCAAAATCAATAGTGCTTGAATTATTTAACCTTAGAACAAGATTATAATAACATTGTATCAATCCTTTGCTTGATATGCTTCTTTTTCCTTCAACAATTCTTCTTCACAACCTGCAATAAACTATGATAAAACTCTCTTCAACTTGCTGCAATTAATAGACAATAACAAGCCTTGAAAACTCCAAAGAGTTGTCAATTACAAAGCACAAAGCTTCTCTCAAAAACCTACGCCTATTTTGTGCAAGTAGAGTTTCAACATGTAACATGAAGTCAAATCCAATGTCTCCTCAATTTAGGCACCCCAAACTGAACTCCTAATTGATCATTGGTCAAGAAAATATCTTCCAAGCTTCTCCTCAAAGTTGGCGTCCAAGAATGGGCCCACTTAACTCAACCTTGTAAATATCTTCTCATGCAAAAGGTGTTAACTCCAAGATGCCAACTTGGGCGCCCAAGGTGTGTCCAAGTCAATCTATGTTAACTGAAACATATCTCTCCATCAATTCATGCAAACATGATGCATGATTGATCATCCCCACTTAACTGAATGTATTGCCTATTATTTTTCATGCAACTCAAGTCAATTAAAGTCAACTAATGTATGCAACTCAAAATAACTACATGTAATTGAAGATAACTAAACCATAACTGAACTGAACTGAATTGGACTGATACTAAACTAAACTGAACTCCACTCATGTAAATATCAATTTCTAACTTCTAGGATCTTTACATGCATTACTGAAGTGTTATCTTTTCTCCAAACAGTTAACTTAACTCAAGGTAGGTTCCACCTTCCATGTGGGCGCCCCATGTGCTCCTATTATTTAGGAACTCTTCTTGGGCATCCCCACATGTTCCTATCATTTAGAAATAATTAAAAATTTTAATTTACCTGTTCATTTCATTCAAATTTAATCTCTTTCTAATCCTAGTGTTGGGGAACACTTTCCAAGGACTTATACATAGATATTAAATGGCATCATATTCCCAACAGTGAAATTATACATAGAATGAGGTTCCTTTCTCGATAATTCTATAGTCAAGATGTTCCATCTACTTTACATGTGACTGTAGCATTTTTGTTCCAAACCTATAGCTAATGTTTGCATTCTTTCATAATCTTCTTTCCTAACTTTCATAGTTTTCTTGCCTACACCCTTATGGTCAATGAGTTTTAACCATTCATCAATAACTGCATTAGGGTTTTTAGATTCTTTCCATAAGGGGAGAGCAATTAATTTCTCCCTTTCCTCATATTCTTCCATTACTTCCCCCCTAAGTTGTTCATTTCTTTAATAGGATGCAAGTTCCCTTACCTAGAGATCCCCTACAAAAATCAAAGGATTTCACTATGTTTCATTTGGCACCACATAATTGTGTAAATAATATTCACACAACTGATCTTGCTCCTTAGGTGTAGAATCAACAAAAGTGTTAAGAAACTCAAAAACTATACTCATCCCAACTTATTGTTTACTAATTAGCCTACTAAACTGAAAACATAGAAATATTTCATGTAGAAACAATGCATATTTCCTTGCTGGAGGTCTACATCTGATGATTTGTGCAACTTTGTCTGTCGGCACTTCCTGCAACCTAATTGCTAATTTGCTTAACTCCATCTATTTCTTTTCTAGTTCCTTTGCATGCTCTTAAAACAAAATTTATTTTTCCTTCTTCCATTTTTCCTTTTCTTGTGAGAACTCATCAATCACTCTCCATAGCTGATGACCAAGTGACAAGGTGGTATGGTGAGTTGTAGTTCTAATGGAAGGAGGTTTTTGGTTTGGTACTATCAATTCTCCATCCCCATTCTTGGTTATGGCCAACTATGCTAATAAATCAAGATTAGTACTATGTGTTGCAAGATGGTGTGTCCCTTGGTTTTCCTTGTGCAGTGCAACGCTTGGGTTCGTGACATGGCTTAACCACCTCCTATGAATATTGTATAAATTTGGTGGTTGTATCATTCATTAACAAGTCAATCTTTTGGTGCATCAGCAACCACCTATGTAACAATTTTTATCAGAGCCAAGGTCACAGGATTGAACCCCTCGCTTGAGCTAGGGGGATTGTTGCAAGATGGTGTGTCCCTTGGTCTTCCTTGTGTGGCACAGTGCTTGGGTTCATGACATGGCTTAACCACCTCTTGTGGATATTGTACAAATATGACGGTTGTATCGGGAATTAATAGGTTAATCTTTTGGTGCAATGACAACCACCAATGTAACACTATGGCCATATGTTTGCAATCTCTCCTCCATTTCTTGTATTATCATTTCCCTCTCCTTGTCCTTTTGTTCATAGCTTTTTACTAACTCTTCCAAGTGTTTGATTTTGTCTGAGGCTTCTTGGAGCTCCTTCTTAACATCTCTTTCCTCTATGTGCATTTCCTTTGTTTCCATGAACTACTCATTACCTCCCCCTTCATAGTCCTCACAAGTAAAACTATCTAGGGTTTGCTTTTGTGTTTTCTTAGCAAAAAACACATCTTCTGATTCTAAATCAGAATTAGTTAACACATATTTCTTCCTTTTCACAAGTATATTTTCATTACCAAGGATATCTCCCTTCCCTTCAGAGTCTATCTCTACTAGCATGACATCTTCCTCCTATTGTTCCTTGCTCCTTTCCTCTTCTTCAGGTTTCTCTATATTCCCCTCATGACACCTTGTCTCTTTAATCTGCCTAAATGTTTAGGTGTAGGTGTCTCTTTCTTAAAATTCTTCTTCTCCTTTTTAACACCCTTCTTCTTCTTTTGAACATCCTTCTTCTTCTTCTCTGTTTTAGAAGGTGTGGAGGATGTGAATGCACTGCCTCTTCTACTTGGGTTCTTTCTGATTTTGAAGAAGATGGAATTTCCTCATTTACAAGTGACCTAGACTCTAACTCATTATGTTCCTCATACTCACCTTGGCTACGGGTAGGTGAAGCCGTAGGTGAGACATGAGGACTTTCTCTTACAAGTTCATCATCTGGCTCTATAGTCTTAGGTGCCACAGGTGCATCTAGTAAACTATTAATATCTTTACATTCCTTAAAATCTTCCCAATTTACTTGTGGGTACTGAATCCTCAAACTTCTTTTTACCAATAAAGAAAACAAACAGTGGTGTAATAGGGAAGTGGCACCTTTTTTTCCTTTGATACTATGATTCCATTATTTTCAACAAATTATAAAGAAAATTTGGCACATTTACCAGCTTATTGTGTCAAAGGTGGCTAAGTAATTTAAAATGTACTATATACAAGAGATTTTTCCTGTCGTCATAGGTGAGATATCTAACAATGTAGGAAGCTCAACTAGTCCATAACCAGGGAAGAGAGAGTCTCTTTGTACCTTGTGAATACGAGTCCAAATCCTCTCCTCATTCACAGAATTCCTCTTTGGGTGCAACTCCATCTGCATGTGCTAGAAACTTTGCCTCGGTTCTAGGTAATCCAGTAACTTATGTTATGGCAACCTCATATGCATCCACTAACAGTCCCTTCACCATTACTTCATCATACTCAAGTGTGGCTGCAAACCTTCTTATCATATCATCATTACATTATGTTAGTTTCAGGAAATAATCAAGCTAGCCAACCCTAGTAAAAATGGGTAAAACCATTGCATCTTCCAGAATTTGCTTATGAGTCGATGGCTCTCTCTTGAAAATGTCACCTCCCATTATGAATTGCTTTTCTCTACTCAATGTGGTTAATTGAGTCTTGAAAATTCAGCTCAATTCACTCCACCACCTTCAAAACCATTCTCCTTCCTATTGTTTCCTCATATACTTTTACTGCCATACCATAACTGCAACTCCCCTTCTTAGTTTCTACTTAATTTGAGCTCACAAATAGGTTCTAGGTTCGAATTTGGTTTGGACTTAGCTCAAGTTCTTAGGATTGGAAATTTGGAAATTAGAAATATCAATAAAAATTAGGTATAATTTTAGGAGCGTTTTGCATGCCGCATCTATCTATTGCATTTGATTTGGGTGGCGGATTTTGAAAAAATTGGCTAAGTTGTACCCCCCCAACTTAATGGTTGAAGTGACCTCACTTCACGTTGTGATTGGGAAGTGCTAAATTATAAATAATGGAAATTAATGGTATGAATAGTTCGCATGCATGAATTAATATGAAAGACATAATGAAAGCTTAAATAAATCTATGGTAATTATGATAATGTACCTTGTGTATCGACTGGAAGAGATAATTGATCATCGTGCATGTAAGCAAAAAAGCATGTATCTAGATTTTTATTTGATGTGACTGGAAATAACTGTAGGCGAATGAATTGTGAGGTGGAGAAAGAAAATTGATGGGATGGATTAGATAGATAGTAGTTGGTGATGTGATAGCTTGAACATTTGAAATTTGAATTGGTAGCTAGAAAATATAGAATTGTGCTACAGGTACTTATTGTGAAGAGATGGATATCGCATGTGAGTATTTTGAGGTAAATGCACATGAACTTGTAGTTAATGTGGTTCCAAGTGATTTTTATTTTATTTTCTTCTACTAGATAGTGCTATGTGTACCTTCAGTAACATGACCCATTCTAAATGTTGATAGCTATTATGTTATAGGTCCCTATGACATCAAGACTCTTTCTGAATGTGTAAATAAAAATAGGTCCCTCTAGATAAAATATAAGCATCATTATAACTATGTTGTGTGTGCTTGTGAGATAAAGTGAGAAATTAATCCAAAGTGATCTCGGGGATTGAGTTGTGTAGCTCAATCATTGGGTCACTTGAAGTGCCTAGTATATCATGTGTTGCTGAAATATCACTTTGTGTGTGTGAACTTGTATCTGGATCATTGTGAGCACCATATTGTTGAAACAAGGAGAAAATAAAATCATATTTCTCTAATGGCTTCTTATATAGCTTCAATATGTGGCCATTAACCAAAAGAGAAAATCTAACTGTATCAATGGTGTGCAACTTGACTACTCCATTAAGATAGACTTGATTGATTTCATAGGTTCCCAACCACCTGGATTGGAGTTTCCCTTTGAAATCTTTGTACCTTGAATCATATAACAATGCCTAGTCCCCTACATTAAACTCCTTTGTTTGATATACTATTCATTCCACTTAATCCTTTGCCCATTGTACTACCTCAGTATGATGTATTGCTTCCATCTTAATTCCATTCAATGCATTGAAACTATGCAACCTCTCCTTTTGAGTTGTTGTTAGGTCCATTTCTAGTTCCATTGCTATCCTTAATGTCTTATATTCAAACTCAATTGGAAGGACTGATCTTTTACCATACACTAGTTCATAGGGTATAAATCTATTTGTTGTTTTCCAGGTTGTTCTATATGCCCATACTGCTTCTGGTAACCTTGCAACCCAATCTTTTCTATGTAGATGCATTGTCTTAGTGAGAATAATTTTAAATTCTCTATTAGTAACCTCCACCTAACCATTACCCTGAGGGTGGTAAGGTGTTGACTTCTTATGCCTAATATGGTATTGTTCAACCATTTTGGCGATGAGGTATGAAGTAAATTATGAACCTTTATCAGTGAGTATTTCTCTAGTTACTTCATACCTAGTGAATATATCCACATGCAAGAACTAAGCCACATTGTGATCTCTGGAAAACTATAAGGATTTGACTTCTACCCACTTAGTCATGTTATCAATGCAAACAATAATGTATTCCTTGTTGTTGGAAGTAGGTGAGGTTGGTCCAATAAAATATAGACCCCATTTGTCAAAAGGAGCTAGTGCTACCTGAGGTTGTAATGGAATTTCATCACTTCTTGTTGGTTTACCCATTCTTTGGCACCTATCACAGCTCCTTGTGTATTTGACAAAATCCTTGTGCAAAGTTGGCCAATAATAACTAGTTGTGAGGATTTTAAATGTTATTCTTTTTGCTGCAAAATGACCTCCACATGGCTCATCATGGAAAGCCTTCATAATATCAAATATTTCATCTTCCCTTATGCACCTTCTCATGATGTTGTCAAGGCCAGTGTAAAATAGATAATCTGATATCCAAGAGTATGGAAAATATTTATGTACCAACTGTCTCTTTTCCCTTGGAGAAAAATGTGTTGGAATCTGCCCTATTACTAAATGTGTAAGGGGGAAATTGATATACGTTAAGAGATCAAAACATGCTTGAATTGAAACTAATCTAATCCAAAAAAAAGCTAATATTCATACCCATTACTCATGAAATGAAACTACAAAGAACAATGAATTTGCAAAAGCAATTGAAACAAAACAATAACAATGAATTCAATACAATGTAGCTTTACCATCCCATGTCAAAGTGTGTTCGCAAAGATGTTGGATTATTCATTGTATCAATGTGAATCCTCCATTTGTGTGTAGCAAAAAGCTTCAAAGATGCAAGATGTTTGATCGAAGATGTATGTAAAAGTTTCAAAGGTTCGATTATGATTTCTACATTATTTCGTCGTGCAAAAGATGTTGATTCTCCAATTCCATTTTGAGGAAGAAAGATGATTGTTATATAGAATTTGTTTTTTGAAATGAATGCTCGAGATTGTGTGGTAGAATATCCTAATCAATGGTTCAAAACCATTGAGAGGATTTAGATGGGAATAAGTAGTGTATTTTGATTTCATAATCATTGTGATTGAAGAAATAAATTTGAGTGTTCAATGGGATTTAAGAAATCATGTTGAATAATTTATGGAATTGAGGAAATCATGTTGAGCCTTCAGTGGGATTGAGGAATAGATGAATCAGTTAGGAATAGATGGACCAGTCAACCAATCAGAGTGAGCAATCGAGAGATCGTAATTTACTCAATCATAAAAGTCGGTGAAGATAATTAATTAATTGATTTAATTAATTAATCTTTTTGAGTTGAACGTGCAAATCATGTTTGAATTTTACAAACAAAGTTGTATTTGTTTGTTTGACCTTTTTTATGATGTTTTGAATAATTTATTTAATTAGTCAAGTTTAGGGGAAAGTATTTTAATTAAACTATTATGTTATAATAATTTAATTGATTTAGGGGAATAAGGTAAATTAGTGACATAATTAAATAATTGATGTTATTTAATTAATTAGGAGGAATAAAGTTAGATTAGGACTTTATTAAATAAATGAATTTTATTTAATTAGTCAAAAATGATGAAAAAGTGAATTAATTAAATAATGTACTATTATTCAACTAATAAAGGAAATTGGGGCGGTGGGCCTAGCTCGATTGGCTAAAGCATCATGTTGCAGGAAAGAGGTCACGAGGTCTAGTCTTCCCACCATCCTCATGGTACCGAAGGGCGTGTCGTGCCAGTGCCACTAGTCACCTGAAATTTTTGTACCAAGCGCACTGCTATTTATAGAGGGGACAAATACCCGACCGATTCCTGTAATCTAAAAAAATAGAGAAAATTAGGGTTTTGATGCTATTGATGTGAAATGTAGTGATATTAGATGATAATGATGTTGACAATGAGAAAATTTCATTTAGGATGTGCGATAAGTGTTAGGTCATTTTTACATGTCTACATTTTTCCCCTCTTTGAGACAAAGTAGTGGTTGCTTTGTTTTAAAGAATTTGATGTTAAGATCAAGATTTGAAATTTTTTATATGCCCCACTATGCCTCGATAATCAGTGGAACAATGGTAGGACGTTGGTTTTCCCCCTCAAGAGGTTGGTCGAAAATATTAATATTTAGGTCAAGCTCGCAATAGTGTTTTATTTCAGTTCAAATGCGTAGAGGACGAAAAAATTAAGCCTATGGGTCCCTCGTTGATAGTTTAGATGTTCCCAGAAGCTCCTAATTTCAACCTAGGAAGGTTTTCTAGGTAAAAAAATTAGGGTTTTAGGGGTTGAAATAGGTAATTAGGGTTTAATTCTCCTCATTTGCACTCTAAGCCTACAAAAAATTCCTTCCTTTGGATTTCATGATTTGTTGATTGTCAAGGAGCTATGGTGAGGATTCAGGGAGCCCCACATCGCACAAATGTGGTTCGAGAGTTTGGATGACCTGTAGGCGTTGATGCCTCAGTATGTACTCTTTCCTTTCACGTTTTTGACTTTCCATTTTTGTGTAATTAATGCATGAAAATTTTTCTAGTGTAAGTGGTAAACTTGTGTTTTTTTTGCACTTGCATCGTTCTTAGCGCTTTTGTTTTTTTGAATGGTTTGCTTTTGATTTTTTTCTTGCACTTGTCCAAAATGTTTGTATTTGACATAAATTTTCACTTTTTTCACTCTTGCTTGAGTTTTACACTTGTGACTTTCTTGTTTTGTTTTGTATGTGCATTGAGCAAATGTTCAAGCATGGTACTAGATATGCATGGGGCCCCTGTCTCCTAGCACATTTTTACAGAGATATGCATGAGGTAACTTATTGAGGAGGTAGATCTATTCCTACTGGTGTGACCTTGCTTCACGTATGGGCTTGGGAGAACATCCCATTTACCAAGCCTGATGGTATTTTGGATCAAACTCCAGAGGATCCATATTCTTATCGTTATGGTGATTTTCTTCACCACACCTCTGGACAGCTTCCTTACTAGCGTCATGTTTTAGATGATATGCCAAGTTTTGTGTAGAGGCTATATTTGGATTGTGATGCATGACACGATGACCAAGATCACTTACCATTTTGCAGACAGACTCGGTGGTTTATTGGTTGCGTTCACTCTTTGTTAGAGAGATATCTACCTGATCAAGTTTTTCATCAATTTGGTGAGAGATAGGGTCAGTTTGCAGATGGTTACAAGGCTCCTTTTGGTAGGACCACTCGAGAGGTCCATGTATGGGGGTTGCAGGTAGATTGGGATGCATCCTTGGCTGATTTCAAAGCACTTGCCCCATTTGGATGGGGATGGCTTGTTGGTTTAGTAGATCCTGGGACTACCCCAGCTTTTGATCAGTGGTGGGCTCGTTGGTTTCCTCTGAGGTTTATTGATCCTACAAGTGGTGTGTTCATGGGGAGAGTAGGGATTATGGGTCATCATGGTGAGCGACAACAAGTTCTTATTGTTGTCAATCAGCTGGATCGAGCCTGAAAGGATGGGTGACGAGACTATCCCATGCAGCAGGATCAGGGATAGGCCCCAAGTCCTCCTCCTCCACCTGGTAATGTAGCAGTGGTCACTCAAATAGCTTAGTTGACAACCTCTAGAGACATGAAGATTGTGGGACGATAGGCCGCAAAGGCTCAAGTTGTCATTATGACCATAGAGCGAGATACATCTAGATAGGAGAGGGATGCCACTCAATAGGAGCTGGCAACAAAGCATCAGCAAAAATAGGCTACAAAGATTTCCCTTTCTGCCTCTATTCCTATGACTTAGTATCAAATTGAGCGTTATCCTTATAGAGGGTGATGTACTATCAAACTCTTTATGAGGCATTTGTACCCAGGGCTCAACAGTGACTACGTTTTGGAGAGCCTAGCACTGCTACAAGTGTTGAGTCAGGTGGGCACTCAGTCAGATAGCCCAATCAGCTATAGCCTTCTCCCCACCATAGCTAAGATCTTCAAAGGTCTTCTCCTCCAGCCAGGTAGTAGGACATTTTTCCTTGATCTTTATGATGTTTTATTGCTTCAAAGACATTGTTGTAGACATGATTTTGTATATATATTCATTGGCCCATCATAGGCCTCATACATATGTATATATATTTTTTTGTATTATGATATCATACATGTTTATGATGATGATATATATGAGATATACATGTTTCGATTCAGCTTCATTATGTGTTATGTGATGATTACGGATGATGATGTATGATTTATACATTTTTTTTGTACTTTTTTGATGTATGCATATGATGTGGATGGATGGATGATCGATATATCGTTATCATATATAATGTTTTATTATGTATATGATTGATGTTGATATATGATGTATGTTGATTATACATGATGCTCTTATTTATTTATTATCATCATGATATGCATTGACGACATTGTCGATGCAAGATGGATGTGCTACTAATGATATTGGGATGTAGAGTGGATGTTAGTTAGAAGAAATGTTTGATGATGGATAGAAATTTGATGTTGTTAGTTACTAATGAGTTGCTTTTTCTCTACATAGAGGCTTCATATTTTTAACAATCCTTTTTTATGTAGCAAACAGATACAATGCACTAGGGTATTGATAACAGAGGTGGCTTTGTATCCATTGCATGGAATTTGACTTGGCATACAAATAATATTCTTGCTCATACTAGACATACATAAACTTTTTTTTAAATATATGGTTGGGTTGTGTAAAAAAAATTTGGACCAGTTACACAAAGAGGTATGAAATACCTAATATGCAACTACTACACGAATTGTCTTAAAACAAATTCCATACACTCAATAAAGCAAGTATTTTTCATGGTAGTATCACAAAAACATCTTACAAATAACAAGCCAAAATGACGCTCAATTTCCCCCATTCCTTCTTCTCTAAATCCTTATGGACATCCTCGAGAGATCCTGGAAATGAGTCAATAAAATAAATTAGAAAGATAAGAATATAAAAAGATAAAACAATGTTGTAGTATCACTTGCCATATTTGTTTTGAGGTTTCAGGCTATTATCCACAGTTGATCATGTCTATTGTAGGAATGGATCTGTTAAGGCATATCTTAGGATGTTGTTCGTGAATTGTCCAAAGATAGGTAGTTAACACTTTGTCATTATTTTTGTCTATTTGTAATCAAATATTTTGTGATTGTTTGCTTGAAATTTCTAGCTTTTGATGTTTTCTTTGTTTGTTTGTCTATTTTGTCAAAGGGTGAAGATGATGATTTTGTTTATTATGGATGAAAAATTTATTGTAGATTGTGATGATGGAGTTTAGGACCTTTTTTATTTTTCTATGTTTTATGATTTTGTTTTTGTTATTTTCAGGGGACTAACCTAGGGCCTCAAGGGCTCATCATAGATAAGCCTTACCTACATTGTACACATAGAGGCTCGTAGTTTACTTGGTTTGGTAAGAACATGTTTTGGATTTTTTTTTTTGAATGTTTTTGGATTTTGAATTTTTTGACTAAGTTGAAAGAAAGAATGATAGATACCTAAGTAGACTGACCTAAGGCCTCAGGAGCTGATAAGCCTTGCCTATGTTGTATACGCAGAGACCACGTAATTTGATTGGTGTTGACTCAAAAGCATAACATGTTTTTGGGATTTTGATGTTTTTAACTTTGTTGTTGATTTTTTTTGTTTTTTGGATTTTTTTTATTTTTAATAGTTTTCGACCATGATGGGACGTACAAGGATCTAATCTACTACTAGTTTCAGGAAGTTTCCCCCAATTTGAGGCAAGAGTACCTTCCTTAATCAGTTATCGACCCATGGTTGGACATATGTTTTATTATGGGATGAATGGGTGGATGCCTTAGATATCACTAATAGATAACTATGCCCTTCTTTATTCAAACGTAGCACCTGTTTGCCAGGTTTTCACTACGGTACATGTTCTAGGAGCATGACAAAGTGGTTTCCACTAAAAGAACATTTTATTTCTCTTTACTATTTTTCTTGCTTTTTTTTTTGGATTTTTACCCTTTTCCTGGGGTATTCTGACATGTTTCAAGTATAGAACCTCTTAAGATGGCTATTTTTCAATGGTGTGGCTAAAATTTCCCCTTCAAGAGTAGCCAATTAATAAGCCCTAGAACCATAACTTGTTGTGATGATGAATGGACATCACCAGTTGGGTTCAAACTTACCTTTTCCCTCTTGATTCAACTATACCTTCTGATTCTCTTTGAGTTCCAAGTCATCAACCTGAAAATTTATGTCTTTGATCCTTTTATCATAGCTTTGTTTGAGTTGATTCTGATAAGCTTGAAGATGGTTTAACAAGCTCAAATTCCTTCCATCTAGGAGTTCCAACTCATTTAATCTTGATACCTAATACTCTTCATTGTTGACCATTCCTTTTAGTGATATTCATAATGAGGGTATTTTGACTTCAATAGGTAAGACAACTTCTGATCCGTAGACCAAGCAGAAAGGTGTGGCACCTATAGGTGTTTGGATACTAGTTCAGTAAGCTCATAGGGTTGGGTTCAATTGCAAATGAAAATCATGAATGATGTCATTAACAGTCTTCTTTAGTATCTTTAGGATGGTTTTGTTAGACACTTTTGCCTAACCATTTCCTTGGGGGTAGTAGGGTGTTGAGAATCTATGTTGGATAGAGAACTGGAAACAAAGCTCTTGGACGTCTTGATTCTTGAATGGGGCTCCATTGTCCATTATGATGGTTTGTGGAATTCCATATCTACAAATCAAATAATTCATAATGAACTTGGATATCTATTTTCTGGTGATGTAGGTCAATGGAATTGCTTCTATCCATTTCGTGAAGTATTTAGTCGTAATAATAAACTTATGCCCATTAGAGGAAGTAGGAGAAATATTTCCTACCAAGTCTAATCCCCATTGTGAAAAAGGCCATGGTGTGGTGATAGGTCTCAACTACTGTGTTGGTGTGTGAACAAGGTCACTATGTTGCTGGCACTAACAATATTTTTGGGAATACTGAATACATTCTTGTTCGATGGAGGGCCAATAGTACCCTGTTCTCTATAGTTTTTGTACTAGGTTAGGTCCACTAGAGTGGGACCCACAAATTCCATCGTGTACCTCTTGTAAGGCAGTTTTCGCTTCTTCTGCATTAAGACATCAGAGTAACATACCATCTAAACTTTGACGATATAAGTGTCTCTTGGGATTGTGAATCGAGAAGTTCTATGGGAAAAGGTCTTCTTTTGGGTTGTTAGGTCAGGTGGTATGATACCATGCTGGATGTAATTGAATGTGTCTTGGTACCATGGTGAATTAGGACCAACAATAACACACACTAGTTCTGATTCCAAGATATCAAACGTCGGTATGAGTAATTTCTCTACAAGGAATTCATACTTAGGAATGTTCTGTGAAATATTGAGAAGCGAACCTATTGTTTCCATTGCATCGGTTGCTCTGTTGTTGATCCAAGGAATATGTTCAAATTTTATGGTGAAAAAATATTATTTGAAACTATCCACCATTATTTTATATGACGTCATCTTGTCATCTTTTTTTTTATACTCATCATTCACTTGCCTGATTACCAATTGAGAGTCTCTAAAGACCTGTAGTTCTTTTATCCTCTATTTGATGGCCATCTTGAGTCCTGTGATTAGGGCTTCATACTCTGAGATATTATTTATACATGGGAAAGCAATTTTGTATGCCTTAGGTATACTATCTCCATGTGGTGTGAGAAATAGGATACCTACTCTAGATCCATGTTGAGTGTGGGACCCATCAAAGTATGAGGTCCAATGGCTTGTCTGTCCTGTAAGTAATATGCTTTTGTTTGGGAACTCTATTGTAAGAGGCTTGTGATCTTCCATTAGTGCCTCTTCTAACTGATCTACTATGATCTATCCTTTGATGGCTTTTTTGTCTACGTACTCTATGTCAAACTCACTCATAATCATTACCCATTTAGTAATTATGTGTGTTAGAGCTGATTTTTCTAATAAGTACTTTAATGGATCTACTAAAATCAACTTTACTTGTATGTTTATGATATAGTGTCTCAGCTTCTATGTCACAAATACAATAGAGAGACATGGTCTTTCTATGCGTGAGTAGTTCAACTCATATCCCACTAGTGTTCAGTTGATGTAGTAGACCGCTCTTTCTTTGTTATTCTCATTTAGTTGTGCTAGGAGAGCTCCTAATGTTGCTTGTGTTGTAGACACATAGAGTATCATTTATTTGTCTAGAATAGGTGGCATCAATACTAGAGGAGTGAGTAGGTACTCTTTGACTTGCTATAATTCTTGGTCACTTCCCCCATCCAACTTCAATATGATGTATTTGTGTAATAGATGGGTGAACATATGACACTTGTCTACCAGTTGTGCGATGAATCGCCTGATGGAAATAGTAATTTCCCTTGTAAACTTCTCAGCTACTTTAATTTCTTTGGTGGAGGCATCTCTTGTATGGATTTTACCTTTGTAGGATCTACTTCAATGCTCTTTCTTGATACTATGTACCCTAGTATCTTTCCATATGTTACTTTGAATACACACTTTTTTAGGTTGAGTCTCAAGTTATACTGTTCTAGCCTATCAAACAATTTTGCAAGGTTGATCAAATGGTCTTCCCATTTGATGGACTTCGCTAGTATGTCATCCACATAGTCTTCCATAGTTGTATGCAACATATCATGGAAGATCATAGTCATTGCTCACCAATAGGTTGCCCCTACCTTTTTTAGACTAAATGGCATGACATTCCAGCAAAAGGTCCCCTAGGAACAAGTGAATGTTGGTTTATGTTGATCATTAGGGGGTATTTTTATCAAATTATGTTTGGCGAAACCATCCATTAAGGAGGTAATTTAATTTCATGTTGTTAGATCCACAATCATATCAATGCTTGGAGGAGGGAAGTCATCTTTTGGGCAAGCTTTGTTCAAGTCTTAGAAATCCATGCAAATCCTTATGCCCCCAGTGGGCTTTGACACTAGTACTAGATTTGATATCATTTAGGATAATCGATTGGTTTGATGAAACCCAAATCTAGTAATTTATTTAGTTCTACCTTTACCAATAGTGCTATTTGAGGATGCATTTTCCTTAGTTTCTGCTTGATAGGTTTAGCTCCAAGAAATACGGCCAAGTGGTGTACAAATAATGCTAGATCTAAGTCCTAGCATGTCTGCATATGTCCACATAAAGTTTTTCTTTCTTTCATTGATGAATGCTATGAAGTTCACTTTCTCTTCAGGATCAAGTGATGTTGCATGGTATGTGATATTTGGGTTCTCTGTTGTGCCAACATTGATGGATTATGCTTCTTCCACTAGGATTGTTGAATTATATTGATATTCAGATATAGGTAGATTGAATCCTCCATCTTTGAGTGCCTCAAAGAGGTTTTCACCTTCAGATTCATCCTTTATTTTCTTCTTTTCAGGATCTGATAGAGCCACATTGTGGTTTTCTCTAGGGAATATCGTTTTGAATTTTACATTATCCTTTTCAATTTTGCGACTAGAGGACACAATCTCCCCACTGAAATATTCTTCTTGTTTGAATTCCATGAGAAGCCCTACTTTATGATCCCCTATTGGTATATCAGTTCAAAGTCCCATAAACTTTGTGATTGCTTCATCATTCTGGAATTGATCCAAAATGGGTGTATGTTGTTGTTGGTCCCAATCTATCAACTGTGGGTAGCAGAGGGGTATTCTATCATGGTTATATGCAAAGCTTATAGAAGTTGTTGAGATGGTTAATATATTTGTGGCATCATTTTCCCATTGGGTATCTAGTCATCATCACTAGAAGAGAAGGAATCACATTTAGTGGTATCCTACTCATATGCATTGGAGTTCGTTTCGTAAGTTGGGTAGGGACTATACCTATGTCAAAATTTTCAAATAGGTCTTCAATTGGTAAGTCAAAGTTTATACGATGGTAGATATCCAATGTCTTAACGTTAGTAAAAGGAGCTCCTTTCTTTAAAGAGGTATGTCCAGTTTTTGGAGTAACCACATCTATCAAACCATAGACTAGTCCCATGTTATTTTTTCTTTGTTCCACTATAATGCACTCCAATTTTCCTTGTTTGTGTAGCCCAAGGCCACTTGTTCCAATGTATCCCATTTGTTCAGCTAACTGATAGCCTTTACTACTAGGATCAATTAGAAGGGGTTGTGGTTGTTTTGGTTCTTCTTGTTCCTCTTTGTAGATCATGGACGACAAGTCTTCTCTAGATATCTCCTCATCCTTCATATCTCCCCACTTGGTAAAAATTGTGGGTTTGGCTATCATTTTTACTATTTTAACATATTTTATCTCCTTAGGTCCTCCATAAACCTCAAGTGTTGGTGGAAGCATTCCAATGCAAAATGCTTGATTGAAATGATAATTACCATTACCTTTGTCAAGTACTTGAACCTTGGTTTCAATTTTTGGTTCAATTGTTGGGGTCTTAGTTGAGGTTGATGGTAGTGTGGATGGGTCAACATAGGAGGAGTGGAATGATATGTCATTGTTGGGTATATGCTGGATTTTTTTATATTTCTCCTCCAATTTTGCATAATAATGGAAGGGTTTAGGACCAACATATGATCTAACCTCCTTTCCTTTGTGAGGAAACTTTAGACACTGGAAAAATGTTGAAGGAACCACTTGTAGTGCATGAATCCAAGGGCATCCTAGAAGAAGGTTATATGGTAACTCAATGTCCAGTACCTGACATGTGCTTTTTGTGGTTGCATGTCCTATCTGTATAGGAAGCCTGATGGTTCCTTCTGAATTCCTTTTGAGGTCGTCATAGGCCCTTATAGTGATGATTTTCCCTTGTTGATTACATCATTAGAATACCCCAGTTGTTTAAAAAATTTCAAGATATAGATGTTTAGACATGCATTGTTATCTATCAATATCCTTTTGACCATATATTTGTAGACACCAAACTCTATATAGAGGGATTGGTTGTGAAATGACTTCTATGGGAGGTTTTTCTCGAAAAAGACTAAATGATGATTCATCATGATTTTTCCAACCATGGCTTGAAACTAATCAAAATTGAGGTAGTTAGGGACCGATGCTTCCAATGCTTTCTCTAGTATTTCCCTATATGAGAGTGACAATTTTAGCAGCTCTAGGATGGAGATCAAAGCGAGAGTCTTCTTCAATTGTTCCACAATATTATAGTCATTAGATGACTTAGTTGTGGGTTTAGGTGGGGCTCCTTGTATTGTGAATTTCACTCAATGGGTAGTTACGTTACATTTGGGGCCTCTACCCCGTATAGTAAACACATTGACCCTCATATTCTACTTTGAAGAGGGTACCTAGGATGGTGTCACCATAGGTGTAGTTAGGACTATGATAATCTTGGTCTTTCCCTTTTTCATTCTTCTTAGCATGGTTCAAAATGGGATTTGTGTAGATTTGGAGATATTTCTTTCTAGGAATATGTTCTATATCCACTTCTCCCTTTTTGATCAAGTCTTGTATTATATGCTTGAGTCTCATGTAGTTATTCATTGTATGTCCTTTGATTTTGTGGAACTCACATAAGTTCTTCTCATTGTACTATGGTGTTTTGAAGCTTGTCTCTTCATAGTTTGGGCAATCATTGACCTTGATGAGTTTTTGGTGCACTATTTTGTGCATGATTGTATCAAGGGGTTCTTTTAATGCAGTGAATTTCCACCTTGGATGATCATATTTCCTTTTTTCCCCTCTTTGATTTGTCTATTGGTTAACCATTTGATTGTTTTGGGGATAGCTAAGTTGATTGTTTTGTGCATTATTGGGAGCATAACTTGTTTGTGCAACTTGAGGTTTGTTTTGTGGTCTATTAAGATTTTTCCCATTCCATACAACTCTAGCATCCATTACCCCATCATTGGTGACGTTTTTGTTTTTGGCCCAAATCTTAGGTCTTTCATTTGAACTAGAAGGATTGTTGTTTGAATTGTTTAGCTTAATGACTTCCCTTGCTATGAGAGCTCTCTCAATGTGTAGTCCCTTTTCAATAGTTTCTTCAAATTTTGTGGGACATAACATGGTGAGTTGGTAGTTGATTTCCACTTGGACATTGGAAAAAAAGATATCTAGTAGTTCCTTGTCGGGAATAGGCCACTTACATCTACTAGTTTTATGTCTCCATCTTTGTAGGTAAGAGGTAAAGGATTCTCCTTGACCTTGTTTAATCTTGTAGAGATTTGTGATGGTGACATCCTATTCTATATTGAATGAGAAGTGATTTAAAAACTTGGTAGTCAATTCATCGAAACTCCTAATACTTAGTGGTAGATGGGAGAACCATTCCATAGTGTGACCCATAAGACTACGTTGAAAGAGACTCATTAGGTAGGAATTGCTGTTTTTCACTTCCATGTAAGCTACCAAGAAATCTCACACATGTTCTACTGGATCTCCCTTTCCTTTGCATTTGTCAAACTTTGGTATTTTGAAGTTTTTTGGAAAGAGGAGCATAGTAATGGAGCCATCAAAAGGAAATTGACATATATCCTGTAGGGTATAAGTCTTCTTTGGTTTTCCAATCTACATGTCCAATATATTTTGATTCATTGCTTGTAGTTACATGTCCACCTCTGTTTTTGGTGCATTTATTTGCAAATCCTATGTTTAGTAGCCTTGTTGTCCCACAACATTCATTTGGTCATAAGTTGGGTATGGTGGGGGTATTGAACCTCAGTAACTATGATGGGTGAAAGGAGGGTTAAGTCCTTGTTGTGTGAAAGGAGGATTAGGTCCCTATTGGTTGTAAGGAGTGTTAAGTCCTTGTTGAATGTAAGGAGGGTTAGCTCCTTGTTGGATGGAAGGAGGGTTAGCTCCTTGTTGAATGTAAGGAAGGTTAGCTCCTTGTTAATGTATGAAAGGAGGGTTAGCTCCTTGTTGAATGTAAGGATGCTTAGCTCATTGTTGTATGGAAGGAGGGCTAGCTCCTTGTTGAATGTAAGGAGGGTTAGCTCCTTGTTGGATGGAAGGAGGGTTAGCTCCTTATTAGATGTAAGGAGGGTTAGCTCCTTGTTGATTTTGTTGAAGAGGGGTACCTTGCTAGTTCATTGGTGGTACTCCTTGTTGTGGTTGATTCTATTGAAGGGTACCCTGGTAGTGCATTGGTGGTACACCTTGTTTTTGGGATGAATTGTGTTGAAGGATACCTTGATAGTGCATCAGCGGTACACCTTGTTGATGGGACTATTGATTGGAAAGGGTACCATGTGGCACACCTTGTTGTTGGGACGAACTATCTTGAAGGTTACCCTGGTAGTGTATTGGTGGTACACCTTGTTGATGGTATTGTTGATTGGGAAGAGGACCATGTGACCCACCTTGTTGTTGCTATTGTTGGTTGGTAAGGGGACCATGTGACCCACCTTGTTGTTGATTGGGAAGTGGACCATATGACCCACATTGTTGTTGGTACTATTGTGGAAATTTCCCTTGTTGATTTTGTACATTTTGGGAAGGGTCAATATGTGAAATTTTTTGGGGCATGTATTGTCCTGGTGGTGGGTTATTACCTTGTGGCATGTATTCAGATGGACCTCCTTGATATTGTTGGGCCACCATCGCTTATTCGATTTAGGACGGTTTCCTAAGTAAAGGGTTGTCCATTGATTGATCATTGCCTTGTGAGAAGATTGGTGGCTTGTTTGGAATCTCCAATGGTTTGGGTATTTCTCTGACAACTAAGTTATATCCTAAAGGAATGAGGTGAGGATCTTTAAGACCTTCCACATTAAATTCTATAGGCAACTTAGCACCACTTTGTGCCAATTTGAAGAAGTAAGTATTTGGATCCTTTTTTAGGAGTTTTTCCATCAGTTTGAGCACCTTGGGATTGTTAGAATGTTGAAAGAATTCATCATTTATTTATTCCTCACTATCCACTTCTTCTATGACCATGCACTTTGGGTTTTAGTTTGATCTATCCATTGCTTCTTGTTGTCTATGAATTATCTCTTCCTCACTAGGTAATTGGTTTGATGTTGCATTAAATGTGGGTTCTTTTTCAGGAGTTACAAGGTCACTTGGTCTATAACCCCATGGGTCACTTCCTTTGTTTGTGGTGTTTTTTGGGGGCATGCTAGCACTACTTTTGTTTGCTTCCATATTTTTTATATATTGTGAATGTGTGGTTTTCATAAACAAGTGTCAAGATTTTGGTGGAAGTTGGTGTTCTCTAACTATGAAATAAAAGAATGGTTTGTTTTTGGAGTTTTATGTTTTTGCAAGTGTTTTAGGATTTTTTTCTTTTGAAGGGTGGTGTTTATTGCCACGTGGGAGGTGTTAATACAAGCCTTCTAGCTGCAAGATCTACTTTTCGTTCATCTTTATCTAGGATGTTAGTTGTGTTTCTCCACTGGGTTGGTGTTTCATTTTTCTCAAATATGAAGCTCCTCAAACTACTAATGATATTTGTTTGTTCACCTTTAATTTGTGTGAGACTTGGTTGTATGATAGGTGTTGTAAGGTTTGGTTTTTAAACTGGAGCAATTGGATGCCAAATGGTCATAAAGTGAAATGATGTGAGTGTTGGAGTTTTGATATGATTTTTTATGATTCTCAAGACCATAAGGTTTGAGAAATGTTTTGGGATGACAATATTTTTGGAACTCAAAATTTTGAAAGACTTGGATCGACATTTCACCTCTCTTTTTCTAGAGGATATGTTGTGGGAAATTTACTTGAACTAGCCTTGAGGTTGAAGCAAATGTTGATATCTTAGAAGTTTGAGTGAAGGAATGATTTAAGTTGTTTGTTTTGATTTTGAATCCTAGAAGTAGGATGAGGTATTTGATTTTTCAAAAGGATGATGGACTGATGTAAATTATGGCATGTTTTGGGAGTCTAAATGTTTCATTCTTCAAAGAATTTGTAACCAATTTTAGATTAGTTTTATGATTTTCACCAAAAAATGGAGCAAAAGCGGTAAGTTTGGATTAAAAGTGGCATTTTTTGTCAAAAGAAGCTAGATTATGATCAACTACGTCCAAATCACAAAAGAAACTGTGGCCAGTTTTCTCAAAAGCGGCCTCTGTGTGTAATTTTTCTAATTGGTGAATTGTACAAGCAAAAGCGACCTTCTTGGGCAAAAGCGACCTGATTTTTGTCAAGTGCGATTGGAAAATTTTGTCAAGTGTGATTGGAAAATTTTGTCAAGTGCAACACATAAAAGTTTAATTGCAGCAATATTTAGATTAGGTGCGCTCAATTTTTCAAAAGCGGGAGGTTTTCATCAATAACTGTCATAAGACAGAGAGCAAAAGTGGTAGATTTTTTTCAATTGCAGCCAATTTTTAGTCAAGTGCGACAAAAACAGAAGAAAAAGTAGTCTCTTTTCAATTTTGTTTCCCAGTTTCTATGTTGGTAGCAGCTTTGGATAAATTTGCAGATTTTGATGGCTTTGTTTGATCTTAATTTGAGATTTTGGCAAGTGATATCACGCAAAACAACAATCAAAACTATTTGACCCTAAATGTCTACAACTTTAAGTATGTTTCCTTTCACAATTTAAGCTCAAAGTTCGTGAAAGTTGAAATGCTAAAGCCATAGTTTCCAATGTTTACTTTGTTCTTAATGCAACTTGAAATGTGAGCCTAAATATCTAGAAGCCTTTAGGGATATTGTTTTAAGATATCTTTAAGGAGTACAAATATAGGGCTCTTTTCAAAGGATTCGCACTAAGTCAAAAGGGTTTGAATTTTGAGAAACATGTTAAATGCTTGTTTTGATGTGTTCATTATAATTCAAACAAATGTTTGATGTTTCAAAGTAACCAAAAGATTTAGAAATTTTGTGAAGATAATTTACACCCTAGGGATAGATACGTTCTTTTAGGTTGGCTTACCTCATGCCCCAAAGGGATGATTTTACATGCAATAGATGGAGAGTGTTTTAAGCTCAACCATAAGTCGGACTTGGTAAGTAACTTCTTAGAATTAAAGTTCCAATGCACTGCTTCAAAGAATGATTTTGGCTAAAAGGTGTGGCTTCTACAAAAATTGGTTCTTATTAATGTTTTAGAATAATCTGGTGTCTATACATGTAGTGATTCACTCATTTAAGAGGTATCCCAACCCTTAGATATAAAGGGTTTTTATGCATCTCAAGGATACTGAGGGAGACTTTCGTCGGTATAGAACATCTGCACCCAGTGGTTAATGACTTTCATCACACCCATAATTATTTATATAGTGAACTGAAATGAAGGTACCACTTGGGTCACCTTTGATTTCTCCAATGCGGGATGTGTCTCAAAAAGAAGGCCCTCTAAAGGTAGTGCTTTGAAATGAAAATAATGTGTGAAACTCAAGATGCTTTTTGTCACCCAAGATCGCCAAAATGCATGAGGGGATAGGATAAACACCTAGTTTTCTAAACATGGAAGAAATAGTATACACTTCATTGCAATGTTCTTTTTAAGCCCCTCGAGCGATGCTATCCAAAAAAAAATGAAATAAAGTGTATACAAGATAGCAATTTTGTTCTATTTATGTGCACCAAAGTGAAGTATTTTGGATTTCAAACAAAGAGATAGCAATATGCAAAATCAAAAAGAATTTGTCCAATTTTAATCACCAATTGAATTATTTCTAAATCCCTATCTTAATTAGTCAACAAAAGTAAATCAATCGTTTAGTCAACATATTGAAAGTGTTTGGTTGAAAACAAACATTTTTTAGAGCGCCAAAACAAAAGTGTTTGTTCTAATCTAGAAAGCTTTGGAAAAATATTTTTTAGAGAACCAATTGAAAGCATGTGGATTTGTGGGGTTCTTTTTATAGCACCAATTGAAAAGTTTTCCTAAGCTAGAAAGCTTCTGAAAATTCTTTTTAAGCACTGGTCAATTGAGAAGTTTTTCCTAAGCTAGAAAGCTTCTAAAAAAAAAATTTAAGCACCAATTGAAAGCATGTGATTTGTGGGATTCATTTTAGGCACCTTCTTAAATTTCTTTTTAAAGCACCAATTGAAATTTTTTCTCCTAAACTAAAAAATCTTCTAAAAATTTATAACTTTGATCGTTCACCTTCCTTGCAATAAACGATTGCTAGTTGTTTCTTAGATAAACCCACGCCATACTTGTGAAAATCCTGCATAAACAACATTAGCACCTGTCAAACATTCAAACCAAGCAACTGTTAGCATTAGCAATCAAAAAATAACTTTTTAGATTTTGGATGAAAAATTTAAGCAAAAGTGCCCTCCTTTAGTGCGCCTGCGGACCTATTTATGGGAGCAAAAGCACTCCAAAAAGTCAAGTGCAACCTTGTTATGTGCAAAATCGGTTTAGATTTTTAGAAGTGTCCCTATTAGTGAATCAAAAGTGAATAAAAAAGGTAGAAGCGACCAAAAAATGTTGACTGTGGCAATAATGGGAAATCAACCACATGAAGTTCTTGTAGCTTATGCGTGAAAATTTTCCAATTGCATTTCCGAAACTTGCAACTTCAAAGTTCACTCATAAAATAGTTAGTGCTAAGGACTAAGGTCCCACCGGGCATGCCAAAATATGTAAGGGGGAAATTGATATACATTAAGAGATCAAAACATGCTTGAATTGAAACTAATCTAATACAAACAAAAGATAAGATTCATACTCGTTACTCACAAAATGAAACTACGAATAACAATGAATTCACAAAAGCAATTGAAACAAAACAATAACAATGAATTCAATACAATGTAGCTTTACCATCCTGTGTCGAAGTGTGTTTGCAAAGATGTTGGATTGTTCGTTGTATCAATGCAAAGCCTCCATTTGTGTGTAGCAAAAAGCTTTAAAGATGTGAGATGTTTGATCGAAGATGTATGTAAAAGCTTCAAAGGGTTGATTATGATTTCTGCATTATTTCATCGTACAAAAGATATTGATTCTCTGATTCCATTTTGAGGAAGAAAGATGATTGTTATATAGAATTTTTGTTTCAAAATGAACGCTCGAGATTACGTAGTAGAATATCCTGATCAACAGTTCAAAACCATTGAGAGGATTTATATGGGAATAATCAATGTATTTTTATTACTTAACCAGTGTGATTGAAAAAAAAAATTGAGTGTTTAGTGGGATTGAGGAAATCATGTTGAATAATCTATGGAATTGAGGAATTCATGTTGAGCCTTCAGTGGGATTGAGAAATAGATGAATCAGTCAGGAATAGATGGATCAGTCAGCTAATCAAGGTGACCAATCAGGGGATCGTAATTTTCTCAATTATAAAAATGGGTGAGGATAATTAATTAATTAATCTTTTTGAGTTGAATGTGCAAATCGTGTTTGACTTTTACAAACAAAGTTGTATTTGTTTGTTTGAACTTTTTGATGATTTTTTGAGTAATTTATTTAATTATTCAAGTTTAGGGGAAAGTGTTTTAATTAAACTATTATGTTTTCATAATTTAATTGATTTAGAGGAATAAGGTAAATTAGTGACATAATTAAATAATTGATCTTATTTAATTAATCAGGAAGAATAAAGTTAGATTAGGACTTATTAAATAAATGAATTTTATTTAATTACTCAAAAATGATGAAAAAGTGAATTAATTAAATTATGTACTATTATTCAATTAATAGAGGAAATTAGGGTTTTTGATTCAATTGATGTGAAATACAGTGATATTAGATGATAATGATGTCAATGATGAGAAAATGTCATTTAGGATGTGTGATAAATGTTAGGTCATTTTTACATGTCTACATTAAATATTTGGCAATGTCAGCATACCATGGAATAATTAAATTTAGAGAAAATAAGTGCTCATTTGGGAATGAATCATCCACCACTCCTTCAACTGATTATGTTGGAAATATTGAAAGAAAATATGTCACTAAATTAGCTTTACTAGGTTTGTCCACTATGGTAATGTCAAATTCTTGGAGCAGCCATTTGACCAATCTTCCTCCTACTACATATTTGTTCATAAGATATCTGATAGTAGTGTGGTTTGTATGGACAAAAACTAAATAATCAGTAATGTAATGCCTAAATTTATCGATGGCATACATTACTACCAACATATCCTTCTCTCTAACAATATAATTTAGCTCTACTTGAATATTCTTGCTAACGTAGTATATTTCATATTCTTTGTTACCCTATTTCTGACCTAAAACTACTCCAATGGAAAAATCCGAAGCTTTATATGTATATGAAAGGGTAGGGTCCAATTAGAGCCCCTTAAAATAGGTGCTTGAGTCAAGGCTTTCTTTAGTTCTTCAAATGAGTGTAGGCATTCTAATTCCACTCAAGTTTAATTTCTTTGCTCAACAAAACAAACAATGGTGCAGAAATATTACTAAAGTCTTTAATAAATCTCCTATAGTAGCCTACATGGCCAAGGAAACTTATGATATCGCTTTGCTTCTGTGGAATAGGTAATGTAGAAATAATTTCTATTTTATGTGGATCAACCTGAATCACTACATTGGATATAAAGTGCCCTAAAACAACGCCATGTGTCATTATCATAAATAAATTTTCGTTGTTGAGTGACAGGTTGTGTTCTTTACATATTTTCAATGCCTTTTCTAGATTATTGAGGGCTTCCTCATAATTTTATCCATATGTGGTGAAATCATCCATATATATCTCCATACAATCATGAGCATAATCAGAAAAGATGTTGAGCACTGCTCTCTGAAAAGTAGTTGGAGCATTGTATAAACCAAATGGTAGAATAGAGTAGGCATAAGTACCCCAAGGACATGTGAATGTAGTTTTGTCCAAATTTTCTAGAGCAATTTTTATTTGATTGTAGCCACTGAAACCATCTAGGAATGAAAAATATTTTTTCCCAACTAAGGAATCAAGTACTTGATCTATGAAGGGCAATGGAAAGTGGTCTTTCCTAGTTGCTATATTCAGTTCCCTATAATCTACACAAACTCTCCATTTTCCACCTTTCATAGGAACAATTACCAAAGGTGAGACCCATTCACTATCAGATATAGGATAGATAAAACCTGCATCAAGGAGTTTTTGAAGTTAAGATTTGACTGTCTCTCAAAGCAGGGTCCATACGTCTCTAAGGCTATCTAATGGGTCTATAACCATCATTGATATAAATTATATGCATACATAAGTCAGGATCTATGCCTTTCATATCATGGTAATCCCATGCATATGTTGTTGAGTGTGCCTGCAGTACTACTTGCAAGGAATTTTGTTACTCTTCTATCAAGGCATTATAAATATGTTCAACATTTTTCCTGGTATGACTTCTAATTCCTTGGATTCTTCTTACACAAATGAGAGGTCAAGGCTTGTAATGATTGGTACAAACTATTATGGCAATAAGGAATGAAAGTTCTGAGATATTTCTTCTAAGGAATTGGTGGGTATAATACTTTTCAAGGGGTCTTGTAGGCATGCGAGGCAATCCTGTTGCTATGGGCTCCTATCATAGTCATTCTAGAATATGTGAGCAATGAGATCATCTTCATCTTGATCATCTAATAAAGGGTTGCATTCTATGGTCATCAATGTCTACAAAGAATAGTTATCTTCCTCGTCCAAAGTGGGCCAGATAGTTTGCTCAAGATCAACATAAGGTTGGGTTGGAGGATAGGGGACCAATTTCTTGGTCATTGTCCCATTATATACTATCATATTGTCAAACCTACAGCTAATGAAAGCATCAATTGTAGCCAACCATGGTCTACCTAGGATGAGTGGGTATCCTACAAGATTAACCTTTGGCTGTAAAACTATGAAATCAGTAGGATATTCTCAACAGTCTAATGCAATAACTAAATCTTCAATGATTCCTTCAGGCTTTACTATTGACCTATCAATTAATTGTAAAATAGTTTGTGTAGGTCTAAGGTTGGCTAACTAAAGTAACTGCATTGTTTCTTTAGTCATAATATTGACCGTTGCCCCCAATTCTATCAAGGTTTTCTTAATAAGGGTCTCATTAATCTTAATGTCCACTACTAGACTATTAGGGTGTGTGTACTTAGGGATAGCTATGTTCCCTAGCATGATATCTACAAGGTTTCCTAAGACATGGACTGTCCAAGGATCCTTCCTTTTCATTCCCGATTTCTTAAGACATAGGCCCCTGACAATTTTAGTATATATAGGGATGTCTTTGATAGCTTGGATGAGTAAAATCTTGATGCTCACATATTTTAATTCACCTAAGAGGTTTGTCTCAACTTGTGTGTGATGCTTTTGAATGGCTGAGCATTAAGGAAAGTGAGGCTTTGAACTAGAGGTAGGTTGGTGTACCTGATTTGAAATAGGCTCCAAAGGTGTTTTGTTAAAAGGTTCAACTACAAGTTCGTCATCCTCTAACTTAGTAATTTGAGGGGATGAAGGTCTAACAAGTTTTTTTCCTAATTTGAGGTGGACATCACTCACCTCTACCCTATAAGTGGGGTATTGCATAGCTTCATTAGTATAAACCTGCTAGACAAGCTTGTTGTTAGGGTTAGGTGTAGGTTGGCCAGGTATTTGTGGTGGCTTGCGTGGCTAGGATGTAGGATTTGATGGAGGCATAGTAGCTTGTTGTTTTTGTTGAGGTGGAAGCATAGGTTGTTGATAGTTCATGTTTTGATGTTGCCACTACTAACCTTTTTTCCTTTGAGGTTGCCATTGATTATGTTGTGTTGGCTATTGGGGATTATAATTGGAACACTGGAATTTTTGTTGTGGCCAAGGATTTGGTTGCTGTTGGTTCCAATTTTGTTGGGGATGTAGCCATTGTTGAGGATTTTGCCATGGATTTTGGTTTGCTAGCTAGGGACGAGAATTCCAAGCAAAAAAGTTTTGATTTCCAATAGGAAATGATGAATTGAAGATAAGAGCATCTTGTGGCATACCTTGCCATTGTTTCCATGGCCTTCTCTAAGCTATATAAAATAGTTTGTATCCTCTCCTTCAAGTGGCTAGAAATCAAGTTTTTCAACTTTGACTTATTGGATACTAGCCACCCTGTTGCATTTACAATTTGCTTTCATTTGCCTACAGCTTGGGTAGTATTCAGTGAGCATTGCCTCAGCTTCCTCCTAATTCTTTTTGATGTGGACAGTATCCAACTGATTTTCCAAGTGGTTGATAATATCCTTCTTCATGTTGGACAGCAGGTTGCTTAATTCTATCTTTGAAACCCCTATAGATGATTTGTCAATAGTAAATGTCTCATCTCCTCTTGGTCTTTTAGTGAAGGTCCTGGAATAATTCCTATAGACCTTACATATGTCTTGAAATGGTATCTCACAGATATCTCCTTGTCCAATGTGGTTAAGGGCATCCATATAGTCGTCATTGACTACCCTCAAAAATACTAACTTCAAGGACTCTTTAAACAACTTATTCTATGGGTTTTTCTTCAAGGAAAATTGAAATCTCTCCACATAATCTTCTAGTGGTTCATCCTCCTATGAAATTTTGAAAATTTCATATTTCCTCCTATTAGGTCCCCTATAATAGTCATGGTACTTCTCCAAGAACAATGTATTCATGGTATCCCAATCAAGAACAACATCCATGCCTAATCCCATGAACTATCTTAGGACTACATATTTTAGAGTGGCAGGAAAGAGTTTGAGCCTATGAGCATCAAAATTATAGTCATAACTTTTTCACAAGACATCAAATTCAAACATAAATGTATATGGGTCCTCAGTCATTAACCCATAAAAGACCGGTAAGGTTGAAGGAGGGATGTTCTTCAGCACTGTAGCCCTTCCCTGGTTAGTGATTGGGAACTCAAATGTTGCACGTTCAGGATCATCATTGACCACATCACCCATGGTGTGGTATGTTCCCTCTATAAGTGTAGTAGATGTTGGTGATAGGGAAATTTCTTCTTCAGTATTACCCTTGCTCTGGGTACTGGGTTCACCAATTTTTGCTATGGCTTCTTGGCATGTAGAGGGAAGGAATCTTCCCAAAGAATCTCTCTACCTCCACATACATGAAATATGGATTTATATAGCAACAGTCTTGCACAATGTTAGTGTATCTTCTGGTGTTGTAAAAGAAGTAAATCTAACAGTCTTAATGCTAAAAACAAAATGTAAACTATAAAATCTTAGAAAAAAATTCTATGAAGATAGCACCATCCCCAGAAACGGTGCCAAAAATGTAGATTCTAAACTAATGTATTGTAAACTTGGTAGAACCTACACAATTCAAAGGTTTATCTGACTAAACAACCCACTCAACATTGAAAAGACTACATTAAAAAATCAACCCAACTTGTGATGGTGTTGCACTGTATGTGCCTTCAGAGACTCAAAACTACCCAAGTTATCATATTCAAGATGTTCTACTTGCTAAAAACTCACATAATTGCATAACAGTAAAAGAAACAAACTAATGTTAATGGCTACAGGTGCCTACAGTTTAACCTATAATTGAACTACTGCTAATGAAATATTACTGTATCAACTCAAAATTGGACAAAACTAACAACTTAGCTAATTTAACCTCTGAATTACTACTGGTTAACCATTATATGCATACCCATGAGCATTCATTACCAATAAGAAAAGTATGAGATTCTAGTTTAACTTGCATATAGTTCATGAAGTAATGATAAACAAAAAATAGTTATTAAACAAAAATAAACAACTAGAAAATGAAGTGAAGAATAGTAAATGAAGTGAAGAATAGTTACCTTTAGTGGCATGCTCAAGTGGTTGTTCTCACTTAACTAGAACCAAATCTAACTAACAGATTCTACATATCCATGTGGAATTGACTTCATTCATTGCATATCATGAAAGATTACATAAGATCTTCATAGATTGTATTCAATGAAAATCATTCTAAATATCCATCATGTCTTGAAGTTGAAAAATAACTGATAATGAAAGATTGAAAAAGCAACTAACTCATCTAAGTACTCAACCATTAGCTATATACAAGCTTGAGGGAGTCTTATCCTAAGCAACAACTAATTGCAATCATTAACTTCCACTCCTAGCTATCAAAGCATATAGTTAAGATTGAATTGTTCAAACCATAACTAAAAAGAAAGAAGAATCCTAGTAGAACTGAAACTCTGTAAAATAAGATTCAATCTAAAACACACAAACATTTTTCAAAATCCTATTATTAAAGGAGTTCTTTTCCAGCACTTATTAACTTGTTAGAATGATGCATGTTCAATCTCCATCAGGTGTCTTCAAACAGTAGTTATTGCATTCAGCTTAATCTAGAACTCCCTTGTTTTGTTTTCCCAGTCTTCCTTTTGTTGTAGGTTACAGCTTCCAATTGCTATATGCTACAATTCCTCCTTGGCTGCAAAAAGGTTAATTCACAAAGCATGTGCACAAGACTAGCTACTATAATTAAAACATAGAACTCCATCCACATTTCATGCATACTCACATATAAACCATGCAATATTATTATCATAACCATTTTCCATCATTATGATGTAGGTCCAAGTCTGCATAATAAGTATAAAATGATAGCATAATATAGGAGTAATGTCTGAAAGGTATATCTAAAAGTGTCTGAAAGTATGCATGAAAGTAACAAAAAATAGGCTAATAAAGAAACCCATCAATAATCTCTTTCAGAGGGATAGGATGCTTCCTTGTATCCATGTGTTCAACCTCTAAGATCTACCTCAATGATCAAGCTAATAGAAGGAACCAAGCTCTAATACCAATTGTTGAACACCTAGAATACTGAGAGGGGGGATCGGTATTCAATAAAATTCATTCACTTTATCAACTTAAGTATTCATTCAAAGGATAACATTGAATTTTCAATAAATGAAAGGAACATATAAAGCATGCATCACATCAAAGAACACAAGAACACCAAATGTACATGGAAAACCCTTGAAAGGGAAAAACCACGGTGAGGATTAGCTCACAATATATTATAATCGGTTACAATGTTTGATACAAAAAGGTGGACTCACTGTCCAGAAAAGAGAGAAAGGATCACTGTCATTGGCTCACTGCCCAGAATAGAAAAAGATAGAAGAAAGGGTGGATCACTACCAAAAATGAACTGCTAACAATGCATCTGACATATGTTGAAGATACAGTTCCAATTAAGCTTTGAAAATTGACTTAACACACTTCATAATTCACCACAACACCTTTTGCACTTCACACTACATCAAATATCACACACACATACTGAACTTATCAAAAATACGCATTCATATAATGAATCAACCTTGTATATATCACAACCAACCAAAACATCAATCGGGTTGGCCTAATTAAATGTACCATGCACCACGTACCCTATCAGCTCAAAACACCAACACAAATGCCTTGAAAAAAGAACCAAAATGTGTATACCACCAAAATAGGTTGGCATGACCCATAATCACTCCCATAAATCCACTGGAGTTACATGCTTCAACTTTGCATGACCCCAAAAGCTTTAGGTTGACACCATATAACAAAATTGGTGAAGCCATAACTAAATAAACCAACTATTCATTCACACAACACACGAATAACCAAAAGCACTTGCCACTTAGAGCACACATACTCTTGAAACTTGTAAATAGTTCCTCAAAATTGCATAGAAAAATATTCATCTATGGTGGAATGCGAAGCATTCCAACATACACTATGTACCAGTAACACTGCCATTATAGAGTCGATACTCTATCAACATTATCTTCAACTGTAGAAGACATACAACCTTGAATATTTGGATTTAGACACCTCCAACACACAACAATATTACCTCAAAATTTCTTGACAAGATTTTGCATAGAGAAGTAATGCAGACCACAAATTTGGTTCACTATAGCACTAAATTGTACACTGAGACTTAGGCGAAATCTCCAAAACACTTGGTCTTAAACACTTTGTCTTTACTGGACCAATACTTCTAAATTTATACCATGGGTTTCCATCAATGGAAAAACCATACATTTCCATGCTCATCAATCTCCATCCATACATCATCATGCTTATGTTGCCAATAAACTCCCAATGACAAAGCTCATATTTTCAACAAAAGCACAAGTGAGACATTGGGTAATGCTTTGACTATGGAGAATAGGGGAAGACAAAAGGAGAGAGGAAATATTTCAATATGAAGTCTATGAAGGGTAGATCCAAATCTAAAGGAAGGTTGAAGTGTTGGAATTGTGAGAAGAAGGGACACCTGAAGAAATAATGTTGGACTTGAAAAGGAAAACAAGGAGATGGACAACAAGAAAATAGTAAGGAAGAAAATGTAGTAGGTGATGTGTTGCAAGATTTTTTTAATCCTTTTATTAGATAATATTATTGATTCTTGGGTATTAGACTTAGGGGCTTCATTTCATACCACACCCCATATGAAATGTTTTCTAGACTATGTTCAAGGTGATTTTGTACAAGTTTATTTGAGTGATGATGAACCATGTAAAATTGTTGGAAAGGGTAACATACAAATAAATCACCAAATAGAAACCAATGGTTATTGAAAGAGGTGAGGCATGTTCCTAATTTGAGAAGAAATCTAATTTCAACTGGACAATTGAGAATTGAAGGTTGTACAATTAAATTTATAGAGAATTTGTGGAAGGTCACTAAAGGAGCATTAATAATAGAAAAAGGAGAAAAGATAGGTATATTGTATTTATGTACAAGTAATTTTGATTTTTTTATTGCCTTAGCTTCTACAAGAACAAATACATAATTTTGGCACCATAGGCTTCAACACATGAGTGAAAAGAGTATGAGGATTCTCCACTCAAATAATTTGTTGCTAGATTTGAAGTAGGTTGATTTGAATTTTTATGAAAACTATGTTTACGAAAAATAGAAGAGAGTCAAATTTATCAAAGTTGGAAAGGAAAAGAAGAATGAAAAGTTAGAGCTTGTGCATTTAGATGTATGGGGACTACCTCAAGTATCATCTCTTGGTGGATCTTATTATTATGTTACTTTTATTGATGATGCAACTAGAAAAACTTGGTGTTATTTCATTTGAAGAAAATTTGATGTATTTGATACTTTTAAGAAATAGAAAGCTTTGATTGAGAATGAAATAGAAAAATAAATTGGAGTTTCTCATATCAGATAATGGAGATGAATACGACAACAAGGATTTTGATGGTTACAGTTCTTACCATGGGATTCATAAACAAATTATGGTTCTAGGAACACCACAAGAAAATTATGTGTAAGAAAGGATGAGTAGGACAATCATGGAGTGTGCAAGGAGTATGAGATTACATGCAAGATTGCCATTACAGTTTTGAGAAAATCTTGTGGATACTATTGTTTACTTAATAAATAGAGGGCCTTCAAAATCCCTAGATGGTGGTATTCCAAAGGAGGCATGGACAAGTAAAAAGGTAAACTACTCATTTCTAAAAACTTTCGATTGTGAAGCATTTGTCCATAATGATATAGAAAATAGAACAAACCTTGAGACAAAATCCAAGAAGTGTACTTTTATTAGATATGGAGTTAATGATTTTGGTTATCGATTATGGAATTATGAAAACCACAAAATCATTAGGAGTAGAGATGTGATATTCAATGAGAAGGTCATGTACAAATATTAGTTGTAGGGAAAGAAATAGGAAAAATAAAACACAAAATATATAGTGCTTGATGAAATCATAGAAAACATTAAAGGTACCAAAAAAATAAAATTTTCAACAATAAGAACAACAATAGGTAACTCAAACTCCTACAAGAAGATCCACAAGGTTAAGTAGACCTCCTTAATAATACTCTCCTTCATTATATAATTATATATATATATATATAGTTTAGTGATTCTAATGAACTGGAAAGTTATGAAGAAGCAATTCAAGTAGAAACCAAAAAGAAGTGGGAGCAAGGAATGAAAGAGGAAATTGAATCTTTGCTATAAAATTAGACTTGGGATCTAGTTGAGTTGTTTGTAGGTAAAACAAAATTGCGAAAAAAAAGATTTATAGGATGAAGGAAGGAAATGGAGAAAAAAAGAGGTACAAATCTAAACTTGTTGTAAAGGGATTTGCATAGAAGAAAGGTATAGACTTTGATGAAATATTTTATCCTATTGTTAAAACTAATTTAATTAGAAATATTTTAAGTCTAGTGGCAATAGAGGATTTGCATCTTGAACAATTAGATGTAAAAAAACTTTTCTCCATGGAAATTTGGAGGAATAGACTTATATGTAGTAGCCATAGGGGTATGAGGTAAAAGGGAAGGAGAACTTAGTGTGCAGGTTGAAGAAGATCTTGTATGGACTAAAGTAAGATCTAAGGAAATGGTATTTAAACTTTGGCAGGTTTATGATAGAACAATGTTATAGTAGATGTCATTCTAATTACTATATTTATTTCAAGAGACTAGATACTAGTAGCTAAATTATCTTGTTATTGTATGTAGATGACATGCTTGTTATAGGGTCTAACATGCAAGATATAAATGTAAACAAAATAAAAATTATCTATTTTGTTTGCAATGAATGATATGGGTGCTGAAAAAAAATTCCTTGGTATGAGAATAACGAGATATTAAAAAGTAAATTAACAATGTCTCAAAGTGAGTATATAGAGAAGGTGTTGAAATTATTTCAAATTTAGAATGCAAAATCAGTTACTACACCTTTTCCTAACCATTTCAAATTGAATAAGGAGATGTGTCCCAAGAAATAGGAGGAGATAGACTATATTTCCAATGTTCCATACTCATCAGCATTTGGCAACTTGATGTATGCCATGGTTTGCAAAAGGCCAAATATTGTACATGCAGTGGGAGTTGTGAGTGGGTATATGATCAATCCAAGAAAAGAGCATTAGAATGTAGTAAAGTGGATTATCAAGTATTTAAGAGGTACTGCTAACTAGGCATTATATTTTAGATGTTGCAATTCTACTCTATAGGGATATGTTGATTTAGATTTGGCATGTGATATAGGTAGCAAGAGGAGCACCATAGGGTATGTTTTATATTGTAGGTGGAATAATGATAAGTTGGTTTTCAAGATTACAAAAGGTTGTTGTACTTTCAAAAATAGAAGCAAAGTATGACACTACTACAAAGGCTAGTAAAGAGATTATTTAGTTACAAAGTTTTATGGAGGAATTGGGAAAGAACAAGGGGGATAACATGTTGTATAGTGATATCCAGAGTGTCATTCATCTTGCAAGGAAATCATCCCTTCATTCTAAGACTAAACACATATAGTTCATGCATCGTTTCATATGATTAGTTTTAGAAGTTGGACGGTTGAAGTTGGTAAACATACACACTAGCCAAAATCCTATAAACATGACAAAGGTAGTACCTTGAGAGAAACTAATTTTCTACTCAGTTTCAGTTGTCCTTCAAGGATAATGATAAACATGAGAAACTTTCCAAGTCTAATGTTGGAGCCTAATCCAATAGGTTCAATAGCGATGGAGTTTTTGTAATTAGTCTGTAAGTGGGAGATTTTTGGGGGAGCTTGATGATCTTCCTGGAGTTGTTGAGATCAATTGGGATATTGTTGGCTATAAGCCTTAAATTATTGGTTTTGAAGCCCTTTTCAGTGTGCGGGGTGCAGGGAGGGTACCAACCTATGAGTTCAAGGGGGGCCATCCCTCTAGTGGGAAATTTGAGGTACACACACCCTAGCAATGATTTAATGGAAACACCCTCAAAGGACACATTTTATATATAATTATTCATTGTAAATATGGACCATTTATCATTACATCATGCATTTAACGATAGAGATTGTGTTGGCTTTTTTCCCTAGAAAATAAACCCCTTTTATGAGGGCAATGTATTACAATTGAGTATTATGTTGTACTATGAAAGGATATTATGATAGAGAGAAAAGAAAGTTAGTGTGGATCTGTTGTAGGTTGTATCCCTTCATTTTTCTTGATGGAATAAAGAAATCATTGGTTATTTCTTCATAGGCATAGCCCATATTGGGTGAACCATGAATTTTTGTGTCTTTATGTTTTTGTTTTTATTTTATATTTTATTTTTACATTCCTTTTATTGTATATTGCTCTACGATCCTATTCCTAACATCCAAAAATCCATAAAGCACATGAAACTTGATTGAAAGTTCAGAATAGGAGAATATAGGGGGAGGTCAGGAAAAAGTTGAAATTTGAAAATCCATCAAAAACCCACAAATTAAACAAAGGAAAGAAGGGACACTTAGAAAAATTTCTATGCAGGACTAGTGTTCAAGATTGGATACTAGATGATTAGAAGATATTAGGTACTCCAATAAACCTCTGTAACTCTACAAAATTGAGGAAAATGATCAAAATGTTTCCAAAATTAGAAACTTTTTAGATTTTTGTTAACTTCCAGCATATGGTAGGAAAAAAGGGGTAATGAGAGATAACATTTATGAAAATTGATCAAGGGAAGACCTATCTAAATATTTCTCATATCAATTATATGTAATCAATATAATGAGGATAAATACATAAGGGAGCTAGGACTTAGGATATTTTTTGAATTGTCAAATTGAGTGCCAACATAGCTTTGTTGGGGATGTGTGCTTCTTGTAAGCACATTGAGAATCTAGTTATCTCTAGGAGCATATCATAAAAAGTAACCACAAGGAGGGGACTAGGATAATTTCACTTCATCAAGGACCAATAAGGGTCATAATTACACAAGGACAACACACATACACACACACAACACAAATATATGCAAGGTAAAACATCATTACTTATGATATTGAGAATCCATAGTGTTATGAACTTGTAGCTCCATGAAATATCTAGTTATTTACCTAAGGTAGTACATACTATAAATATATTATTTAGTAAATTCATATGGCCATGTCACAAGCCATATAAAAATTGAAAATATTATCCATGTTGGCGTTTATGCTACCTTATTCTTTCCAACTTCAATTATTTTGATTTATTCACAATTTTTGGTTTTTCCTAAAGCAAATTCACCACTCTTCACTTGGAAGAGATAAATTTATTCAAGTAATTGAAATATCCAAAATAACAAACAAGAATTTACATCCATTTCACCATTTTTCTAGTACAAGTTAACAAGCTATCAAACTACACACCAAAAAATTGATAATGTGGTAGAATTTCTTTTAGGTTATAGAGGAACAAAAATAAGAACCAAAGTCAAATTTTCCTTCACAACAACACTAGTATGTCAAAATAAATTGATGAGCTACCAAATTACAAACTAGAAAATTAATAATAAGAACTAGGGCCCTAAAAATATGAGCTAAAGTAAAACTTCCATGGAAAAAACAAATTATATCCTTGATAATTATCAATACACTCTCCCTAGTAATGGTTCCATTCATTTGGCTCCCAAAATCATTACTCACACTCTTAGAGGAATCAATTTTATTCAATGCTAGTCAAATACTATCCTAAATGGAGATTAATCAACTAATTAATATAATGTGAGTTATTTAAGGCCAATTACTGACATTGGGTACATTCTCTTTTTCTCTTCAATCTTAGAAAAAATGAAGTGGGTGTCCCTAGAGGTATCCTTAATAGGATTGATTATAGTTGGATATATACAAACTAAAAATTTATAATAGTACCTAATGTACACTTGGACCCATAGGTTTTCACTAGACTAAATAATAACCTAATAAACATAAAACATGTTTAAGCACATGATTGTAAGATGTAGGAGTGAAAAATATGATTCTTTAGTATTATAACTTTTATGGCTCACTATAGATTCTTCCCTAGATGAATCACTAAACCATGAGATGCATACACACTACTAACCTGCTCCTAAAATATTGGTGAAATATGTTTATTGTTTTAACTGCATGTTCAATCATAAACTTCCAAGACTAGTGCCTAATCTATTGGGATATAGATTCATAGTTTATCAAGAGAAACAACACTTTGAAATCACAACAAAGTACGAATTGTGCATATACATAAACCACAAATGATATCAAATAATTAAGCATACATAGTAATCTATCTCCAAACTATATAAATCCATATGTAATAGATACTTGAGACCATTCCAAAGCTTGTAATTAATTATCTTCATTACAACATTCTAGTAAATGTAGAAAAAGAAATCTCTATTCAAGAATGTTATCACAATTTTGTTAGCAACATAAGCATGATGATGTATGGTGTTGTCATTGATGGAAACCCATTGTAGAAGTCATGGTTCATCAGTATGTATATATTCCAGAGCAAACCAAGTGTTTTTCGGAAATTGGCTAAGGGTCTGACTAAGATAGTGATGTAACAAAGCATCAATTTTTTGGTTTGCATTGCTCCGCACTATAGTATCCTGTCATGCGATTTTGAGGTGATAATAGTACATATTGAAGGATTCTTTATCCAAAGGTTCAAGTTTGTATGTCTTTTGCAAGAGAAGATATTAATGATAGAGTGTCGAGCTAAGCAAATATATAGTTACAATTGTAGAGTTCATGTTGGAATGCTCCACATTTCACCACAGATGATCATTGTGCTTTGTGGATTTGATGAAGTGCTTGAAGATGTTAGATGTGTGTGCAATCTAAGTGTCAAGTGGTTTATCAATTCACGTGTCAAGTTTTGGGATAAACAATCGGTTCATTCAGTTGTTGCTTCACTAGTTTTGTTGTGCAGTGTTGATCTAAGGGTTTTGGGGTCGTGCAAAACTAAATTGTGTGTGGAGCAGAATCAAATGAGTTTCTATAGGTCATGTTGACCTATCTTGGTGAAGAACACTCTTTGATTACTTTCACAAGGTATGTATGATGGATTTTTGAGCTAACGAGTTATGGTGTCACACATTTCATCTAATTAGGTTGACCTAATTGATGATATGATTGTTTGTGGAATATATACATATATATAGAAGTTCAATTCATTGATGATAAGCAAGTGTATGAGATATGAGATATGAGGTGTATATTAAAGTACGAAATGTGATAGTGGTGATCTTGTGATAATGAGGAATGAAGTGTGTTAAGTCATATTTTTTAGCCTAATTAGAACTGTATCTTCAACATATAGCAAATGCATTATAAGTAGTTCAAATTCTGTCAGTGAGCCATCCCTTTGTATATCTTTTATAATTTTTGAAGAAGTGGTCTTCCTTGGGAAACGATCTCTTCTATTTTTTGGATAGTGATTCCTCCAAGCAATGAGCCTTATGCAAAAAATTGTAACCAATTATGATATATTGTGAGATAATCCTCCCCATGGTTTTTCCCTTTCAAGGGTTTTCCATGTAAATCTAGTGTTCATGTGTTGAGTGTTGTGGTGCATGCTTTAATTGTTCCTTTCATTTTTTTGCAATTTTAATGAGATGCTTTGTAATTCACTTTTAAGTTAATGAATTTCAAGGAATACTAATTCACCCCCCCTCTCAGTATTCCAAGTGTTCAACAATTGGTATTGAAGCAAGGTTCCTTCAATTTACTTAAAAATTGAGGTAGATCTTGTTAGAATTGTGAAACAAGCACAAAACCACGAGCCACAGGATCAAACACAAACAAATACACCTTCCACGCAAGAGATCTGCAAACAAACATATGCAATTATCTTCAACAAGAAAAAGCTACAAAAGAGAGAAAACTTTCAAGAAGAAATGAAAGCTACAGATATTCTCCCATTAATAATTACAATGAGATCAATCCTTATAAAAGGAGATCAAGAAACCCTAAAGTGAAACCTAAAATGGAAACCCTAGTGTGCACACTTAATAATTAATAAATAATTAATTATTAATGTGCCTAAGTTTAGCTTCAGTAACTAAAGTGATAAGTGACTTAATTAATTAACCAATATGATTAAATTAATTAAGTGAAATGACTTATTACTCTAACACCCCCCTTAAGATGAACTTAGGAAGTAGCTAAAACACTAAGGAAAAGATGCATGAAAGCAAAGATGGGTCCCGACAAGCAAGGCCAAGTAAGGTACCCATGCACAAACAAAATATCTCTATAAGCAGAGCAATAGAGAAAACCTCATGGGAAAAAAACTCTACTCCAATAAGAGATCAAAGACGATTGAAGGACTAAAAAGCCTCCAGATCAAGGAAATTTCTTGAAAAAGAAGAACATGTAGAACATCACAAAAGCATGATGAAGCTGCAAACACTGTCGAAAGATGATTGCTATGGTGCCGAAGAACCTACTTTGAAGATAGGATGATCAGGATCAAGAAGACAACAATCTGCATGAGTGCCCCCAACGACACTACTCGACTCAGATGGCAAACAAAGGAAAACACTTGGAACTCGAAGATACAGATGGTAAAGGTACCAAAAATTCTGAAGAACTCTGATCATGAAAAAATGGAAGGTCGCCTCCAAAAATAGGAATGTAAGAGTGTCCATATGGTAAGTGATCCATCTCACCGAAATGCATGGGTAACCAGTCGATGCATCCGCCTAGTACATAGGAACAAAAATTGTATACATGGCTCACTCCAACGAAACCATGGAAGCATTAACACGAATAGTAGAAACCCCCCATAATGCTGAAAAGGGAGAGGCATGACAGGTACACTGTAACTAAATGCTAGAAAGTAGTGCATGAAGAGGAACCAAGAGCATTTGAAGGTCAAACATGAAAGTACAAGCTGATAGAAAGGATGTGAAAACAAAAGTCACATACGCATGAGAAAGGTATGAAGGAAAACAATGGCAAACATCAACCCCCATGGCACTTTATATCATAGTGCGAGTACAATAAGGCACAAAATGATGTGCAAGAATCTTGAAACTATACATACAAAGCTGAGACACTTTATCTCAATGTGTTTACAAAAGAGAACATGCATGAAAAAGATGTCTACAATGTCCAAATAGGACAAAAAACTGGAAATACATATAGAACAGCTAACAATGAGTCATCCCACGCAAATGAAAAGTTTCCAGGAGCTAAAACGTCCAAGTAATCCACCAGAGTGTGAAAGCACAAAAATTTGAATAAAATATACCTGAAGAACAATCTAGAAAAATTGCATAGATGGAACTGAAGAGCTTTGAAAGATGGTTCCAATGCCGCTGAGATCGTGAAAAATGAAGTAACTGGTCAAAAGTTATGAGCTCAGGACTGAAAATAGCTCCTCTAATTTCAACAGGATGTAGAATGTACCAACAGAAAAATAAAGCTAAGATACCCACACCACTAGAAATTTCATAGAACCAGCTTTCCAATGATATCTCATTTTCCAAAAAATGATATCGTATGCCCAAGTTACAACCTCTAGAAGAAAAAGCTCCAAAGGGGAAAAAACCAATGTTGGATTAAATTTGACAGTCATGCGGCCGTCGCAAAAAAAAATACGACCCTAAATTTGACGGCCAAATGGTCGTCACCGCATTTGCACAAGTGGGCTTATTATAGAGAAAAAAAGATTATATTAAAAAAAACAATAAAAAAAATTTATAAAAAAAAGGGTACAGGCCTACATGGGGGCTGCGGCCTGCCAAGGTGGCAGGGCGGTACCCCATGTGGTACCGACTGCAGTAGGGGGCAAGGCCGAAGGGACCACTGCCTACCATAATGGCAAGTGGCGATACCCTTGGGTACTGCCCCAAATTTTTTTAAAACCTTTTTTTTAACTCAAAAAATTGCATGTGCCCAAAAGAGGGCTTTGTGATATTTTTTGATTTTTTATTAAAAAAATTTGTAAAGGCAAAAAATTATTTTTGTTTTTTTTAACGAATTTTTAAAAAATACCTCGATCCACATGCAGATGGTGAACAAGGCCATACGAGCAAAAAATTTTGTCTTAGAGGTCAATTGCTTCACAGATCTGACAAACAGAAGCCAAATTTGACAAAACAAAGTCAATCTTGACTATTTCAGCAACTTTGGATTCAATGGAGAGTTTTGATTCATGCCAAAATGCTTTTAAAACTTCCCTCCTCCAAAATTTGCAAAGAAAGCAAAGAGGATTCAGATCTGAAGCCTGCAACCCTTGTTGAAGAAGAAAAACCTCATAAATTGAGAAGGGGTTCGCTAAATCCACGCTCTGATACCATGTTAGAATTGTGAAACAAGCACAAAACCACAAGCCACAGGATCAAGCACAAACAAAGACACCTTCCATGCAAGAGATCTGCAAACCAATATATGCAATTATCTTTAACAAGAAAAAGCTACAAAAGAGAGAAAACTTTCAAGAAGAAATGAAAGCTATAGATATTCTCTCGTTAATAATTACAATGAGATCAATCCTTATAAAAGGAGATCAAGAAACCCTAAAGTGAAACCTAAAAGGGAAACCCTAGTGTGCACACTTAATAATTAATAAATAATTAATTATTAATGTGCCTAAGTTTAGCTTAAGTAACTAAAGTGATAAGTGACTTAATTAATTAACCAATATGATTAAATTAATTAAGTGAAATAACTTATTACTCTAACAAATCTTGGAGGTTGAACACATGGAAACTAGGAGGTATCGTATCCCTCCAAAATAAATTATTATGTAAGGGTTTACTAAAGAAGACTATGAAGTTGATATGGAAGGAGAACTCAAATATGCTCTTGATGACCTAGGTAAAGCAGGATGTGAGAATAGAGATTTGAAAGAAACTTTTAAGGAAGTAGATGAATGTATCAAGAAGCTGAGGAATCAAGTCAAGAAAGTTAAAGAGAAACTCAAGGAGACAAATGAGCAACTTAAACAATCAAATAAGATAATCACTAATCTAAAAGTGCAAATTGAAGAAGGAAAATGAGTCGAAGATTGCTTGAATGCCAAGTTGAAAGACAAATCTATAGAATGCTCAAAGCTTGAAGAAGAAGTTATGTCTCTGAGGAAAAGGTTTGGAGAAAACAAAGAGTCAAGAAGAGCTTCACCTTGCTTGATGATATGCTTACTAGTCAAAAGGCCTCTAAGGACAAAGAAGGATTAGGGTTTGAAAAAGGAGAAAGCTCAAAGGAAAATCAGAATCCAGACAATATTGAAAAAGATAATAATGAACAAAGGAATACTAGAGATAAGAAGAGCAATATCAAACATGTCTGGAATGAGAAGAAATATTTCAAGAGACCTCATATCAGAAAACCAGTTGCATAAAGGTACCCATATTTTAATGGTTACTATTATTATTACAATAAATTTGGACATAGAGTTGTAGAAAGTAGAAGTAGAATGAACTAGAATTTTCAATCATTTTCTAGTTGATGCTATGCATGCAATAGATTTGGTCATAAGGCTAGTGAATGGAGAAGACAAATGATAAATAGTTACAATAATGGTATGATCCCTCAATCATTCCTTGGTTATTTTTACACATGTAATGGGTTTAGTCATAAGGCTTCTAAATGCAAATATAAAATGGCAAGTAAGTTTGCTCGGCAACAAAGTGTCACATGTTATAAATGTAATAAACTAGGACACATAGCTAATTTTTGCAGAGGAAAGAATATGAAACCCTCCATTCCACAAAAGAAGATTGATTTGGTTGAGGTAAAGAAGGATATGAACAAGATTTGGAAGAAAAAGGAAGAGAATGATGTGAAGAATGAGTTAATTTATGTCAAATTCTCGTGTAGATGTTTCCTCCATAAACTAGATAGAAGGCATTTGGCTTAAGGGGATTTTTAGAAGAAAACTTTCTAAACCTCTGCCAAAGATGATATTTTGATGTATTCAACATATTGGTGCATGTATAGGTTGGTTTTCTTGATCCATTGGTGAAATCTCCGGTGAGAAATATCTTGATGTAGAGATTTATGAAATATTTGGGAGTCCCTGTGATGATACAGTGAAGGCTTTAGAGTATTTGACCTATCTTTTCACTATTGCATTTAATGCACTTTTTAGGTCACAGATAAAGTGCTTATATTTCATTTTATACATTTTAAAAGACATTTGTGTTTGAGCATTTGAAGAGGAGAGCAAAGCAAATGGGACCTAAAGTGTTGAACAAAACCCTATTGGCAAATTTCCATGAGGTATTTATAATTTCTTACAAACCCTAACTTAGAGAAGTTTATAATGTTTATTCCTCAGGCTATTGATGTGCTTGAGAGGTTGAGGCCTAAATTTGAGAAGCATCTATACAAATCAATGGAAATGAATAAAGAAGGGGTGTTCTCTAGGGTTTTTTCAAATGTGTTGCACACAGAAGATGTGCAAATTTACATTCATTTGAAGATGGATGAATACAATCAATTGAAATTGGTGGAGTTTAGGGAAAAAAGTGCTAACTAGAGATGATTTCAAGTTGAAACCAGAGTATGCTAGCTTGACGAAGAAAAAATTGGATGTGTGGAAAAAAATTCCTAATTTTTGTTATGATAATGAGTGGGTGAAGTATATGCTAAGCATAATTCATGTGGTTGGACATGTTGCATATGATAACCAATGAGGTAATTAGGGTTGTTACTAGTTTGAACTCCTTAGGACTTGTCTCGGCATTGAAGGTGGTAAAGAATGAAGTGGTGATGAAGCTAATCGGAGCTAAGTTTGAGAAGCATTCCCTAATAGTGAACAACATTGATGATCTAACTGTCAAATATGCTACAATGATGATTGGTTATAAGATATTTTACACAAATAAAAAGATTTTTGTCATTACCACCGCGATACACATGGATTATCAAATGGTGAAAGAAGGAAAAGAATTTGATCTTTGTGAGCTCCTGTGATTACAATTGTTGGAAAATTTACATAAGATAAAGGAGTCAAAATATCCTTTCTGGTATGGTACTCTTATCATTTGCTTAATGTACTTTCTCAATGAGTTGCCCTGAGTGAATAAAGTAGTATGGAAAGATAATATTCTTGTAGCTATTCAAATTAGACATCATTTGAGGAGATTTCATGGTAAATATTCTTGTGATTCAATGTTGTGGGGATTATTTAAACCTTTTCAAGCTCAAATGCAAGAGAGAGAAAGAATTTCAAGTTGTGGACAAGTATGTTACACCCCGTTGTGTTATTACTTAATTCCTATTACCTTGATATATGTATATATATATATATGTGTGTGTGTGTGTGTGTATATATGTATGTATATATATATGTATGTATATATATATACATATATATATACATACATATATATATGTATATAAATATGTATATATATGTATATAAATATGTATATATATATACATATATATGTGAATCTTGATGGAAATATGATGAATGAATGTTTAATCAAGTTGATATTTTAAATGTTCCAAAGATAAAAATATATGATGCATGTGAATGTATTGTTATCTGCTAACTACTGTTATGATGTACTAAGTTGGATGCAATAATAGGTTCGAACCTCTGGAAGAGAGTGGGGGTATAACTCAGGGGAAGAAATTGGTCTGGTAACCTTGATGAGCCTAATTGAGCATACACATACTCACTTCCTAGTTGGTCTAGTTGATTAAGATAGTTTGGAAATGGTAAGTAACCTTCTGTTAGGGTTTGTGAATGTTTTGTATTGGGTTATGATCTTGTTCTATGATTTTTTTGATTGAGTCTTTAGGTTGGGAATAAGCTCTTCATTGTGTGTTTATATTTTTATGTTGATTTGTGAATTATATACATAGAATGAATATATGTATATATATATGTCTACGATAACTCATACATATGAGTATATGTGTGTGTGAGTATATGTAGGTAGACGTACCTATGCATGCTCATGAATGGATAACCCATATGCATGGAATGTTGATTGGAAAAATGTTATATATATTTATATATATTAATATACATGTATATAGTTACGTTAATGGAAACGTATATACATATATATTAATATATGTGTATAAGAATATGTATATATAATTATTTTAATATATGTTTATATATAAATATTTAATTGGAAAGCAATGAAATTGGTAATCATGTGTTTAAGATTATATAATATATATATATGTATATATATTGTGGACATATATATATTAATATATATATATATATGTATATATATATATATATAATATAATTATTTGATTTATATTAAAATGCTTTGAATAAAGCATAGTGCATGATATAGTGTTGCCACATATATTGTTGTGGCTAAGTTTATAAACTATGCTTAAAGAATACTAAGAATAAGTCAATAAAGACTTATACGTTGCACATAAAAAAGGGAATATAGTTTATACATTGTGAATTAAAAGGAATACAGATTTTACAATGTTGAATAAGTCTTTGACTACGCTATAATAGAGGGAATTTTAAAGTATGGATATGTGGCGCCAAAATCTGTAGAGTGTGAAACCAATAAGAAATCTTAAAACTGCACCAAAACCTGGTAAAGCATTATGATAACCATAAAACTCAGTCAAAGCATAGATGGCAGAGATTTATGAGGGTAGTCAACTTGCAAACCAAATAGGAAACTTGTAGCAATGCATTTCTAGGCCTTGACTCAATAAAAGAGTCATGTTGTCCCGAAGAATGAAGTCGACTCAGCCATTGGAAATATGAGGACTGTCATGTGTTGCAATCTAAGAATTATAATTAGTTGAGCCGTTGCATGTGAGTAGGAAGGTGGCATAATTGTTAGCTTTTTTGTAGCCTTTGGAAGCTCAAATTTTAGTATATATAGAGGCTCTCTCTCTACCATTTGTTACACTTTTCAATCTGATTTCTTTGTCGATGTTTTGTTATAACTTCATGTGCAAACATTATTATGAGAACTTTAGTGAAAGAGAGAGAATTTTTTGTGAGTTAAGTTTGTTGAGAATCCTTGAGAGGAGGCTAGAGTTTGGATTTTAGTTGACCATAGAAGGAGAAGCATTTTCGATTGTGAAGGCTGAGATTGGAAAGCAACATTATTAGTTGGAACTCTATATCTAGGCATGTTGATTTCTATTCCTCTATTATTTAATGCTTGAAAGGTTATTGGATTATAAATGGATTTGTTTGAAAAATATTGCTTTTATTGGATGCATGATATGCTTGTTCTTATGAACTTAGTTATTTCCTAGAATGGAATATTCTTGTGCGATTCATGATTAAAGTATCGAATTAGTGAAACCCTATTATTTGGCAATACATTTATATTATGAGAAGTATGTGTGGCTTAAATTCTATTAGAACTCTACTTAGTTTGCTAAGTCTATATGGATGTTGCATGGTGTGGAATATGTTGCTATCTTATAGTGATTTTATGAAATTGTCATTTTGAAATTAAGAGGTTAGCATGATTATTCCTGGGGTTAGAGAAATCCACGAGAAAGGGGGTAACCTAGCTAGACACTAGTATGTGTGCATGTATGATTAGTGTGGTTATACCTAGGGTTAGAGGAATCCATGGTAAAGGGTGTAACCTAGATAAATAGTTGGTTATAGACTTGGATATTCCTAGGGTTAGGGTAATCCATGGTTAAGGGAATTACCTTGTTGAAAATTTTGTTATGTCATCACCTTAGATTGAATGTGTGTTATGTTTATGGTCAACACCAAATCAAGCTTAAGGGTGGGTGGACAAATGAATCTCACTCAAAGTACTGGGTGTTGAATTCTTTGCTAAAGTAGTGTTAGTAGCCACTATTTACACTATTAGTTCACTGTGATCCATGATTGCTTTCTAGGTAAGGAAACCAATGTATCGTAGCTCTAGATATGTAGGACACAACACCATGCTTAGGAAGGTTAGGATTATGGGGTTACCAAACCAATCTCTTTGTCGAAGAGTAGAGCCATTTTACTAGCTAGGTAGATGTGTGGGGGACTGCAGTAAGTCTATGGTTGGTAGAAAAGGGCTTGAGTGATGCTCCCCCTTGTATAGTTAGCAATTAGGATTTGAGGATGTAGCACTAGTTGGGGACACCTAGAATGTATGCACCAGTGATAGGAACATCTAGGAGGTATGCACCAACATTGGGACATCTAGATCATTGCATTATGTATCATTGGGCTCATGGAAGCTATGAATGTAAACATGTATCTCTATTCTTATTGAGAAATTGTAAAAGGGAAATATTATCATGAAATTATGTAATGTGAAATCATTACTTAAATTATTGAAATGATTGTTTGTTGTGCAATGGGAAAGTTTGAAATGGCTATATTTCAAATGTGCATCTTGTTATTCATATGAAAAAGAAAAAAAAATATTGCTCATTGTTGTAGCATAAAATTTCACTCATGAGTAAAACATAGTAAAATAATGGGTAGAATAATGGGCATGTTACAAAGTATAAGAATGAATTAACATTTATGGTTAGCAAATATTAGTGCTACATAAAAGTAGTTGAACCCAAAACTATTTATGTTACAAAGATGCCTTATAAGGTACATGAGTTTGAATGCATTGATCTTGCAGAGATTATATTGAGCAAACCTAAGGATACAACAATTGAAAGGTTTGGTACTTATAAAGAGAAATCAAGTAAAGAGAACCTGGAAAAGGAAAAGAAGGATATTGAAGAAAAGGTTGAAAATATGAAAGTTGAGTTGGAAAAGGATTTTGGTACCCCTATGGACCCTACAGAGAAATCCAAAGGTACATTTGCTCCTCCAAAGACTCCACAGAGATCAAGAAGGTTAGGCAGGACCTCAGCCTCCACACCTACTATTACAAAGCCTTCTAAAACAAAACCAACAGGCAGTTTGAAGAAGATAGACACATCCAGCCTTCCTGAGAAACAAAAGGATCCAAAGAGAGGAAAGAAAGAAAAAACAACAGTTAGGTATATCAATCCAAAAGAAAAAGAATAAGAAGAAGAGGAAGAGGAAGAACATCAATTGGTTCAAAAAACAAAATTAAAAGTCTCTCAAGAAGAGACTACAAAAAAGGGAAAAAAGAAAGAGGGGGCCCCTTAGGTCCATGAGCACAGTCATATGAAGTTTGATGCACTATTTAGTGCTATGGCAGAGTTTAGAATTCTAAAGGATACAACTGAAATGCATTTGAGAGCCAATAATGTAGATAAGACAACAATTGAAGAGGTCATTGTCAAATACATGGTGACATTTAATGTTGGCCTAGGTGAGACAGATGATCAGTTATCAGATGATCTAAAGGGTGTATTCAGTGCAAGAAGACAAGATGCAATTGCGGAAAATGAAAAGATGAAAATGTTTTCCTTGGAGAAGATGTTGCATAGGAAATTGTCATTGCACCAAAAGATCGACCTATTAATTCTTGATACAATTGCTCAATTTATACAAGATCCAAGATCCACAGGAGGTGGTTAAACCATGTCACAAGGCTCGAGCGCTGTGTTGGCCCATGCCAAGGAGACAAAGGGAAACACCTTACAACAATCCCATCCCCAGTGCAAGTGAGGGGTTCGAAGCTGTGACCTTGGCTCTAATACTAATTGTTGCACACATGGTTGCCATTGCACCAAAACATGAGCAAGAAGATATGTTGACAGATAACACCCTCCAGATGTAGAGATAATTATTGAATAAAGAAAGAAGATGAGCAAGGAGTCCCAGACAAGACTAACGTTCAAAAGGAACAAACTATACCTCCTCTAGAAGTTGAGAAGATTGCAAAAGGGTGTTCTGGCAGTGGAGAGAAATAGAAGAATGATACATAAGTAGAAGAAAGCATTGAAATAGGTTGTGAATCCTTCAAACCCTCCAAAGATTCATTCAAGGATCTTTTGGAAATGCAATTTTAGTTCCAACCAATGGTGTATAACTGTTAAAAATTCTTATGCAACAAGGTCAAGTGGATATGGATAGCAACTGTCTTCTCTATAAGTTGCAACTTGGTGATGTATTTCATGCCTCCGCAAGAAAGTAGATACTTAAAACTCACCAAAAGACCACAAATTTGGTTGATGAGGTTGTCAAGGTGTTGCAAGAAGGCCTTCCCAGAGTATCCATTGATAATTCTTTATCAGGTGTACAATAGTTGAAATTACTATTAGATTCTTTTAAGGAGTACTCTACTGGTATGGAAGAGAAGATTGAAAAGGAAGAAACAAAGAAGTTGGATGATAAGAGGCTAGTTGATTCCTCAGATAAGTGTGCTACTGCACATTCCAAGTTGCAAGGAAACTTGAAGGATATTTGGTGTAGGGGCACCAAGTGCATTTTTGTGCAAATGTTGTCAAGTAGGGTCTGTTGTTAGATTTTAGGTGGTTTTGAGTCTTTTTCATTAAATAAGGTCCATGTAGACCATTTTTAAAATGTTTAAAAGATCTAGAGGATTCATTGAGTTTGTATTGTCATATTTTTGCAATGTTGTCAAAGTTGCTATGTAAGAAATACAAAAATGTAAAGTTGTAAAAAAAAGTGCAAAAAGGCAGATTTTTGGAATTCCAACAGTCAATTAGCTTCAAAGGGTCATTGAGTCAGTTTAGGAGGTTTTTTTTGGTGGAAAAATGTTTAAATATGTGAGAAACATTGATGTAAAGGTTGCTTGGTGGTTTCTGAAATGAAAACTTAATAAAATATCTCTGTTTCTCAGAAATTTTTGTGTATTCTTGTTATTTTCAGGTTTGTACAGACCCGTAAAGAAGAATTGTGCTCTAAGAGTTCTTGAAATTGTTGAATACATGTTTTAACTTCACCTTGCACTTGGTTTGAGAGTTTGATATTGAATTTGAAGGAAGTTTGACTCAATTTTCTGAAATTGCCTGTGTAACCCCAAGAACAAGGGTTTGAGAGTGTAAAATGATGATTGAAGCCATTCCACCCACTATAAATCTCTATAACTCAATGGGATGGCTCCATTAGGTGTGTTTAGGGTTTCCATGGAGTTTCAGAAGGGAAGGTGATTTGATGGTTTTTTGGAGATGCCCTAGTTGGCAAAATTATGCATTTTGAGTGAATTTGGGTGGTTAGAGATGGTAAATGATGGTAAAACTTGGGGGCAGAAATTTGTAATGGTTCTATAAGAATGTGAAGACATAATTGAAGGTGTTTGAAGCCTTGTTAAGGAAAGATAGATCTGGGAACATATTTTTTCAATAAACCCTCCTTAGAAAGGCTTGAAATGAGGGTTTTAAGGTTAAGGGTGTTCGAGAGTGTTTCTCTGTCAGGGAGTGGTAGATTTTAATTGTGTGGAGATTAGTTATTGACCATCCATAATATTTTTGGGTTGGTAGTGAGTTTTAAGAGGGGTTTCCTTGTAAAGCATGCCTAATTGGCCAAGTAGGATAGCGTAAAGGCCCTATTTTGAAGGTGTTGGTCCAAAGTGACCTATAAAGATTTTTGTGATTTGTTTTGTAATGGGTTAATGGGTGCCTGAAAACATAAGAGGTTAGAGGGTTTTTGGTTGAGTTTGTGAGATAAGTCCAAGAGAACGGGTTTGCAGACCTACAAGGCAGATATGTGAAGTTGTGAAAAGTATTACCCTAATCAGGGGTTTGAAGGTTGATGAGTTGTTGAGACCTGTTGTATTTGTGTTGGTTAGGTGAAAGCCTCCCTTCTCTACATCAATTGGTATTAGAGCAAAGGTTTGTGATCTATTGACTTGAAGTGTTGCAGGTTGAAGCAGTGAAAAGAAGAATTTGAAGAGTCAAGATGCCTCCAAAGGGTAATAATATGGCTATAAAGATGGAAGAGATGGAAGAGAAGACTGAGAGGGAGATTAGATAGTTGAAGGAACTACAAAAAAAGTTGGTTGCAAGATTGGAAAGTGTTGAAACAGGTCAAATAAGAGGCATGGTTCTTGGTGATGAAAGTGACTCTGAAGATGAAGAAGATGAAGAGTATGAAGATGTGGAAGAAGAGTTGGATCCTAAAGAGAAAAAGATGGCAAGACTATTGAAGGGAGTAAAAGGACACAAACACAAGGTAAAAATTGATTTGCCTACGTATGGTGGTAATCTCGATGATGAAGCATTATTAGATTGGATTGTAGCTTTAGATAACTATTTTGAATAGAGGATGTACCTAATGAAGAAAAGGTGGAGATAGCAAAAACTAAATTGAAGGGGCATGCACTTGTTTGGTGGGATTATGAACAAGCTGAAAGGAGAAGAAAAGGTAAGTCTAAAATAATTTCTTGGGATAGAATGGTAGCTAAATTGAAAGGTAATTTTTTTCCAAGTGATTATGCAATTCAGATGTCTAAGAAGCTTTGAGATTTAAAACAAAGGGAAATGGATGTTAAGACTTATACTAATGAGTTTTATAAGTTGAGCATAAGGGAAGGTCACATGGTTGATGATGTAGAAAAGGTGGCTAAATATCTTAGTGGGCTAAGATTCAACATCCAGGATGAGTTGAGTTTGAGTGCTACCAAATGGCTATAAGGCCAGAAGAAAAAGTGAAAAGAGGGCAAGATGAAACAAATAGAGGTAGAGGCAACACCTCTAGGGGTAGAGGATCTTTCTCTACTTCAAGACAAACAAGTGAGAGCCAAGAAGAGGTAAACAAAGGACAAGAACAAGCTGCAATTTTCAAAGGTGGATTTAGAGGCACTAGAGGCAGATTTGGTGGAGGTAGAAGTTCAAACACATTGCAAGTAGGTGCTACAATTTTCAAGAGTTTGGGAATCTAGCATATAAGTGTCCTAAAATACAAGGATCTACATAAAGTGGTGGTGAAAGAAGAGGTGAAAAGAGAGTCCAATTTGTGCAAGAAGATGAAGGTGAAAGTGTCAATTCTCCAAGTCATGTTATTGCTCCAAAGGTAGGAGAATCATTGATGCTGAGAAGAAAACTCTTGCAAGCGTCTAAGGAGAAGGAGATCACTTAAAGAAGGAGCTTGTTAAGGACTACATGCATATGTAAAGGTAAAGTATGCAAGGTAGTGATAGATTCTTGTTCCACTGACAATATGGTGTCTAGAGAGATGGTAGATAAACTAAAACTAGAAAGAATTCCTCATGAAGCACCATATAGAGCATCTTGGGTGAATGATAATCAGTCACTTTTGGTAAATGAACAAGCATATGTTGAGTTTCAAATTGGAGGATATAAAGATGGGGTTCTTTGTGATGTTTTACCCATGGATTGTTGCCATTTATTGCTTGGAAGGCCATGGCAATTTGATAGGCATGCACCATATGGTGGAAGGGATAATACTTACACCATTGACAAGGATGGGAATAGTTTCATACTAACACCATTGTAGGAGGATTTCAAAGAGTAGACTAAGGCAACTAAGATCATTATGTTTGGTGAGAAGGAGCCTATGAGGCTTAAGGAGGACAAAAACAAAGAATGTGTAGCCACTTCAAGGTCTAAAGATGTTGAGATAGCAAATAGAAGGAAAGAAGAAGAGAAGGTGGAGATAGTAAGCTTGAAGAGTAACCTGATTTTGATGGGAAAAGAAGATAAAATGGTGACAGAGGCAGTTTCAAGGAAGGTCAAGAATGGATTAGTTGCAGGAGTACAAAATGAGTTGAAGAAGCATGATGAAATCATAGTAGGGATAGTCATATTTCCATTGAAAACAAAAGAGGTGAAAGGGAAGTCATGTTTTGACAAAACAGAGGTAGGAAAGGCTGATAGGACAGTGGTCTTAAGGGTAGATAACTCAGGGACAGAGATGAAGAGAGGAAAAGAAGTGATGCAAGGGTGTATGAGTAAGTTCAGTCATGAAGTAAAGGAAGAAAGGAGGATAAGTCAGAGGACAGAGACAAAGGAAAAAGATGAGATGGATCAGAGTGTTTGGAAAGAACCATTTGGGAGGAACAAGTTTGCAAATAGGGGGAAGGATTGGACAGTTAAGAATAGAGTTGGAGATGGTAAGTTTGCAGTTATCAAGGTCAAGTTAGCATCAACATCAGATGAGAGAAATATCAGAGGAATTTCACCAAGTGAAAGGAGCTTTGGAGATCCAAAATTTGAAGTGTTCAAGGGTGGACAAGTTGTAAATTAGTTTCCAAGAGACTTGGAAATTTTTCAAGGCTAGTTGTATGGTGCAAAGGCACCAAGTGCATTTTTGTGCAAATGTTGTCAAGTAGGGTCTTTTGTTAGATTTTAGGTGGTTTTGAGTCTTTTTCATTAAATAAGGCCCATGTAGACCATTTTTCAAATGTTTAAATCATCTAGAGGAGTCATTGAGTTTGTATTGTCATATTTTTGCAATGTTGTCAAAGTTGCTATGTAGAAAAATGCAAAAATGTAAAGTTGTAAAAAAAAGTGCAAAAAGGCAGATTTTTGGAATTCCAACGGTCAATTAGCTTCAAAGGGTTGTTGAGTCAGTTTAGGAGGTTTTTTTTGGTGGAAAATATTTAAATATGTGGGAAAAATTGATGTAAAGGTTGCTTGGTGATTTCTGAAGTGAAAACTTAATAAAATATCTTTGTTTCTCATAAATTTTTGTGTATTCTTGTTATTTTCAGGTCTGTATGGACCTGTACAGAAGAATTGTGCTCTAAGAGTTTTTGAAATTGTTGAAGACATGTGTTAAATTCATCTTGCACTTTGTTTGAGAGTCTGATATTGAATTTGAAGGAAGTTTGACTCAAATTTCTAAAATTGCCTGTGTATCCCCAAGAACAAGGGTTTGAGAGTGTAAAATGGTGATTTAAGCCATTCCACCCACTGTAAATCTTTGTAACTTAGTGAAATGGATCCATTAGGTGTGTTTAGGGTTTCCATGGAGTTTTAGGAGCAGGGAAGGCAAGTTGATGGTTTTTTGGAGATGCCCTAGTTGGCAAAATTGTGCATTTTGAGTGGATTTGGGTGGTTAGAGATGGTAAATGATGGTAAACCTTGGGGGCAGAAATTTGTAAGGGTTCTATAATCATGTGTAGACATAAGTGAAGGTGTCTGAAGCCTTGTCAAGGAAAGATAGATCTGGGAACATAGTTTTTCAATAAACCCTCCTTTGAAAGGCTTGAAATGAGGGTTTTAAGGTTAAGGGTGTTGGAGAGCATTTCTTTGTCAGGGAGTGGTAGATTTTAATTGTGTGGATATTTGTTATTGACTATCCAAAATATTTTTGGGTTGGTAGTGAGTTTTAAGAGGGGTTTCTTTGTAAAACAGACCTAATTGGCCAAGTAGGACAGTGTAAAGGCCTTGTTTTGAAGGTGTTGGTCCAAAGTGACCTATAAAGATTTTTGTGATATGTTTTGTAAGGGGTTAATGGGTGCCTGAAAACATAAGAGGTTGGAGGGTTTTTGGTTTAGTTTGTGAGATAAGTCCAAGAGAATGGGTCTACAGACCTACAAGGCAAATTTGTGAAGTTGTGAAAAGTATTACCCTAATCAGGGGTTTGGAGGTTGATAAGTTGTTGAGACCTGTTGTATTTGTGTTGGTTAGTAGAAAGCCTGCCTAATCTGCATCAATGTTCAAAAGTGTTTGGAGGAAGCCAAACAATTGTTTTAATTTTGTTTTAAATAACTAGTGTATACTAAGAGAATAAAGGATTAGATGGACTCAATTGAGTTTTAAATTGCTCAATCCTCTAGTGTGTAAGATCTAATGAATGATGGGGATGGAGCAACAAGAGTGGTCATTGAAAATTTGCATGATCAATTCTTCTTACCGCAAGAACCAAAAGAGAAAATCATAATGCAGTACATACAACTCTAAGATACAGTAAGTGTAAGACTTACTTCTTTAACTAGAGCTTTGGCCAAAGCGAAGAAGGTTGTGTTAGGGTTAGAAGGTAGATATCTAACAGTCAAATGAAAATTTGATAAATAAAACAAAGAAATAAAACACACAGAAAAATTATAGCAACAACAAGACAACATAAAGAATTTAACATGGTTCACCCAATATGGGTTACATCCACAAAACTGCAACCATCCAATGATTTTATTATCCAGTACAAAAACATATTACAATCTCATGAATAATGCCATACTGTAACTCCCATAACTGCCACATACGAACAATCTCCCACTTGGAGACTGATCCTGGACGAGACCGTTACACATACAGGTCCCACTGGAAATAAACACCTTGGACCTTGCTGCTCTGTTATAATTTTAACCATGAAGACCAAATAAAGCTGAAGAGGAGCTCAACTTCTCCCTTGTCACTACCTTTATAAACATATCCATTGGATTGGCATCTGTATGTATCTTTTTCGGCTTTGCCTGTCCATCCTCCAACACTAACTAAATGAAATGATATATCAGTTGTATGTGTTTGGTTTTAGAGTGCAAGGCAGAATTCTTTGCAAGATGTATAACACTCTGGTTGTTTGTGAATAAGTGATTTTTATCCTGTTGTTTTCCCAACTCTTACATGAAAATTTGTAGCCATATCATCTCCTTTGTTGCCTTTGTTGCAGCAGCATACTCTGCCTTTGTGGTGGATAAAGCAACCACATTTTGCAACTGAGAAATCCAACTCACTATTGTCCCACCAAATGTAAATACATAACCTATGGTACTTTGTCTAGTATCTATATCCCCTGCCAAATATGAGTCAACATAACCTTTTAAATGAGTATTAGAGCCCCCAAAACATAAGCGTTTATTGGATGTACCTCTCAAGTCTTTGAGAATCTATTTTACCGCATTCCAATGCTCAACTCCAAGATGACTCATATACCTACTAACAACTCCTATAGCATGTGCAATATATGGTCTTGTGCATACCATGGCGTACATTAAACTACCTACAGCTAAAGCATATGGTACCTTGGACATTTTTTCTTCCTCCTCTTGTGTCTTTGGACACATATCCTTTGTCAATTTAACATGGCTAGGCAAAGGTGTGTAAACAACTTTGGCATTCTCCATATGAAATCTATGCAACACCTTATCAATATAATCAGCCTGAGATAAAAACAATTTTTTTTTCCAATCTCTTGTAATCTTCATACCAAGGATTTGTTTCACTGCCCCCAAATCCTTCATAGCAAAAGAATTCGCTAACTGATGTTTTAACTCTTTAATGTGAACCATGTTAGAGCCCACTACAGGCATATCATCAACATATAAACATAAAATAATGTAGCTATCATCATCTAACCTCTTAAAATAAACAATATGGTCTAAATTACATTGACTATATCCATGCTCAGCCATAAAGCTATCAAATTTAATATACCATTTCTGAGGTGCTTGCTTCAAGACATTTAAACTTTTCTTTATTTTGCACACCAATTTCTCCTAACCTTTGACCTCAAATCCTTGTGGTTGTTCCATATATATTTCCTCTTCCAAGTCACCATGGAGAAAGGTTGTTTTATCATCTAGTTGTTCCAAATATAAATCTTTAGTAGCCACAATACTTAAAACAATGCGTATAGAAGTCATTTTAACAATTGGAGAAAAAATCTCATCAAAATCAATACCCTTTTTCTATGTAAATCCCTTTAGAACTAACTTGGCTTTAAACATTTTCTTACCTCTATCCCCCTCTTTCAGCCTATAAACCCACTTGTTTGGTAAATCATTTTTACCTACAGGCAACTTGCATAGTTCCCAAGTCTAATTTTTCAGCAAGGAGTCCATTTATTCTTCCATTCTATGCTCCCACTGAACCTTGATATCCACCTGCATAGCTTCATCATAAAATTTTGGTTCACCAATGTCACTTAATAAAATAGAATACAAAGAGGGAGAAATTTTTTCCAAAGGTCTACTGATCCTTGAAGATCGTCTAACATTCACTAGAGTTTGTGGTATTTGTTTTTGTTATTGTTGCACAACACGAAGAACCACTGGAACATCGTTGTTTGGAGTATTATCCAACATTGCATAATCATTTTCTTTCTTCTCATGCTGCTGCAACTGATCTTTGTACAACACTTTCTCATTGAATATGGCATCCCTGCTTCTCACAATTTTCTTATTTTTAAAATCCCAAAGCCTATAACCAAATTCATCAATGCCATATCCAACAAATATACATTTCTTTTATTTAGCTTATAGCTTGGTTCTATTTTCAAAATCTACATGTGTGAATGCTTCATAATCAAAGGTTCGGACAAAAGAATAACTCACCTTCCTACAAGTCCATGCTTCCTCTAGAATACAACCCAAAGGAGTAGAAGGACCTCTATTAATTAAATAAACAACAATATTTATAGCCTCTTCCCACATGTTTAAGGGAAGCCTAGCATGCAACCTCATACTCCTTGCACGCTCCATTATTGTCCTATTCATGTGTTCAACCACTCCATTTTCCCGTGGAGTCCTTGGAACCATTTTCTTCCTATGAATACCATTAGAGGAACAATAATCTTCAACCTCTTTGCTACAATACTCACCACCATTGTCAGATCTGAGACATTTTAATCTTTTACCTATCTCATTCTCAACCAAGCTTCTCCATTTTTTAAAAGTTTCAAACACATCAGATTTCTGCCTAAGGAAATAAATCCATACCTTCCTAGTTGCATCATCAATGAATGTAACATAATACTGAGACCTACTGAGAGAAGATATCTAAGCTAGTCCCCATACATTCATATGCACAAGCTCTAATTTCTTATTTTTCTTTTGCTTCCCATCCTTGATAAAATTAACTCTCTTTTGTTTTCCATACACACAACTTTCACAGAAATCGCTATTAACACATTTTAGACCTAGTAAAACTTTCTTTGAATGAAGTAATTTCATACCTTTTTCACTCATGTGCCCAAGTCTATTGTGCCATAGTGTTGTTTCGGAACCCACAACCATTGTTTGATCTTCTACCTATTGAACTACAACGATTGTTCCTGAGTATTGACTATCTCTATAACAATTAAAGTAGAAGGAATAGTATGACCTGTACAAAGATATAAGGTGCCTACTTTCACACCTTTTGCTACCATTAAGGCACCTTTTGTAACATTACAATTTTTATCACTAAATGTAACAACACAACCTTCATCATCTAGTTTCCCTATAGAAATTATTTTTTTGTCTAACCTTGGAACATGCCTTACCTCATGTAGTAGCCAATGATTCCCATTCTACAACTTAATCTTGATTCTTCCCTTTCCAACAATCTGACAAGGTTTTTTATCACCCAAATAAACTAGCCCAAAATCCCCTTGGACATAGTCAAGAAAATAGCTTATATGGGGGGTAGCATGAAATGAAGCCCCTAAATCTAACACCCAAGAATCATCAACATTATCAAGGGAAAGAATCAAAGAATCCTCATCGGATTTATTACTTACCACATTTTCCTCTTTACTTCCTTCCTTTTTGTCTCTTTTATTTTTTCGAGACCAACAATCTTTCTTTAAATGACTTGGCTTACCATAGTACCATCAATCCCTCTTGTCTCTAGATTTGGACCTTTTGTCAATTTATTTTCCTCATGACTTCCCATGACTTCCAGAATTATTTCCTCTCCTTTGTTCTTCCCTTGCTTTCTGCATTCAAAACACTGCCTAATGTGGATGTTCCACTTGAGCTTTTCCTATGCATTTCCTTGCTCAAAATAACACCAACAACATCATTAAATTTCAATGTATTCGAACCAAGCATTACCAAGCTATTCCAACTTTCAGGCAAAGAACACATAATCAAAAGAGCTCTAACTTCATCAAATTTTACATTTATAGAAATTAATTGACTGGTAACTATATTAAACTAATTTAAACGATCAACAACTGACCCACCTTCTACCATTTTCATATTAAATAAAAACTTCATAAGAAATACCTTATTCAAAGTGGAAGGCTTTTCATATAACTTTGTCAGGGTTTGCATCAACTCTTGAGTTGTCTTTGTTGTTGTAATATTGAACGTCACTTATTGTGCCAGGCATAAACAAATATTGACAAGTGCCTTTTTGTCCAAAATATCCCAGTCCTTGTCAAGCATTGTTGAGGGTTTCTTGGTTTTCCCTTCGAATGGCCACCATAAATCCTTCTGGTAGAGGTAGTCCTCCATATGCATCTTCCATAACTGATAGTTCTACACATTAAACTTCTCAACCTTCAACTTACCCTCGTCTCCCATTACTCCCACTCAACATGAGACCTTTCTATAGAGGATAATTGAACACAACCTTGCTCTGATACCACTTGTTAAGGTTAGAAGCCAAATATTTAACAGTTAAATGCAGATTTGATCAATAAAACACAGAAAAATTATAGCAACAACATGAAAACATAGAAAATTTAACGTGGTTCACCCAATATGGGCTACATCCACAAAACCACAACCATCCAATGATTTTATTTTCTAGTGCAAAAACATAGTACAATCTCGCAAATAATGCCATACTACAACTCTCATAACTGCCACATACCAACAATCTCTCACTTGGAGACTGATCAGGCTCCACACCAAATAGGTTGTGCGAAAGAAAATAGTGCCTAGTTCTCCGGAAGAAGGAAAAGACCTCTATATGTAGTTTGAAACTAGAGTTACATGTTGGCTTTCACCAAGAAGGATTAGGAGGCACACCTTGCAAAACTAGAATCATCATCCAGTTAAGGTGTACATTTTTTAATTGTATAGTCAATTTTTGATATCAATGTACATATGTGGAGTTAGTAGATGGTATTGTAGTATAATTTTTTATTTTTGGTGATGGATAACATAGATAGGGGGAGCTATTCTCATGTAGATAAATCAATAAGGGGATGAAATGTGGATTTACTACCTTTTTCCCTTGATGTCAAAGGGGGATTGAAGTAGAGAAGTGTGTTGCCATCAATGATAAAGGGGGAGATTGTTGGAAACATGAGCATGATGATGTATGGTGTTTTCATTGATGGCAACCCATTATAGACGTGATGGTTCATCAATATGTATATAGTCCGGAGTAGACCAAGTGTTTTTGGGAAATTGGCTAAGGGTTTGACTAAGATAATGATGTAACAGAGCATCAGTTTTGTGGTTCGCATTGCTTTGCACTACAATATATTGTCATACAGTTTTGAGGAGATAATGATACACATTGAATGAGTCTATATCCAAATTTTTAGGGTTGCATGTCTTTCGCAACAAAAGATATTAATGATAGAGTATCAGGCTAAGTAGAGATATAGTTACAATTGCAAAGTTCGTGTTGGAATGTTCTACATTACACCATAGATGATTATTGTGCTTTTCATATTTGAGGAAGTGCTTGAAGATGTCAGATATGTGTGCACTCTGAGTGTCAAGTAGTTTGGTGGTCTGCATGTCAAGTTTTGGGATGAACAGTTGGTTCATTCAGTTGTCGCTTCACCAATTTTGTTGTGTGATGTCGACCTACGGGTTTTGGGGTCATGCAAAACTAAATTGTGTATGGAGCATAATCATAGGAGTATTTATAGGTCATGTTGATCTATCTTGGTGAAGAACACACTTCAGTTACTTCCGCAAGGTATGTATGATGGAGTTTTGAGCTGACAGGTTATGGTGTCACACGTTTCATCTAATTAGGCCAACCTAATTGATGATATGATTGTTTATGGAATATATGCATATATATAGAAGGTCAATTCATTAATGATAAGCAAGTGTATGAGATAAGAGATGTGAGGTGTGTAGTAAAGTGTGAAATGTAATAGTGGTGATCTCGTGACAATGAGGAATGAAGTGTGTTAAGTCAATTTTCTAAGCCTAACTAGAACTATATCTTCAACATATACCAGATGCAATGCAAGTATTTCAAATTTTGGAAATGAACCATCCTTTTTTATATCTTTTGTAATTTTGGAAGAAGTAATCTTTCTTGGTCAGTGAGCCCTCCTATTTTCTAGAAAGTGAGTCCTCCGGGCAGTGAGCCTCCTATAATCTATTGTAACTGGTTACGATATATTATGAGCTAATCCTCACCATCGTTTTTTCCTTTCAAGGGTTTTCCACATAAATTTGGTGCTCTTGTGTTGAGTGTTGTGGTGCATGCTTTAACTTTTCCTTTCCTTTTTCTGTAAGTTTAATGAGATGCTTTATAATGCACTTTTAAGTTAATGAATTTCAAGAAATAGTAATTCACCCCCCTCTTAGTGTTCTAGGTGTTCAAAAAATTTATCACATATAATTTCCCCTAAATATGTATAAATGGACATTGAGACATTTATTAATTATCATAATCTACAATATATAGACATTATTATAATTTACAATGTATGTTTCTCTTTGGATAACTATACTTATAATAATTGAAACCTTAGAATCCCTTGACACTTAGTCACATAGAAGGGTATAAATGATTGGCCCTTTATTTAGAAAATATACTTTTATATATTGAAATCTTAGAATCACTTGACAATTAGTCACATGGAAGGGTAGAAATGATTGGCCCTTTATTTGGAAAATATACTTTTATATATAGCATTTTATTTGGTTTCCCAGTCACTTGAGAGAATTTGATTAAGAGCTATAGGTCATAATGTAGAATGTAAGATAAGTGAAATCCCACAAAAATTGTGAGATGTATGATCCATAGTAAGCATGAGGACCGTCAAGAGCTACAACTCAACCATCTCATTAATGGAAGTGTGGTCGTCCTCATCTTCCATTTTTGAAATTATATGTAAATCCATGCCATTGAGATGGAAAACTATGTTTAGGTGGGGAAATTCTCTTAGATAAGTTGTATGAGTCAAATCCAATCATTAATAACATCCTAGAAAGATCTAGTGAGTGAAAAAGGCAATTTGGAGGAAATATAAAACTTTGATGTGAGACTAGAGATTAAGACAAGAGGCACAAGTTTTAATGTTGAGACTAGAAGTTAGGTTGAACAATAATGGAAGTTGAAAATTCCATTGAAACGCTATGGAAGAAAGAATTAAGAAAATAAAGTATTCTAGGAGAGATATAGGGAAATGATGAAAAATCAAAGATCAAGACAAAATGTTTGGATGAAAGATTGGAACTTCAAAGGTCAAATTAAAATTTGTATAAGAATGATAAATAATTGGAACACTTTGTGGGAACTCGATGCAAAACTAGATGTCAAAATGGGAAATATAGAGTTTCACTTTAATATATGAGGTCAAGAGAAGACATTACATTAGAAGTCTAGGTGTCCATTGAAACTCTACAAATCCATGAAAATGAGTGAGTTTTTGATGTGAGAAAACATGCAGGGAATGGATGCATAAATGTAGGTAGAAACATCCCAAATTTGCAATAAACTTTTCATGATAAGTGTAAAGGAATGAAAAATCAATTTTGAAACTTTGTGGGAATACAATATGAAACTTGAGGTTGAAAATGGAAGTAGTATTGGAGGAAGTCTATAGGTTTGGAAGTCCACTAAAATTATACAAAAAAAGCATTGGAGAGAAAAATATAGAAGGATGGGATTTTACGAGAATGAAGTATGGAAGTCCATTGGGACTCTGCGTGAGGGATTGCAAAGGATTGGAAAAAAATATGTGAATCTGGTGAAGGGTAGTGGAGGTAAGTTGGAGGAATTGTGAAGGTTTGAAAGTGTAACAATATTCTATAAAAATGGAACTAGATAGAATGTGGGACGCAATCAAGGACATTGAGGTTTGTATGTCCTGAGGTGGAGGGGACATGGAATAATTCAATCAAAAATCTACAAGTCCGAAAAAGAGAATAAAAGCACAAGGATGAAATGTATAACTTGAATGGAGGTTGGGACATTGGTATTTTTAGATATGGAAAAGGATTAGAAGAAGTATAGATGACCTCCACAAATATGAGGGAGGGAAACATAGAAGGAAGAAAGGGTTGTGGGAATTAGGAGCATAGAATGATAAGGGGATGGGAGGAATAAAGGAAAGGGAAGAAGTCTAGATGAACACAACAGATTCAAAAAGCATATAAACTTGACCAAAATTTAGGAATAGGAGAAAATGGGGATGTTAAGAGGATATGAGTTCAAGAGGTTGGGATGAAGAAAAAAATTAGATAGTCATTGAAAACTTACAAATTGAAGAAATGAAGGAAATAAGGGACTAGTTTGAAAACAAAATTTCCATGTGGGACTAATGGTTAGGACAAAATATTATATGATTAGAACATGTTCAATACTCTACTCAAACTCTACAGCTCTTCATAAACTAAGGAAATGACCAAACCTTCCCAAGCTTAGAGTTTTTTTTGGATTTTATAACTGCTAGCATATTAGAGTAACGAGGGGGTGATGAGGGACAATATTTAAGAAATTTGACTAAGTAAGAATAAAACACTTTTCATAATCTTATGTAGTCTCATGTCTCACCTTGGTCTATATAACCAAGGGCCTCTCATACCTCTCATGTATTGTACATGATCATTATATTCATAGTCTTTGGCATGAATATATTTATTCTTTTCATATTTATCTTCTCATTTCATTATGTTTTCTATTAGGCCTCCATATCTTGGGTGACTATCTCTATAACCAAATATTACATGGTATCAAAGCATGTTGAGTGTCTTTGGTTAGTCATTTTGGGATATCTTAAATGAATATATTATATTTTCTTGAAACATTGAATATGATATTCTCTTGCATCAAATGATGACCTAAAGAATCACTTTTGTTATAGAAATGCCAAATTATGGGAGGGCTCCTCTTTGTGGCTTTCTATTTTAGATTCTTATTGAAATATGTTGGTGCAAATTTGAGTTCACTATCGAGTTCAAAGTATCCAAGAAATTTAGTTTAGCCTTTTATTTTTTCCAAATTAGACATGTGAGGATAGATCCATGAGGGTTTGAAGTTGGTAGATGATTGGTAAATCAAAAAAGGCAGTTGCAATTTTGGAGCATTTTGAGTCAAATATAACCCTACCATCACGTCTAGAAGGTAGCTATAATTTTGGAGTATTTAGAGTCAAATCAAACCCTATCATCATGTTCAAAAGGCCCAAGACCTAAGGATCAATTGTGAATTAATCAAAATCATACACTTTTTCCCAATTGAAGAAAAAAGTCCCCCTATTTGGTTGTACAAATTGCATATTCGTAGAGAATATTCCCTACATCATGATTGTGCAAGCGCTACTTTAATGTAGGTACAGTTGTAGGTAATAAAATTATATAATCTATTTCTTTGAATTTTCAAAAAATTTAAACAAAAAGTAAAGTATCTTACCTTTGTAGGGTACCGTGTACTTATGAGCAAGTATGTTGTTGCATCTAGGGGTGCCATATGGCATAGACCCCATATGCTAGTGGACTATTGATTGTCAACTAGTGGTGAGCCAAATGCATAACATAAAAATTATGGCTGCTAAAAAAATTCATCAATAGAAAAATAACCTTCAACCACTCTAGAGATCTCATAAACTATTTTTTAGTACCCAAAGTGGTTTCCAAACACATATAAATGATTTTTAGGCCCAAAAAATGGTTTTCAAATTTACAAAAGTAGTTTTGTGGTTGTACAAAATATTTGGAAACTATAAGGATATTCCTTCCTAACATTAATAGGGCCTTCCCCCAACCCAACCCCTCTCACAAATGGAGTTTTTAATTTTGCAATTAGACTTCAAAAGGTTATAACTCAATCATTTGACCTCCTTTCTATGATAATTTTTTTTGGGGGAAATATTCATAAGATCATAGTGGTTTAATATTTCTTGGTTTTAGTGTTCAGTTGTTTTAGAAATTATAGTTTCTCATAGGTGTTGCTAAGTAGTTCTTGTTTTGGGAACTATGACTTTGTTTGGACTCATGTGGTAACAATTTTTGTTCAAATTTTTTAGAAGTGCATAATGTTTCCTACACTTTACAATGGTTTGATCGGGTTGATTTCATTTTTAAAAAATTATACTTTCATTTCAATGGCCAAATTTTGAATTTACATGTACCAAGATTGAGACTGCTTCGTTATTTTTGGAAAGTGGGATCTATTATTGCACTAATTATAAAGTGCCAAGATCATATATTTCTAGGAGGATCATTGATTGAGTGAACTCAACCTGGGGAATAGTCTTATATTTGTGGTTGTATTCCTCTTGATTTGTGTTATTTCCCTCTTGCTTCGACATGCAGCGATCTTCAGTTCCAATTTTAACAGCTTGTAACTATCCTAAATAGAAATATGAAATGAATAAATTACTAAGATTTAAGAGCTTGTATAAGGTAATTCATGGGCTTGATGGTGAGCCAACCAATGATGAAGTCAAAAGGAATAAGCGGTTGAATAGTTTTGAAGAATACATTGGCTATTTGTGCTTATATGTCTCTCCTAAGTTGTTTCACATTGAGCACTTGCATACACCTAGAGCTATATGAAATGCATTTTTAAAATTGGTGGGAAAATAGATGAAATCGAAGGAAATTTCTTAGAAAATGAACTAATAAGTGTGAATCCATGCAATTTTGACAACATAGAGGATTTCATCACAAAATTAAAATCACTAAGAACACAATTGAAGGATTGTGAAATTGAAAAATTAGATACACAACTAGTACTAAGTATTCTCTCAAATCTAGAACTTGAATATTTAGTGTTTGTGTCTACTTTCTATGCAACAAAGAATGCATTTGGGAGTGATTATAAGATTCCTTTATTTGATAATTTTACTATGCAACTCATTAGGGAGAGAGATAATTTTATTGAAATGGGAACCTTGAAGTCTTCACAATTACAAGCCTTGATTGTAAATCATGAAAAGGTATCTAGTGGAAAAGAGGAGAAAAATAACAAGCCTAAGAAGAACGCATGTTCCACATCTACTTTCACATAAGAACATAAAAATTCCTCTTCCAAACCTCAGAATCATATAAGAAGGAAAATCCCATGTGTGTAAATAGCAAAAGGTTGGGCATGAATAATATTATTGTTGTAAGAAGGATGTTGATGAATGAAACATCTTAAGAACATAATTAGTTTACCTTCCAGAATGCCTGCTTCAACTTCTTCTTCCCCTTCAAAATAGTTATAATTTTATGAGGAAAAAGGACATACTATTGGAATAGGTAAAAATAAAGGTCAAGCTCTTTGTGCTTCTATAGGTCATGGATCAAGGATATGGCTTCTAGATTCTGGAGCTTCTCATCATACAACATCTTCATAGTCAATGCTCTCTTCTTTTGAGTCCAATGTTATGCCACCTATTTTGATGGGAAATAATAATTATATGAATGTAATTGGGATGGGATATATTGATATTAGGGATGACACGTTCAATAATGTCTTTTGTGTACCTCATTTTTTAAACAATGTCCTTTCCATGTATTAGATCACCCACAATGGAGTAGGGAAGACAATGAAATTTAATCCTAATTCATTTATCATTAGATACTTGGAGAGAAAAGAGATTAATGCTACTAGGATGGTTAATCATGCATCTTATTTATACACATTTTCAAACTTTATTCTTGATGATGCCTTTCATCCTTAAGATGATGGTCAAAATTCTAATGTGGAATTTGACTTTGAGGATAATTTTGGTTACTTCAACTTAGGTATTCTCACATTCCATACAATTCTTGACCCTTGTATTCCATATCCTCCATCTATTGTTGCTTCTAATGAGACTAGTATTGTTGCATCCATGGGTTCTAATGATTTAGTGCGATAGGAAATTCATTGTCTTCCATATATAATGACTTAGGATGAGTACTTAACAAACATTGCAAGTTTGTTTTGTGAGTCCTATCTTAGAGGATACTATTGAATTTATTCATATTCTCTTTGATGTTATCTTTTATGGAGTTGCATTCTCTTCTTCAAGTGTTTTGGGGGAACCTTTAGACCCTCGTGTTCTTTCTCCACATGATCATTTATCATAGTTTGACAATGGCTTGGATACTCTTGAGCAAATTTGGAGTAGTCACTTTCATCTTTGGATTCTATTCTACATTCATCTCTACTTGGTTTTGGATTATCATCTTCATTAGTGTGGCTAGGAACATTTTCCTTGGCAGTGGTAAATTTTGGCATTGACATGGAGACATATGAGTAGTTTTCAGAGACTTCATACATTTTTTAGATTTTTTTCCTTCATATTTCTTTTAGAAATGGGAATACATTATACATACATCTTTGGTTTCATTTCTTCCTAAGGTAATGAATAGTGTTCAACAATCATGGACCATCTTCTACATCTAGTTTCAAGCATATGCCACTAAAAAATATTGTACATTGATGGGGGTTGCATGGTATCTCTTCTTCTCTCTTACGAAGGGATATATTTTTGCACATGGGGTTTTTCCTCTTCAAACCTTGAGAGCATTTTATATTTTCTCTTTTCTAGAGGAGTTTTATCTCATCATGTTTTCTCCTTTTCTTTATTTGTGAGAGATTTATTTGTACATGGGTACCTAATATATCCTAGTAGTTGGAACCCATCCTTGCATGTTTTCTCATTCTCCCTAAGTTGCACTTAAGGGGGGTGTTTATGTGAACAAGGATATTACCTAACTTGTTTACCTCTTAGGTTCTATCCCTACTTGTCAAGTTTACTAATGGTACACATATAGGATACTTATCACTTTATGTCTCATATTATAAGTTAAAGAAATTTGTCATAATATTATGTAGTCCTATGTCTCACCTTAGTATATATAACTAAGGGACCCTCATACCTATCATGTATTGTACATAATAATTATATTTTTATTCTTTGATGGGAATATAGTTTATTCTTGTCATATTGATCTTCCAATTTCATTGTGCTTTTGATTAGGCCTCTAGGTCTTGGATGATTACCTTTGTAGACAAATAATACACACTTGTAAGGGGTACCCATACCCCATCATGTTTTCATCATTTTGGTACTATAAATCTACCTCTATCATGTCCATGTATACACAAAAAATGTGGGGATCCACTCCTTCAATACATAAAAAATCTAGGTCATTAATGACATCTAAAAAGGTGAAAAGTAGGTAAAATGAGCATAATGAGTTAGGGCATGAAAATATAGATATTGAAGTGCTTGATTGGGGTGATTGAAAGGTATAAAATCATGTCAACTAGATTTGTAGGATATTTTTGTATTAATGATGTCTTTGGATCTAGAGAAAACAACATAAATAAGCCTAAAAAAATCATTATAGACACTTTCAAGAGATGTTGTAGGAGTTCCATCATATAATTCATTAGTTAAATCCATCCTTGTTCGATTAAAATATGCATTTTGGGCATGTACATATCATACCAAGTGATTGCAAGGTCCAATTGGACATTAACAATAATCTTGGAGTAGTTCGAGAGAGGTAGGAGAAGTTTCAAATGATTTGCAAAAATATAATGTGCAACCAAATATGAGGATATGATGCAAGGATTTTTGTGGAAGAGAAGCATGAAGATCGTATGAATGGAAATCAAACCACCAAAAAGTCACTTTTTTGTAGTTTATTGATTTTTTAAAATGATTTACAAGAAAAAGGTCTTTAACTGCACATTTGCAAGGTTTGAGGTTCTATTGACAAGTGAAGTGGAAGAATTCAAAAAAATGATCTAAAAGTGGACAATGGAAGTGCAGTGGGAGTGATATTTAGTTGCACATCAAATTCCCATAAAGGAGGAAATGGGGAAAAGGGAGAGATAGATGGATAAGGGAGTTTGTGGGGATTCAATGTAGAAGTGGATATTAGAAGTGGAATATATTTGGATGTAGCTAGAAACGCAACAAAGGTGGAAAGACAAGATAATTTTAGCATGGAATCATGGTAATGTCAACATGAGAGAAGAGATAACTTGGAGGATGGTGACATCAACATGATGTTAGTAGGAATGGGTTTGTTAGCAAAAATATTTGAACAAGATGTGGGAAATATGGGGGGTCAACTAGATGGATAAAGTTTGGATAGAAGATGAAACTTCACAAAAGGAAGTTGTGTGAAAAGGGGCTCCAATTGGATACAAGAAACAAAAGTGCAACCACACTTGGATGAAAAATGAAATTCAAATGGAAGATGGAATTTTATATTGAGGAAGGAAGCTACTGGTGGAAAAATTAAGTTGAAGGGGCGATGTGTGGATAAATGTTACTAAAGTGAACATTAGAAAAAAAATGAGAATATCCAATAGCAAATTAAATTTACACAAAGGAATCAAGTTGATAAAAGGGAAGAAATAGCTTGAGGAGGAAGCTTGTAGGGAATCCATATAGAAGTGGACATTGAAGGTGAATGAGGAAAAATATCCAATCACACTTTGAATTCCCACAAAGGGGAAAAAGAGAAAAGTGAAAAGATAAGTGGAAAAGGAAATTTGTAAAAAAAAAAGGGAATCAAACATTTTCAAGGAAATGACATTGAAGTGAACCTTGGAAGTGATTGTGAAAAGACATCTAGTTGCAGTTCAAAATCCTGCAAAAGGAAGAAGGTGAAAGAAAATTGTAGAAACAAATGAAGAAGGATGATTGCAATGATTTTGTGTAGAAGTGAGTATGAACAGTGCATGGAAAATATCCATTTGGGGTTACAATCCCAATAAATTGGCATTGGTAGAAAACTCGAAAGGAAATATTGTGGGAAAGTAAAGGTGAATTGAATGTGATAATGAAGATGAAAATTTTGCATCTAGTTGGAAGGAGAAATCCTATAAACTATAGAAACACTACAAAATTGAACCAAAACCTTCAAACATAGGATTTTTGATACACAAAAAATATTTAACACATGAGTAAATACATGGAGGATGATGAAAGATAACACTTAGGCAACATTAAAAATGGAGACCCAACTAGAGATTTCTTAGATTCATTATCAATAGAGGGTGTATAGGGTCCAAATGCACAACATGTGCTTGTAGAACAAAGAGAAATGAGACTCATTAAACTAGATTTATAATAGGTTTCCTCCCTTGCTTTCTATCTCACTATATTGCCCTTTCTTTCTCTAACTCTTGATATTGTCTCTCTTATTATCTAGATTTTATGGGGCATATAATCTCATCTTTAATATAGTATGTGGCTCTGTTGTCCTAGTTTTTGTTATCATTTGCTCAAAAATTTCAATTATTTCAAAATGATGTGTTGAGCCTTCCCCAAGTGTTCATTATGTAAAGTCATGTTCTTGATTAAATTGTCAATCTTGTTCTCTCATCAATGTCAGTTCAGATCATATTTTTTTAAATTGATTTAAGTGTGTTTACACCAAGATAAAAAATTTCTCACCAAAATCAATAAAGAAATTCATCGGTTCAAGTCCAAAATTGAGTGTAGTGGGGAAATGGTGAAATTCATGAAAATAATTAAATTTAAAAACCGGTGTGAGTTGGTGCAAATTCCTTCAATGGAAATAATTCTAGGGGTATTTTGACTAATGTGGCCAATATTCGAGTCATGGCACCTCATAGATTGGGATATTTTAATGCTTTAATTTTTCACATGCAGGATTATGGAAACAATTAAATTTGCATTTTCAGAAGAGCTGGGAAAATTTCGCTCACTAGGTTTCATTGTATTGTTGTTTTGGAGAATCTAGAAAATAAAAAATTATGCCAAATTCTTTGTCCATGGTCTCATAAGGCAAACTGGCTTTGGTTGATTGATGGTTTTTTGCATTTTCATGGATTAAATATTTTTGAATCATGAAGTAATGGAACTTGGTGCTCGATCATAGATAATTTTTCAAATTCAGTATCACAATTTAAATCCCAAGGTTCAATTTTAATTAATAACTTATTTTGATACATTAATCAATTAATGGGGAAAATAAAGGTGGGAAAATAAAATAAATAAAGTTAAAAATTACATTGTGAAATTTCATAACTTAAATTTAAAAGTTGGAAAATGAGGTTGTGAATTTTCACAAACCACTACAAGACAAGAAATGGGTTGTAAAAAATCACAACCTAAATTCTTATGTTAGAAAGTAGGTTTGTGGATTTTCATAACCCATTTTCTACTATTTTTATCCCACTTTAAAAGCAAAGTTATTAATAACTTTAAAAGAAAATTGAAGATGCAAAGTAAACCTCACACATTATATTGCATTCTTTCTCTTTTTTTTGACATTATGTGGAGATAACTGCAATTAAATGGCTTATGTGTAGTGAAGATCATAGCTTTGGGAAGCATGCATATGGATAAGACTAAGATAATAATCTAAATCTTCAAGTTTGGTAGATGTAACATAAATATTAGCATAAGAAACCCACACCATCATGAAAGAATATGCATGCGAGGACAACTAAATAAATGTTTGTGATAACTTTATTAGTTACATCTCCTCTCTCCTAGATATGCTGGTCAAAGTTACAAACGAGATCAAATTTCATGTGAAGTTGGAATCATAGTTGTACAAAAATAATTTGATAAAGGAAGTTATAGAAGTTCCAACCTACACCATCTTGCAAAGCTCAAATTGTGTGTAACCTGGTAACCAAGCACAAAGCAATAAGGCAGATTTTGATAGATGTTGAAGCTATAAATGCCCTAATAGACATGCCTATAATGTGGAAGCCTAGACAAGGATACATGAGGTACTTTTGAAACAAGGTCAACCTTCATCAAAGCATGAAGGACAATAAATAGATTTGGCAATTACAAATTGTTGCAAGGTGTGTGACCTTGGTCTCCTTGTGATGTGTATCACAATGCTTGGGTTTACGACATGGCTTAACTGTATCTCATAGATTCATTAACTCTGGTGGTTGTATTAGGCATTGGCAGGTTGATATTATGGTGCAATGCCAATCGTTTGTGCAATAATTGGTACCAGAGCCTAGGTCACAGGTTCGAACCCCTTGCTTGCATTGTGGGGGGATTGTTGCAAGGTGTGTGCCCTTGGTCTCCTTGTGATGTGCAACACAATGCTTGGGTTCATGACATGGCTTAATTGCCTCTCGTGGACTCATTAAATTTGGTTGTTGTATCAGGCATTAATAGGTTGATCTTTTGGTGCAATGACAATCGTTTGTGCAACATAAATACCATTGTAGCTATAGTAAACACATATATAAGCTATGCAAATTCTGAAACAACATAGCGACATCCACCAAAGCACAATATAAGGAGGATTTTTGGCATGGTAACATTCATGCAAATGATAGAAGCATAGGAAAGATTGTTGAGCTTTTTCTAATGCCTAATTAATTGGTACTAATGATTATTCACACAGATTAATGAACCTAAGGATTCCTAGATTAAGCAGTTCATCATTCAAGAGAGGGCTTCCATTAAATCATCAACCATAGAGTCATAAAACTTTAGATAGTGCTTGCAATGTATATGCATTCATGGATTCCAAGCATCCTACATCGGTTGAGTATAAGTGAATGAAACACATATAAATACAGTAAAAGCTTTTAATTAAAATAAACTTCTATTCTCAAAACATAATAAAGGAATACAAACATCTACCTTTTACTGTAGGTACCTAATGCTTAAGACTGTAACTAGTTAACCATTATACTACAGTGTGTCCTAACTTCATTAATCTTCAGAGTACTTAACAAAGTATCAATCTACAAATTCTAATTCAAAAACTATAATGCATCATTCATAATCACATGAATTGAAAACTATCAATTAAACTTACAATGCATAATCTAATCTATTAACCTAAATTAAAGTGGTTCAATAGCACCTCAAGTGGCCCTTGCTTGAGTTGCTGCATCCACGAGATCTTGTTAATCACTCACTTATTCAGAAAAAAACATGTTATAAAGGTACTTCTTCTTTGTTGCATTCTAAACATAGAATTATTGAACATAATCTAAAAGGAAATCTCAAGAAATATTATTTAGTATAACTCACATACGATCTAGATCGCCTCCTCAGTAGGATACCCAACTATATAAGGTCTGAGAGGGATTCCAATTATCTTTGAACTGAAAATAGATATAAACTCTTTCTCAAGAATCAAAAGAGGGTTGAGTTTAAAACAAAAAGGAATAACTATTAGAATAGGAGTATGGAAAATGTGCTCAAAAGAACATCTTTGTTATAATTCACAATCCTATTTAGAAAAAACTTCTCTCAATTGTCTTATTGAAAAATAAAAGTAATGCTCGATGATTCATGATCTGATCATTAAATTATCACCTCCATCTTATTTGAAAGTGGTCGTGCTACAATAGATTGACTCAAGCTTTGCACCAAACTATAATCCTTATGCTACGGGTTGACATGTAGCTTGTTGCAAATGTTAGTCTTTATTTTTCAAGGCATTCCTATTGTTAACAACCAAAATTTTAACATTGAATCCTACTAAACTTCATGAATGTTCATAACTCATACATACACATTCAAATCTGAGTCGATTATCTTGGTTATAGAAATTTGCTAACTAAAAATGGGGGCATACACATTAGGCAAACTAGTTTTTGGACTTAAGGAAGATGTGAACCACATCCATGGAATGCATTAAATTCTTTTTAAGCATATATGCACTAAATGCTTTTTAAGCATATATGTTTAGTTGGTCAAAATTCGTATTCCTAAACCTATGCTAGCATTACCATGCCAAGTTGCCATGATGGATATGTGCAGAAGGTATTGTAATACGAAATGGAAGCTTAAGCAAGGCATGAAATCAAGTTCTTAAGTAGGTTATTCATAAATAAATTTATACAGAACTTTAAATATTTTTAGATCTTTCTATCCTCAACCCATACTGACATCATCTCATAGGGCTGCAATGGTAAACATGGATGCAAATCATAAGCAAAGACAAAGCTCTTGAACATTTGATAAAACACCTCACAAAATATCATCTCATGGAACACAATAATTTTAGAATGCGTGAGGAGATTTGATATTTGCGTAGAAGATGAAGAAGCCTACACCATGAAAGTATAATTGTAGTATATATACAAAATGGATTTAGAGAAAATGTTTTAGAAGCTTTCAAACAAGTGCATTGAATAGGGCAAGCATACAAAATATGTAACATTGTAAGGTTTCAATATGTGTGGAATTGTTTTGTTTAAAATGCTTAAGAAAGTCTCAAGTGAATGCATTTGACAATTCTAGGCAAAATCTAGAATATTTTCTAACAACTTTCATGCCTATGCCAAGATGAGAGATTTTGGAACCATGTGTAGACATTCATCAAAGTATAATGCATAGAAGAATTTTGTTAAGGGTTGTAACTATGAACACTATGGTAGACATGCAATTTGGAAGGAAAAACAAGCCACATGAGTTCTTATGAAAAGCATTAAAATAAGGATTGTGAATGAAATGGTTGCATAATGTTCACAGAGATAAAAGTTCCTTGTAGACAAATTGTTTAGGTGACATAAACCTAGTTTGTAATCATGAAGTGTAAATATAAAGGGCACAAGTTCATGTTAGTCTTGGAAAACACTCTTCTTGAGATCATGGATATGAAGCTAGGTCATATCAGCTTGCATGATTCTAGAAAACCATGGAAGAGGGGAAGAGATCGTCTATGTCTTAGAGAGTATTTGAAAGTGGACTAGCTCATCTTGTTGGTTTCCCAATATTAGTTGAATGCACAAATTTGATTTTAGAATGTATGAAGGGTTACAATATAGAAACAAGGGAAATTAAGGCTATTGATGATAAGCTTGTGGCTAGGCTAGATAGTATTTCGATCCGGATTATTCTTAGGTTACCTTTTAGAGACCAGTTTGTAAATATAAACAAAGGGATTGTAGAAGCGCACTTCACTAAGAGGGAGGATGAATGTCTCAATACTATAGTAAGGAATTGGTTACAGGTTCCAAATGGAGAAAAGTCCCAATTTCCCAAGGTTCGACAAAGATCAATCTTCATTGAAGAAGTTTTAAATATCATTGTTTTGCTTCAAAAGTTGATGGGGAACAAAGATTCAAAGGATTTTGAAAAATGGATGTTCTTGTTTACAATTTTCATATGTGTAGAAAATCAATCTATTGATTGGGGAGGGATTATTAGTGACAACCTACATAATCAATTGATTCACTTCAAATAAAATCAATATTTCAATATGACATCATATCTCTTATGTGCAATTGCCCAGATGAAGGCATGGACAGGTCTTGACACCAAGGGAATATTCAACAACACCACTCAAATTTATGACTATTATACACAAATCCAATTGGAAAAAATTCATAAACATTTCAAGCGAGTGAATGATGCATTTACTATGCTGATAGCCAAGACATTTTAGGGGAATACACATGACTCAAGATCTCTTCAGAAGCAACCATTCTCATCAAGAAATATGGTAGCTATTACATCTAGTTCCCAAAGTTCACTTACATCCGGGTAGGAGGATTTGATGGATTTACCTACAAAATGCTTAGATATGTGGATGACAAGGTCATCTTGATTGAGCTATGTAGACAAATCAAAGAAATAAACAAAAGATGCAAGGAGATGAGTAAGTTAGGAATTTCATTTCCTATTGGCCTAGGACATTATAGGTGTAGATCTTCTACAGATTCTCAAAACATTGAGCAATCAGTAGTGAAGCTAAACATGTACTTTTACATTGTAAGAATCTCATTCGATAGCAAAAACTATGTCAAAGACAACTTGGATTTTGGTCCAGATTTTTATCATTTCCCTAAGATTGAAGATTTTTGGGAAGAATGTGCTTAGATAATTATGAAGTTCACAAAATAGATTGGATGAGATTTAATTTGAAGCGGAACAAGGATTTTAGGTTTGATTGGAATGTAAATGGTATTGAAGATGATGAAAAAGATTTGGTTGATCTCATATACTTTGAAAATATTCAAGTGCAACCATTACCACCTATTCTTGGGTGGAAGAAAAAGTCTAGTACATTGAAGATAGAATATCCTTAGCGGATAGGAAGATTGGGTTAGGCGAAAGGTCATCGAAGTCACAACTATGACACCTTCAGGAAAAGATCATTCGTCAAGGAGAAAAAATGACAAACAAGAAGCTTCTTCTTCTTCTCTTTCCCAACCTTCCAACATGATCTCTAGCTCTCAAAAAATCCTACAAGGAGATGGTAATGATGAAGATCCTTCTAAAAAGATCGATCTCAAAAGTATATGTGGAGATGATCCAAAAATCAGAAAGAAAAGATCAAAGATAAAGTAAAGGACATTAATCCTATATAAGAAGAAACTGAAGAGCAAGAGCCTATGGATCCTCAAGCTTATCTTGGTGGAAAAGATCAAAGCATGATTATTTCTCCTTCTATTCTCATCATTTCTCCACACCATGATGAATCTAATTATCCTCATATTATAGAACCTTTAGCCTTACTAGCTGTAGAGGTAATTTTAGGAGATACTTATTTTTCAGTTATCTCTAACCCACCTACATCATTTGATATGTTGGCTCCAGGTATCCCAAGTTTTCCGTAGAATCCTACTGCTCCATGGTTACAATAGAGCTTAGAAAAGAAGAGGAGTGTCAGTAATTCTAGAGTTTGATATGATTGCCAATCTAATTTAAAGGTCTACCAAAGCAAGAAAGACAAAATTCACACTAAGGTTGGTAGTCAATTCTTCCAAGAATATGTGCATTGAAGTGGCTCAACTAATTTCAAAGAAAAATATGGATGAAGTTGATGAAAGTGATTTTAATATCACTAAGGTAGATCTTGGCCCTTCAACACATGTGGGTGATATTCATAAATTTTCGGTGTTTGCAACCAATTTGATTCAAAGGATGAAAAAGGAGAAGTAGACAAAAAATCAACTCAAGCAACAGATGCAAATTTTGACCTCATATCTTAGGTGTATTGTGGATATGTTTTCCTTACCCATGGATTCATCCCTCGCTTCTGCAATTCTTATATCTAAAGGAATCATTGAGAAAGGAGTCATAGAGGGTCTACAAAAATATCAATCATATGGGAAGGTAATTGAAAGGTGGGTATATTAGATGAAAGCGAAAGCTTTGGACTTCATCAAGATAACTAAAGAGGTTTTTGATAAAGCAAGTGTTTAGAAGGAAGAGGTCACCAATGAACTAAAAAGAATGAGAGTGGAAGAGGTAATATGGTAGGGAATTCTAAAATATCTCCAGGAGATGGACCAAATGAGTGTTGATGTCTTGATCGTTGAAAGGATTTTCTTAAATTTTGAGGAGAATAAATCTAACATGTAGTTTTAGAGTATAAAATGGAAACTTGTAGCAATTAGTTAGATTTCGATAGAGTAGGAGAAGTTTTTAGCGACTTGTGAATATATAAAGATAAAGGTTCAAAATGACATCCTATTGCTCAACATTGATATAATGGAAGAAGGTGGAATTTAGGATTTGGATATTTAGATTATCAAGAATAAATTTGAAGATATGATCAATGTTAAATTATTCAATAGACAAGTTTTCAGTGTGGAGGTGATGAAGAGTTTAAGTAGCATTTCTACCACTCTTAGTGTGTGTGATGATCATTCACCTGATTATTGCTAGAATTTGGAGGAGATTCAAAAAAGTTACGAGAACTGGAAATTGAGAATAAGCAATGTGATCATTCCTAGGAACAAGCTACTAGCCCAAGTTGTCAAAGTTTTCAAAATATTCAGAGCAAATTCTTCTCAATAGAAGCAACTTGCAGCCCATAAGACCTCTACATAAGGTGTCAGAGCTGATGCAAATGGCAGAGAAGGAGTTTCTCAGTAACTACAATTGTACATGTGCTTATAAGTTTTCTAAGTTTTAAGTTACTTATTATATTTTAATGTCATCTATTTGTAAAAGCGACTTTTGAATCTCATAACTATGAAAGGTTATAAAGTAAGCCTTTTTATGCAAAAATTGAGAGATTTCTAATTTCTAACTTAATAAAATTGTTTTTATTTCTTTTAAATATTGTAAAAAGGTAGTTACTCGAGTAGTTATAAGTTGGTTATGAGTTAGTTACCAGGAAAAGCCTATATATTGAAGGCTTATCTTATTGTAAAGGAACTTTTTGACATTTTCACAAGTTTGAATAAGGGGATTTTGGAACTATGCAATTCTATAAAGTATTAGAAAGCATTCTTGAAGGTGCATTTATGGTGTTTTCTATTGTCATCATTGAATATTTTTGTATGTTAAGTTGGCGATAACCTTTGTGATCCTAAATATTATTTATGAATGAGAATGGCCAATCTTTTATGAATCACATTTGGAACATGTCCATTTCTTGGTATCCCGATTTGAATGTGTTGTCATTTTAAAAATCTAAAATCATTATGAAGCTTGTATGCATAGTCTTGATCTTGGTAATGGATTTGTTTAAGTTTATTTCCACTGAAAAATCCAAATATTATCATACAAGGGAGTTGCCCCTCTCAAACATAGAGGAAGATTACTGCTTCACAAGCAATGTCTCCAACCGTTGGAGCATTTTTTCCTCTTTTCCATTGAATGAGTCAAGTATCATTTCAAGTTCCAATCCTCTTACCAACAAGATCAATACCATGTTTAGCCTTAGAATTAGTTGTCATGAATCCTAACATGTAGTAGTTTGGTTATTTGTCACTTGTTTGATCCCCAAGCCACACTCATTATTTTTTGTTCCTATACCAAATTTTTATATTGTTAGTAAAAAAGTATTATAGGATCATTTTTTTTACTTAACCTAGCTTGGCCCCTTGTTTTTATGAATCCAATTCAAATTGTATGTCTTTCTTAACTCTACTTTTGTAGTGGTTGTAGTATCTCTCTCCAACTTCTTTATTTTGAAATTCTTACAATTTTTAATTTTTCTATATTGGACATTGACCACTCCCTTGAATGTAGGTGCTTGGTGCTTGTTTATTGAGAATCAAGCTATGAAGAATACAATAACTGATGTAAATAATTGATATTCAATTTTTGTTTAATTTCTACACTTTACTTTCAACATTTAATTTTTGTACTTTGGCTTACCTATGTCACCTAGTGGATTGAGCTTGCTAAAGTTGGAGCAAAATCTTGAGTAGAAAATTGTCTTTTTTTACTTTTTACTTTGTATTGCACTAATTTAGTGATCATGATTGTATAATGTTATACAACTAATTCAACTTGTTTCTTGGGCCTATTTCCTACACTAATTACAAAGATATCATATCTCTTTGTTTTAAATTAATTTCACATACTTTTCTAAACTTATTTGTAATTGGAATCCAATATTAAATGACATCACTGCATTTGTGGTGGCATCCTTGATATTCAAATCAATAATATGGGTACCAAAAATTGTTCCTTATCTCTTTAAATGGACAAAATTAATTGGTCTAATAATTTTCCATATTTTCTCGATGACTTCTTCCCAATCTTTCATAAAATAATTTTCTTATTTGTTAAACATAATTTATTCTACAACTTCTTCAACCTTTGTCCAAAACCATACTCTACAAGTTTTCTTTCTTATTGTCTCTTACACCTCTCTGGTAATCTTTGTTTTAGCATCTCTTTATATAGTCTTGCTAGTTATATTAATTTGCATTGCTTTGTATTGGAATAAGTGAATCTTTGTTGCTTGTTCTATTCTATAGAATGTTATATTTGCAAGTTTTTCTATCTAATTATTTCATGCAAGTTCCTTTAACAATCCCTCTTTTTACTCTTGGATTTCTATTTCCTTTCTCCTTCTTGAAAGAAGTAAGTTTATTAGCTACTAGTTCTTCTATTGCTCTCTATAAACATTTATTTCCCTTGTTTCTTGTAATTATTGTAACCTTGTTTCTAGTTTTTCTTAGTCTTGAAAGCTCCCTTGTTATCACCTAATCTACCTCTTGTAAATATAGTGTTTCCATTTTTTTCTTTTTCCACACATCACACTTCTCACACACTATAGAAGCTTCTAGGTTATTTGACATTATTTCTTCAAATGCATGTTTACCTTTTTGGTACATAATACACTAGGATAAAACAACTCTAATCTTCCTATCTACCAATAGGGTTGGAAATTTAAGAGGCCCAACCAAGGTAGGCTCCCAAGTAGTCCCAATCTCCCCCCTTTTGTCATAGATAGTTTTAGATCCCAATTTCTACTTATAGTGACCCCAACTCTAGTTTTTAGTTCTACATCTAACACCTGTAGTTTATTGCATTTCAATTCCAAAACCCAAAGTGTGTAATAATAGGATGTAACTTGGAAATGTTTGAAAGAATGAACATTTTGGAGCACTATAGTTATAACTTATATTCAACTATTTTTTGAATCTAACAAACTAATATGGGATTTGAAAGCATGAGCATTATGGAGCAGTATATGGTATATGAAGTAGGAACACATTGGAACAATTTTGAATGAGGTTATAATCAACTATTTTTGAATATAACAAGCTGATATAGTACAGGGTTCTCCAAAATTTTGACAAAGTTTGAATGTGCCTGAAAGAATGGTCATGTTGGGAGAAGATGTTGTTGATATATCAAACTGATTTTGTATATGTTAACTTTAAGTTTTGATTATGAACTTGAGAGACATTATTATTTTAATCTTTTACATTATTATATAAATATATTAAGTCGGCTATATGCCTTTTATTTAAAAAGAAAAAGAAAAAGGATGTAACCAAAAATAGATTAACTCTCCCACTTGTAAAGGAGTCTTCTATACATGTTCCTAACATAACCTAGTCTTTGTCGCTCCATACTATGTAACTATTGTGTAACATATGAACTATCAAACCTTATAATCAAGAATGTTCTCTTTAACTCTTTAACTCTTTAATTTCCTTTGATAATTCTAGTTTCTTTTCCACAAAGCAAAGCGTAGTATTTATGCTTAAGAAATGAACGTAGTTTATCTAAGGGGAAATACACATAGATAAGACATAACACTTTGCTTATTATTTACACTATTGTCTTGAAAGTTGTTAAGATACGTACTAGTTTATCCTATCCACAACACTTTTAAGATTCATCCTTTCTCCATGTTTTGGGATGGAGGAGTTAGGTGTTTGGTGGGTTGGTTCTATATAGTAAATGTCCATTCTCATGGCCAAGTGTCATAGTATGGATAAGAGGGATACCCTTTTAAGAGGGAAAGTTTTTGATAGCTAATTGTGTATAATCTTCAACGATGTAGACCATGCAACTCTTAACTTCACCAAGGTAATTGTGGGTGTTGAAGGTATTAGTGAAGATGGTCCTCCATGATTGAAGGTTTCCATCCATAAAGAATCCATTTAAAAATGAGTAACAATAGTCCTTACTATGGAGCATAGGATGTGCCTTCTTCACATGTAGTTTTCTTTATAGTTCTATGATATGAAGGGTGAATTTGAAGTTTTAGGCTTGGACTTGTGGAGGGAAGATTTCAATGGTTTCATTGAAGGACTTGGGCCTTGCTAGGAAGGAAATTGTCATTGTGTTTAGTGGGGTGAATTTAGTTAAAGGTTATTATTTAGATATTGGCCACATTGTGGAAAAACTACTCATCACCCATTCATAAGGTACTTGGAGGTGTCTAGCATATATTTGATGCCTCTTTTAGAGGATGTTGGGTTAGTGAGGACCAAACAACGAGCTCATATATTTTATAAGGTGCAAATTTTTAGGCTAGTTATTTCATGTTTGAGGTTTGGTTAAGTGGTGACAAGTGGTGATAAGGGTGCAATGCCTATGGAGGATTTTGTAGAATGTAGTGTAGATCTTTCTATGGATGTAGGTCATTGGTGTGCCTATTTTTGATTTCTAGCTCTAAATGTCAGGGAATGATTTTCTGGTTTTGTGTTGGTGTTTAGTTTACTGTTATTTTAGGTTTGTAACTTTTTATATATAAGTTATTTTCATATGTGTGTAGGGATCCTTATAGATCCTCTATTAATGAATTAAGAAAAAACAATTTTAGCATATTACAATATAATATTAAATATACATTAATATAATAAAAATATATTTTTATTTAAAGGGAAATTTGATAAGAGTATTTTAATATTAGAAGACATTGGCGTGACTAACTATGCACACATGACCATTTTATGCAAGGGCCTGCAAAATATTTAAATACATTCATCAAATTTATAAAATAATACCTCTTAATGATATAATATAATTAATGTCGAGGGACATTTTACTATAGTAGAAAGGGGGAAGTGTAACGGTGTGAGCAAGTTAACAAAAAACTCACCTTTTATCTTATAGTTAATAGTCATTTTCATGTCCAAATATTAATATTTAATAATAAATTTAATATTTTCAAAAAAGCAACACATAAAATTAATGTCTCCATACATGTAGTAAATAAAATAGTTTTCAAGTAAAATAAAATGTCTCTCCATTTTTTTTAAATATATGTATTTAAGATATCTATACTAATTATAATGTATAAAAGATAATATTGAAAAAAATATTTGATTAAAAATAGATTAAAAAAAAGACCTTAAATTGTCATTTCATGAAATAGAGGTGAATAAGATGTTAGAAAAATAAGTCTAATTGCTATTTTTCAAAATATTAATAAAAAAGACTGACTTAGTCCAAACTTTAGGAAAAAAATACTTCTAATTGAAAGTTATATGAATTACCATAATTAAAAAAAATGATTCATAAAAGAACGTTGACCAAAAATTTAATTTGATTTTTTCAATATAAATCAAAAAAATAATGAAACACTATAAGAGATAAAAGGAGACGTATCGTACAGATTGTCAAAATTTCCAAGAGATTACACAAGATTGCATAGTTGATGTTCGATATTTTACCTTTTTTCAAATTTAACCGTTCATTGGAACCGTTTGGTACCGTCAAGTTTAACGTCGTACATCACTTATGCACATGCTGATGGAACCTCTTGACGTTTGTGATTAAATAACAGATGCTACTGATAACAACTGGTAAACAATGGAAAACGTTTGTCCCGTGGATGGAAATTTGTGCCCCACTAGTACCGATAAAAAGTGGTATATTCCCTGATTGAGGATTAGAACAATCGACTCAGAAGGATAAGTCCAAAGAAAAAAGAAATAATGGTCCACAAAAAAATATAAAAGTGTACAAAAGAGCCATTCATTAAACCTATAAATACTCGAAATGGCTACCAGCCTATGATCCTGTCCTAGACAACAACTGTATTTAGACGGGGGCTAATGATTTGGTCGGCGTGACCCAGGGCTAAACACAACCTATTTTCTTGCAGTGTTCATCCTTCTGCCAAACGAATTTCATATTAATGTGGTAACATGGGGGCTTAGGGCAAATTGGCTTGCTGAGCGGTATACTGAGGTGGAAGACTTGCCCATAGAGGGCTAATTGCAGAGACTGTGAATTTTGAGATGCGTTTCTAAGGGGGGATTTTGTTAAAGGGTTTAGGACTGTTTACAGGGTTTCGATGGATCCAGAGCAGACGTTTTTGAGGGTTCATGCGCGCTTGTCTGGAATGCTGGCGCAATTGCTGGCGCCCAGAGTAAGGATTTGTCTCGAATATGCCTCGCTTGGTGTTGCCATTGTTTTGCTTGGCCTCCTTCTGGTGATGCACGTGAATTTTGTTGCTCAGGTTAGAATAATTTTGTTTCGAATTTTACTTTGCCTCTTTTTTGAAAGGTTTAGATTGAATAGATTTTGTAAGATTTTTATTCTTGGGTGACATCTTATGCGTATTTTTGATTGAATTTGTTGAAATGTAAACAATTGATGTGCATTTTTGATAGAATTTGTTGAAATGTAAACAAATTATTTGTAATTTTGATTGAATCTGTTGAAGTATAAACAAGTGACATGTATTTTAGCTGAATTTGTTGAAATGTGAAAAAACTGATGTGTTTTAGCTTAATTTGTTGAAATGTAAACAATTGATGTATATTTTGAATGAATTTGTTGAAACACAAATCACTTGCAGTTTAATTGAATTTGTGTAAATGCAAACATTTATATTTTTAGATAAATTTTGAGGGGTTTCTATAGGGGCCCCTGGTCAAGCATACCAAAAAACTATATAAACTTATACCTAATAAAAACCGAAAAGGCGAAAGCCAAACCCACACAGGAGAGGTGGCAAGCAACTAAACAGAACTAACACAACAAACTGAGAGAGACCAAAGCAGACCCATGCAGGGGAGATGACTACACAAAGAAGGAAAATGTAACGGACAGAAGGCTGGAACCACCACATGGCCAAACCAAAATACTGACCCATACACCAACACCACCATATCCAGGTACCCTCAGGAAAGACGCAAAACACTCCAAGCCACTGAGACTGCTTGTAGGACCAACAACTGAGGATTCGCTCTTCATTGCTGCACCTCCTATTATCAACTAGCACCACTTGCTTTGGCACTGCATCACCACTACTGCCCGAGAGTTTAGTGCTTGGACCTTGACCACCTTACCACCTGACCACCTGCCAAGGATGTCATTGTATGTTTGCTTGTGACCTCCAAAGTGCCTTGATGATGAGATAACAAATGACACTTAAGCACTAGATGAAGGTCCTGGCAGGAGGCATGTTCTTAAATATAATCATAAACAATTAGAAACTTGATGCAGATTTTTCCCTGATCTGCAGGGTGAACTCTTTCTGGAGCTCAAACAGAGAATAGGAAATAAAGAACAGCATAACTTTCCTTTTGATAAAATAGAATTCATAAATAGGACAAATGAAATGTCCCTTTCCCTTAGGTCTAGGGTTTTTGGTTAGTTCCACAATTATAATGAAAACTCAGAAAACTTCTGGAAATACAATCTGCTATTATTGTTAAATAATAAATAAATATGCTGATACCTCAATAACCTAGGATTTATGGAACTGAAAGACACCCAGCTCTAGATCAGAATTTCCAAAATATTCACCAGATCACAACTCAACAACATAAGTATATCAGATTGGTCAGACGTAATTCATATCCCAGCAGAAATTTTATTCATAAAATGATGGAGCATACAGGGATTATTCTCAGAGCACTACTTATCCAATTTATTAAAATAACTGTGGGGTCTGAAACTGATGCAAATCTTACAGCAGTTACAATCTATATGGCGATGAAGTTCACTGGTGAGTGGATCTGCAGGTCTGATGCGCGAAATCTGGTGTAGGAACAGTGTGTGAGGGTAACCAGAGGGTTTCTAGGGCTGACACCCAACTGGTGTTATTCCTTGCTAAACCCTAGGCCTGGAACTCCTTATTTCTGCGTCGGAACCACCTGCACAGGGCCTGGTAGCTTGACTGTAGGTGCCGCTGAGGTCTCCCAGGGACAGCAATGTGCAGATTGGGTGGTCTGAAGGCTGCTGTTCACTGTACGTTGGTCTGATCTGCTATTTGCTGGTAAATTCGCCCAGATCTCTACTCAAGTCCCTCATAGGTACCCTGCTGGGCAATTGTAGTTGTTAGTTTTAGATCAGATTTAACAGAAAGTATAAAGGTAAACATAGAACAATGAACATAGAATTTTATCCTGGGAAAACCCTCCTAATTGAGGGAGAAAAACCCAGCAGCAATTTATTCACTTATAAATTAGAAATAATAGTGCAGAAGATCGCACTTAGGATCATGCCAAGAAAATGCAGAATACAATAATATAATCCAGCACTGTAAGAATTTGAATCTCTGAGCAGAAATATGTCTCCTTCTTGAGCAGCAAATCTTCTTATTATTCACCAAGGAACGAATGAAAGGAATGATGATCAAATGAGGAGGATCTTCCTTCTATTTATACAAGTCCAAGTATAAGCTTCCACTTGAGCTGACCTAGCATGTATGATTTTTTTGTTTATAATTAATTTTTGACTTGTCTTCTAACTTGAGCCAACCCAGTATGAATATATAGAAATTTATAATTAATTCTGATTTGTCTCTGGCCGACTAGGGCAATACCTCCTGAAGCTACAAACATCAACACTCCCTCTTAGCTAGGGAGGTATTGCAAAATCTATCTTGAGTCCTACTCAAGGGTAACATGTCTCGTCACATACTCTCTCAACATGACGTCCACAATGGCTACACCCAATTGTGGAAAGCACAACTCAGTCTCAGAGATGTGATCTATACAAGGGCTTTCACCTCATATTTCTCTGTCTTAGAGAAATATACACTACAAGGGCTTTCACCTCATATTTCTCTGTCTCAGAGAAATATACGCTACAAGGGCTTTCACCTCATATTTCTCCGTCTCAGAGAAATATACACTACAAGGGCTTTCACCTCATATTTCTCCGTCTCAGAGAAATATACGCTGCAAGGGCTTTCACCTCATATTTCTCTGTTTCAAAGAAATATACATTACAACAAATCTTAATGATGCTGTTACTCCCTCTGGAGCTCCAAGTACCTGCATCAACCTCTTAACCTCCTCGTCCAAGATTGCTTGCAATGCTTGCCTTAGAGGAACGGTTTCCAATGCACACTTCCGGCACTATTGACTTGTGAGAGTCCAGGACTTAGTCCTCCTCGACCTCATCCTAGATCACCCTATTCTGAATAGGTTTGCAGTGCTACCAATGTCAAAACAAGGTTGACTGCCTTGTGCAATTCCATTCTCTGCAGCTGAAGAGGCCTTCCAAAGACTTGACACCTGGCCTTGCAACACTGCAACTCACATAGCTAACACCTTTACTTCTTCTCATTGAGTCACTCTAGTTCCTCGTGGCATGGGACTCCATTTTGCTGAACACAAAACTCCCTCTTAATCCCTACCTCAAAACAGAGATTACAAAAATCCTCTGGAAGTGAACTCCCCTCCATTGATTGATCTCAGAACCTTAATCCTCTTCCCGGACATGTTCTCAACTTGTGCCTTGAATTCTCAAAATCCATCAAGAACTTCCTTAGACTGTTTACAATATAGTCAAGGATGATTGGAACTATTGCCAAATTTTGCTAACAGTAGGTCGTCCTCATGGAGAAGACAATGGAGATGGTAAATTCTGACTTTCAGAGCATCACTAAATGACCAATACAGAATTATCATGAACTAATGTAATTTCAATTGCTGGGCTAACAGTCCTAGGCATGCTTGTAACCCGCAGCCTAATGAAGATGCAATTGTGACTAATAGATGCAAATTATTCTCAATAAAGTCATCTCTAGACCAACTCGTATATTGCCTAGTGATAATCCTCCTGTTAACTAATCCCTTTGTTAATACCAAGAATGTAATAATGGCAAAAAATAATCCAATCTTTCCAATTATTGTTGTTACACCATTGGGCTTGCCTTGTAGCGGTGTCTCATCTTCGCCACCTTCACTCAGTGTTGCCATCAATTTACCCCATCCTGTTCTCATGCCAACTGTTGTCACCAACATTTTGCCAGAACCATCTTGGACCTTCGTTCTTGTATTGAGATCTTCTTCTCCCTATCTAAATCCTTAAACTGCAATGATTGTTGATGATCACTGATTGCAGTTACAAATACAACTAAAAGAATGTTGAGAACAAAGCCAAGACCATCATAGGCTCCTTTGGGCCATCCCTCTGTAGAAATTCCAACAGCCAAAGACACAGTTGCACAGACTGCAAGAATCATAAGGGTCATGTCTTGTAATGCCTCCCATACATATATCACTAACACGTTGCTGATTCCTGCCATTTATAATATTACAGGAAACGGTAAAAGCACTGCAAAATATGATGATTATCATAGGTATTGTCAATCTCTCTTAAATAGAGATGCACTTTAAAACACGTTGAAAACCATGCTCAAGTGGGTTGTATGTACCAACTTCTGTTGAAATAAAATGAAAACATTTGGTAATGAATCATGATCATGTAGTACAACTGCAATATCTAGCATGGCCACATTCAATCACAGATTTTTCATTTGAAATAACTACATAACCTGCAAGTAACATTCCTCAGTGAGATCCACTAAAAAAAAAAATAAAATAAAAAAAATTGTTCAGTCATTAATAGCGATCATCATAAGTTGGGTGCCCACGACTTGGGTGATCATAGGGCCTTGGTCTTTCTCTGTAGCTTCCTTCATAACATCCAGGGCTACCTCTGACATAGCAGTCACTTCCCCTAGCAGTAGTACCATCGTGATCGTATCCCCGTTCCTTAAAATATCCATTATGTGCATAATGATCAGATGCATAGCGATCACTGCCATATTGATCACAACTGCCATACCTGTCCCACTATCAACACCACGGTCTCTTTCACCATTTCGACCACCACTATAGCGGTCATCATAGCGGTCTCCATAACGATCTCCACGACCCGCACCAGCATGCCTGGAGCGTGATGAAACCCGACCACCACCACCACCAACAGTACATTCTCTTGCCCAATGCCTAGGACGACCACACTTGAAATAATCAGATTGTCCTGGTGCTTTGTCACCATAGTCCCTTCTTCCAGAATTGTACCCAGCACCAAAGCCATAATCACAATAATATTTGATATCGATTATGCAAGATCTCAAACACTTAATCTGAGTGATATACAATAACTGGAATGAATCGCATTCACCAGCGGATGAGTTCGATACAAAATACCATCAGAAATATATCGACAGCAATTGGAATTCGATCACTGGCAAATCAAAGAGCAACCGGAACATAGTAACATCTTCAGATTTGTAAACATAATCTGCATATCAATACATCAGATTGTAAACAATACTCAAGGAATGCTCTGAAACACGGGATAGAAAATAATCGCTTGGTTGCTTGCATTCAATAGCTGATTCACAACCGTAACTGGCAGACAGATTTCGACACTATGAATAATTCAGACGAAGCCAACGAGTGTGATCTGCATACCACGAATCAATATTCCCTCATCAAGATTTGACTCACCGAGCTCAGGAACCTCTACAGAATATCCAGTGTCAAAGAATGCTCGATGGTTGGCGTGTTGATTGGAGACTGAGCTCACACGGGTTAAGGTTGTGAACAGCTTGTAACAATTCTCTTGGCACGGGCTTGCGGCAATGTCGTCACCTTTCCTTCTTGTATCCTTCAATTGACCCACGCTATAATGGCCTGCTTGATTTCTTTGATGGCTTCCTGCTATCGTTCTTGAATGCTGTCAGACATCCAATGCTATAAGGAAATGCGATACCTCTGTAGATGGCGAGCCTTGGTACTATCTTTGGCCAGAGCCTAAGCTTGGCCAAACTGGTCAATCGTGCCTTCACCCACGCCCTGGAATCTGATGTGAACTGTAGGGGTTTTCGATCCTTCTCAGTTTGACATAGCAAAATGCTCAATTTCGTGATGAACTGCATGAGACTGTATGCATCTTCCAGATGACGATTACTAGAAGACTCAATGGATGTAGTCGACTTCTCATTAGCACCTTGATGATCTCGGGTATGCTATGCGGTGACTATCTCCTGTCTTAAGCACAGAACTGTTCAGTTCCACACAGCCTGCAATTTTGCTTGGTCAAATCTGATCAATTTTCTTGAACCTGCTCTGATACCATGATAGTTTTAGATCAAATTTAACAGAAAGCAGAATAGTAAACATAGAACAATGAACATAGAATTTTATCCTGGGAAAACCCTCCTACTCGAGGGAGAAAAACCCAACAGCAATTTATTCACTTATAAATTAGAAATAATAGTGCAGAAGATCTCACTTAGGATCATGCCAAGAAAAGGTAGAATACAATAATATAATCCAGCACTGTAAGAATTTGAATCTCTGAGCAGAAATAGGTCTCCTTCTTGAGCAGCAAATCTTCTTCTTGTTCACCAAGGAATGAATGAAAGGAATGATGATCGAATGAGGAGGATCTTCCTTCTATTTATACAAGTCCAAGTATAAGCTTCCACTTGAGCCGACCTAGCATGTATGATTTTTTTGTTTATAATTAATTTTTGACTTGTCTTCTGACTTGAGCTGACCCAGCATGAATATATAGAAATTTATAATTAATTCTGATTTGTCTCTGGCCAACTAGGGCAATACCTCCTGAAGCTACAAACATCAACAGGAGTGGCCTGTGGCCTCTAACCACCTTCAATTTCTTCCCAAAACACTCTTAGAATGGCGAATTAACTCTTGTAACAGACCCATGGTAAGTTACAATGAAAACCTCAGATGTGAAAATGCAGATTGAATGGAAAACTTGATAAGGTTGGGGGTTTCATCCCAACCTTGATGTCTGCTATGGTTTGCATCCTGGCAGCAAAATCTTGGAAACAATTCCAAAATCAAATCAAGACTTCCTGCTCCTCCTTGTTACAAAAACAAATATATATATGGTGCTTGGAGGAGGGCGCTAGGGCCCCAAAATAGGCTGACAAGCACATAAATTTTTTATTTATTTAAATATAGGCCGGCCTAGAAGTGGGCGCCAAAAATAAATTCCAATTATTTTATTTTATTTTATAAAATATATGTTAAATTGGTGTTAAAAAAACACCTTCTCACATTGCTGGCTGACTCAGCTAGGGAGGGTTCATGACAACAAACCCTTTTTATTTCAGGATTTCATTATAGTAATACATTCTCTTCTGATGGCTTCTGCTGCCCAGACCCAAAAATTCTCTATAATCCCGACAACACGCTCCCTCCTAATAAACAAAAAATTGCTATCCTAATAAGAGAAAAACTCCTAAATAACCACAACAGCAGATATAAACCCACAATTGGTATTTTTGCTTTTATTACTAACATAGGTGAGCTTAGAATTGTGAAGGAGGCTTTAGGTATGGATGATGTAGATTCCTAGAAAGTGGCCATAGACAAGGAGATGGTTGCATTGCAGAAAAATTGCACATGTGACTTAATACCTTTGCTTGATGGACAAAAGCCCTGTTGGATGCAAATGGGTGTTCAAAGAAAGATTAGTTTAGATGGTAGTGTTGAGAAGTACAAGGCAAAATTGGTTGTGAAGGGATATTCTCAAGTTTTGGGAACTAATTATGGTGATATTTTCTCTCCATTTGCTAAGTTGACATCCATTCAGTTTTATTGTCCATTAGAACAACTTTTGATCTCGAGGCTGAGCAAATGGATGAAGACAACTTTTCTTAATGGTGACTAAAGGGAGAAATTTATATGATATAGTTAGAGCACTACATTGAAAGAGGTAAAGAAAATTTGCTTTGTAAGTTGAAGAAATCATTGTATGGTCACACAAGCAATCTCGTAGGGTGTGGTATGAAAAGTTTGATTCTTTTGTGTTGAGATTGGGATTTTTGAGGTCCAAGCATTTATTATAAGATGAACAATGATTTTTTTCTTGTTATCGCATTAAATGTTGATGATGTGTTGTCTTTTAGTAATGGTGAGGGTATGAATTATGAATTGAAGTCTCAATTTTTATCATAGTTTGAGATGAAAGACTTAGGGGATGCCAAGTCCATCTTGGGGATATAGATTAAAAGAAATAAAGCTAATTGAAAACTTTAGTTAGGACAAAGCAAGTATGTGAACTCAATGCTGGAGAGATTTAGCGTGACAATTTGCAGATCATTGTGTGTACCTATTTTTGTGGGGACAAAATTATCTATACAACAGTGTTCAACTTCTCCTAGTGAGATGGAGGATATGGCTAGAGTACCTTATGCTAGTGTTGTTAGGAGCTTAATGCATGCTATGGTCTGTACAAAATGTTACATTCTTTGAAGTAGTAGGAATTGTTTGCCGTTTCATGGCCAATCTTGGATGATTACATTGGAATGTGGTGAGAGAGTCTTCACATATTTGCAGGGTGTGTTGGATTATTCAATTTGTAACTACATTCAATGACTATTTGGTGGATTTAGTTTGGGCTGGGGATGTTGCTAGTAGAAGATCCACTAGTGGATATGTTTTCACTATGTTTGGTTGTGCAATTAGCTGGATGAGTAAGTGACAAGCTATGGTTGCTTTGTCTACTATAGAAGTAGAGTAAATGATAGCTATTCATGCTTGTAAGGAAGCCATTTGGCATAAACATTTGTGTGGCATTCAGAGTGCCATATGTTGGGCAAAGAACCCAACCTTTCATGTGAGGATGAAGTATATCAATGTCTAGTAACATTTTGTTTGTGACATGGTAGATGAGGGGAGGTTGATGTTGGAGAAAGTTGAGACTTTGCAAAATGTTGTAGATGCATTGATGAAGTTAGTGAGCACAAAAAAGTTGCAAGTGGTATTATGAATCTATGGGCCTCTCAGTCCTTAGCAATTATTTCACAAGTGTAGGTAATCCTTTTGCTCTTGCAAGGTGTTAAACAAGTGGAAGAATGTTAGGAAAGGTGTATCAACCTTGCTTCTAATGTTAAGATCACAAATAATGTGATTTTTAGGCTATAGAATAGAGACTCAATTTCTAGACTATAGAGTTTGTTTTTGGCCAAAATAAATATTCTGGGTTGTTTGACATTGCTTCCAAGGATGCTCAACATGTAGATTTCTTTAAGCTCTACAATTGATAAAAAGGGCCCCAATGGCTTTTGGATTAGAAGTTATGGCCTCTAAAAGTTGGGCCTCCCACATTGGAAGACACATAAAAGAGTTGTAAGGGAGAGATACACTTGTTGACCAACTTATGATGTGTGTGATGACATGTCATAAGCATCTTTGAATGGAGAGAATGGAGCCAAAATGGAATGCCCAAGTTGGTGAGTGGATTATGATTCGCTTATGGTGGGTGGAAGGAATATACTATTTTTAGCCTATGGACTCATCTTGGGATTTGGGTGTTGGATTTCTAACTAAGGATTCATTTGCCACATTTTAGGTGGTTTTAGCTTTAGCTCATGATTTTGTAATTACCATTTGATGGTTTCGTGTATGGTTTCTCCCATTTATTAGGTGTTTGAGATGGAGGTTTTTATAGTGAGCTTTTTGGGTATTGTTATGCTGCTATAATTACTCTAGATATCTAGTTGATGATACTCTTTTAAAGACTTAGACTTTGCAAGTGTATTGTAACTTTTGATTATTGAATAATACATTGCCTTGCTTTGGAGTGCGGGGTTTTTCTCTTGAAAGAGTTTTCCCCACCTAAGTCAGTGTGTTATGGTCTATTGCTTTTGTGTTTATTTCCTTGTGATTAAATTAATTTTTGCACATATTTCCTCCCATAGATTAGTGTACAAAATATATTTTGCACATCTGCTTCCTTTCAACTTTGATCCATATCAAACACATTCATCCTACCAATAGATTGCTGTGGGCATGGTAGCATTCCATTTACACGGCATTGCAACAGGAAACTGAAAGTGTAAATGGAATTCAATTGGTTGGTTTCAAAACAGGAAAAACAAGTGAAAAACTTGGCTATTTAAAAATGTTAAAATGCTCATAAAAATATGTCAAAAATATGCTACTGCTACTTTATAGCAAATAAAGTGCATATAAATAGAAACTAACTTCAAGTTCAACATAAACATAAATAAAATTGATGTTGCCAATTACTCTCAAATTCTCAATCAGGTATGGTGTACCCATGAGAACTAAAGTCTTAAGAGTTCAAAACAGAAGTTGAAAACACAATTAGCTTTTGAGATTCCTAGACTGCACTCATGATCATCAAAAGCCTCATTCAAGATGGCCAAATCATCTTCATCAAATCAAGGCTCCTCTTTAGCCACAATCCATTCTGATTCAAGATCAATCTCATCAAGGTTAATTGGTTGATTATCTTCGACACTACTTCAGGTTAGCACTAGATAAGTTCTTGATCTATTAATGTATGCTAGTAATCCAAATTATGAACTTGAACTACTTAAAATCATAAACAGGAAGTTAAATTACTAATTATTATTAAACTTCATTAAAGTTTAGCAGAATTTAAGTTTTTAAAGTTTCTAACCTCATTTTTTCTTAAGGTGAAGATGACGGTTGGGGTGGATTAAGACCAAATCATTCGTTTGCTGTTGGCTCAAGTGGTTTCATTTCTTAAATTGTACATGTTCAAAACTTCAGACACATTCCATGAAGGGTCACAAACAGAAGAATTGTTGGCTGGCTTAGAATTCTTAATGTCATCAATCATAGTGATTTGGTTTCTTTGCCAAAGTAGTCCCATCGTTAAATTCCATCTGCTAGCCACTAGACTAAGTTATCTTATAGATTATGTGCATTTCCTGCCATGAATTTCAGTTGTTGCCTACCTTTGGGTTGTTCATTTTGGTAGAAGTTTCTCTAGCAGTGAGTAACTTTTCTAATTTTTGCATCACTGGTTGCTGTGTTATCGAAAACAGTTATTCTCATGCAAAATCTGAAAAAAATGCTGTGTTGGCTGTGGATACAAGTTCCCAAATATAATGACATGTTAAATCATGTGAAATATAATTGAAATTTTATGCATTTGTTGTTCTTGCATTGCATCATTATGTGAAATTTAATTGAATTTGTTTCTTACTGTAAACTTTTTCCTGTGGACATATGACTTTTTGTGCACTAGGAAATAATATGAGGCTAGTTCACGACTCTTATGTGCTTTTGTTTAACTTATAAGCATTATATTTTAGAAATACCTTTTTGCATTTTATAGAGGACTTTGCTCCTTTGGTGCTGCTATTAGCATTTTTCATTTGCAATTTTAACGTTTTCATCTGCTGTCACATTTCTTGCTGATAGTTTTCATCATGTTAACATTCAGTGCTAAGTTATGATTATTTTATCTTTGTATTGTATGTGAAGCCGGGTTGTGCGAATGAGTTGTCCGGAAGCAATATTATTGAATCTCAGGTAGTACAGATTAAGGTAATTGCTGGAGTTCTACTTTTATTTTGTGGTTTCTGCTGCTAGTCATCTTTATCTTTATTTTTTTTATAGTAATTCATATGTTATATTGGTATTATTGTTCAGATGTTCATCTGTTTACTAATCAAATGATGAGAGAAACTAATCATGCCATTAAATGTATTGGTATTATAGGTGCCATGCCTTTTTTTTTTCTTTTTTAATTAATTCATATGTTTTAGTGGCATTATGAACAAGTTGTTTGCTTGTTTTCTTTCCTATTTTGAATAAAAAAATAAATTAGTCACACCATTAAGTGTATCAATACTTTAGGTGCCATAGTTGCCTTTGTTTTGCTAATAATAAACCCTGCTTTTAAATAATCCTCAAATATACCTTTGGGACATCACTTCCCAAGGTACGAGAGGGTAATCTTGCTGAATACTGTTTTCAGTGCACTATAAAGAGGCTTAAGGACATATTTTTTTTCTGTTGAGTATATCAGACGCCCTATAAACATTAGTACTTTAAGTTTACATGAAAATAAAGTCAAGCATGTACAAGTTAAAAAGGTTTTCATTAACATGATAACAATGTAAATTTGTTAGGGAGATTAAAATTAACTTTGTTTTCCCAACTGATTTATGATTCCTTTTAAGTTTACAAACTTACTGAAATACATAGCATCAGGATATACTAAATCAGTTATCATACTCAATTTAAAAACCAAATCTTCAATTGACTGTACATATAGTTTTGTTATAAGATCAAATAAATATTACACGCTCCAAGATGTACAAATCACCATCAAATTACATGAAGTATTATTGACCGATTTTTGCATGTTGCCCAATGACAAATCAAAATAAAATCTCCTGCCATATATCCCTTTTATCTAAGCGAACTCAACCTATATCTCTAAATGAGGGTGTCTTTCAATGCATTTCTTTTGTTGCAATTCATATTCTTTTTTAACATCTTGATGACTTATTGTCGATATGCTTTGGAAACTTCCCACATAATTTTTTTTTTTAAATAGTTTACCTTGCTTTCCCAATGGGGTACCTCATTTTCAATTTGAGCATTCAACAATTACACAGTCCCAATGGAGTTTGAACCTTGATGGCAAGAACAACAATACAACTTAACCATCATACCATGCGACTATTGACTCCCACATAAAATTTCAATATCTTCATAGAGTTTTATTAATTGCTCAAGCTTAGAATTTATCTTTAAGTGGCTCATTTGGAGGTTAAGCATACAAAAATATCAATTTGTTGTTGATTGACTGTGTCACCTTTAACCAGCAAAAATGTATAAGGCACCAAATTAATATTCATATTGTGTCACCTTTAACCAGGAAAAATGTATAAGGCACCAAATTAATATTCGTATTGAGTTTGTTCGAAAGTTCAATAATTTTAGATTTAAAGAAAACTCACCTCAGTCCTTCCAGAACTTTGAGAGTCCATTCCATGTAAAAGTTATTCCAATCTTAATTTTAATAGTCTATGTTGCCTAATTTTTTTTTTTTGTGTTGATTAAGGAGCACCGTGTTAATAGAGGTAAAAAGGTTGTATGAAAAATGACTAGTAGCTAGCAGGCGTTAGGGCAGCTGCAAGAACTAAAAGAAAACTATCCTCTAATAGTAATTGAAAAAGCTAGTAAAACAACAGAGAAGACACTTAGAATAGGAGCTAGACAAACCTAACATGCAAACTACACTAAAGAAATAACAATCTCTCATTTAACAAATTGAGATTTTAAAAACCAGAGATGACAGTATGTATGAGAAGTAGATTATTATGCTTATTCAGTTTGGTTAGTGTTCAATACCAAGTCTTGGGCCTTTTCTGCAGTAGGGTTGTGTTTTCCTTTGTCATGTAACCCATTGACTGATATAGATAAAAGTAACGTTATATTATAGATTTATTTTTCTGTGTATTTCACAATTTTAGATAACCAGTAGTCAAAATGTAAATGTGAATGTAAAAGATTGCTGAAAGAGGCCTGTGACTACCTTATCCTTTCTGATAGGTAGCAGTGATAATGTGAATACAGATAGATATATGCAATTTCATCGTTTGTTGCCTTTTTCTGTTGCCATAGCTGAAACTTGAAGTCATAGTGATATGTCAAAGACCAAGCAACTAGAAGGTAAAAGTCCCTAGCTGTGTCCAAAATTTTCCCTGGAAACACAAGTAGAACATCACAAAATTCCTTCAAATTCATTAATATAATGCCTGAAAAACCCTAATGAAAAAATCATGGGTATGAGAAAGAAGCATTGAAAATTGGTCAATATTTTCAAACTCATGCATTAGACGGTTTTATCACAATTTAATGCCAAAAAATTGGTCTGAATTGTGGTCAATGATTTCTATAAAAAAGCGATTTTTTGAAGGAAAATCATGACTGACAACAACTCTTGATTTATCACGATGTTTTCCCAGCTACTGTTTCTATGACATGTACAATAACACTGTTCTTCAAATTAAAAGGGGAAGCTGCCTATCACATAACTAACCTAATCTAAACAATATTTGCTTGTTATTTTACAATTTGTATAGTGTTTTTTGGGTGGTTCATGCTCATGCTAAACAAAACTAAGGATGTGTCTTTTTGGATTTGCTGAGGGCAAAAGGTTGATACGCATTTCAACTCAAAAGTCAAAAAGGTTTTTTATGACTAAAAGTAAACCTTACAAGTATCATGCTTATGCTGTTCAGCTAAAAAGGCAGAAATTGAGTAGTGCAAGTACACATAAGGATTGAATACGTTTAAACATAAGGGCATGGACACTTAAGTATATTAAATTAAGGAATCAATACGAAGCCAAATCTCCAACTTTGATTCAACTTACAATACAAAGCTTGCAAACTTGCTAAAAGCAATTTAATCTACCTCAACATACAACAAATAATATAGAACATCTCAATAGCAATTTAGAAGCAAGATATGCATTACTAAATTCTATTTTATGAATTACAAATAAGTGCTAAAAATACTGATTTATAAGGTTTTACAAGATATTGCATGAAAATAAATAAAAATGCTAACTACAACTTCTACCATAAGAATAGCTTCATCACAAAATTTAACCCACTAAAACTAAATTTGAACACAAACAATCTTCAATTAGACTCTTGGTAAAGATTACCACAAAATATAAACAGACCTTCCGGAAGGTTGTCAAAAAATAGCCTTCTCAGAATATGTTTTTTAATCCTGAAAAAGATGACTAAAAATAGTGCAATGAAATTCTGAAATGCTGACAATTCCTTCGTTGATGCCATGAATCTGAAAGCCCTTATTCTGTTGATCACCGACATATTTTGACAACCCTTCTATTTGTCATCTTTACAATCTTTGGAACTCCCCACCTCCATGACCATCTCCTTTGGCAAAAATCAAACCAAAGGCCTTGAAACTATTTGGATGAAGGGAAGGAAGAGTAGTAACCTATCACATTTTGCTGTCAAAACTGTACCTTTACATTTAAGATCTGCTCACTGTGAATGTGTTGACTGTGCTGGTATTTATTTGCTTGTAAACTTTGGGATCATGTAACTGAACTAACTGCAAGCAATTTAATGTGGTGGATCAGCTGAGGTTTTAAAAAACAAGGAATGGATGCCAACTAAGAACCAAAGGCGCTGCCTTTCAAATCCTTGTTGAATATGAAAAGCCTGCTATAACATATGTTTTCGGTAGAGATATTAATGGCAATCCACTTTTTTCTGATAATACAATGATTGTTGAGGAATGCTAAGACAAAATTTTGCTCTTATATAAGTCATATGAATACCACTTTCCTGACTTTAAAACTTTGTTAAGACTGAATTCCCTGGAAAAATGACAAGTTTGCTGCTGATATTAGTTTTATAGCAGAATTTGACTGTCTAAAGAACTTGATGCTGCTCTTGTAAAAAATGACTGTCCACTGCTTCAGAAGTCACTGCTGGTCTGGAATGATAGCTGCTGATTCAGAATTCGCTGTTAGGACTGCTCTGATGTGAAAGAAGGATTTGGTTCTTTATTTAAACATAAAGCTTATTCTATGTGAGGCAACATTGCTGCTAAATAAAGCACTGCTTTTTCCTTGTTTAGATTTGCTATTTTAGGAAGGATTTCTTTGCTTGTGGGCTGATCTATATATATCAGGTCCTCCTTGAGTTTAAAGAGCTATGATTGCATGAATAGATCCATTCTTTAACATGGCCTTTTTTTGCTGTCAAAGGATTTGAAACTCTGATCTTGGTTGAACCTTGATCCTTCCAATAAAGAAACCTTAGGGGCTTTGGTGATTTATGGTCCCAATATCCCTCCCACTTTGAGATTGTTAATTGCTTCCACTCACCAAATGCTTTGAATCATCTGCAGTAGCACATATAACATTTCTCTGTTTCCTGATTCAGGAGTGTTAACATCTTTAAATTTTTTGCACCATTCTTTTGAATTTTGCAGCTATTGCCAGTTCATTGAATTCATTTGTCTTGTGTGGGTAGTCTAAATTGCTGCCTGTCCTAATCGAAATTCTGCATATTGGTCCCAAAGAAGTTTTTTCAGCTTCTATCAGTAAATTAGCTTATGATTCTTCATGGAGAATATTGTTAAAGCCAAGCATTGAGGTGAGGCTGGGCTCTTGACAATTTAGTTGCTCCATTTATCTTTAGTTATTTATTATTATTTTTTAATTCTTTTACTTGCTCTGTCTTTTGTAAACTAGTCTGATTGGTTGTTGATATTCTTTGCGGCATGTTTGAAATAGACCATCTTAAAGTAACATCACCACCTATCAAACATGGCTTATTACTCCTGTTACCATGGTTTTTGTCGCCCCTTTTAAGATCATGTCCGCCCATGTAAATTTTGTCTTAGTTAAAAAGATCGCTCCTTCCTATGGTTTTCGAAACCTTCATGGACCCCGCTTAGGTTGTCACGACCTTGTTTCTGCTCGATGTGTTAAAAGTTTCAAGTCTAAGGTTCACTTTTGTAGTCGGTCCTTTGAAAGTTTTTTGAACTGTGTCAGGGCTCAAAGGGTTTTTCTCAACCTTGTTAGCTTCCGAAAAGAAAAAATGAAGTTAAAGATACTTTAGAGTTTTGGATAGGTTTCAAAACCTTTGTCGGCCTTCGACAAGGTTGCCGAAACTATACTTTCTTTCGACGACAAACAAGTTGTAAAATCCTTCCTTGTTTTGGAAAGAAATGCCATGAAGACTACATCAAGAAACTGATATTTCAAAACTGTATAGTAGTTTCGAAACCTTTGTCGGTTCCTGATAGGGTTGTCAAAACTACTCAATTTGTCGAGAAGCTTTACTAGCCGTTCTTTTTCAAATATTCAAGAGGAGTTTGAAGCAAAATGAAAGATTAGAAAGCTCGCACATGCCAAATGGGGCACCATTTATGGCTATCCACTACTCCTTAGCATTAATTGCGGGTTGTTATAGGCAAATTGAGCTAGTTGAAGTGCTCATTTTTACAAGCACTTGGAGAAATTTTTTATGTGAGGCAGATGAAGTGGAATTATAAAATAGCACAGCTGGTGATTTTCAGAGCCGAGGGCACAATTTGAAGGTGTGGTACTCTTCTGTTGAGCTACAATTTATTGGAGGATAATACAATTATACCCTAATTGAGGAGAATTGTACTCGTACAAGCATTTCTCCATTCTTGTTTGCGAATTGGGTTTAGATTATCAGGGCTATGAATACTTGTCTGGTTTAACCAGTACCATGCCAGAAATTGGGGATACAAAATTAGGGCATGTGAATTTAGATGAATTCTGGGAAAGAGTTGGAAAGGATGATTGGCTGCCCATAACCTAGAAGTTAATTGAAAGCAGGCTGTTGCAAGTTGCAGCATTCCCAGTGGTTGTCTAGTGCCTTGACCTGGTGTTAGAATGCATATATCATTATAACCCTCAGACAAGAGAAGTGAGGACAAATGACAATCGGCTAGTGGTAAAGATTTAAAGAGAGACTTTTGCCTCTTGTTTAAAGATCCCAAAATGGGAGGCATGTGTAGATTTCAATTTTTTCTCTTCCTACTATACATTTTCAGAGAAGGGAAGGTATAGGAATGTGATTGCTAAGGAATGGTTTGCCACACCAAAGAAAGGTAAATCTCAGTTGCCCAAGAACATGCATAGGAACCACTTCGTGGAGGAAATTTCCGACATAATTGTGCTTCTACATAGATTGAAAAGGAGTGAGAGGGCACATGATTTTAAAGAGTGAATGTACTTTGTGCAGATCATTATTCATGGCGAGCAATTCTTGGATTGGGCACAACTTATTAGCGAGTAGATGCTTACAATGATCACTCACTTCCAAATGAACGGGTTTTTCTATGTGTCCTCCTACTTGCTTTATGCCATTGCTTGAACTAGGCCTTGGCCTGGACTAAGGCCAAATGCAGTTCAACCTGAAGATGTTTAGACTTTTGATTACTATGGCAAGTTGCAATTAGGGAAGAGTTATCATCATTATAAGAGAGTAAATGATATGTTTACTATAAGGGTGGTTCGGGAAATTCAAGGAGACATTGGTTTGAGAATCTCTCCTGAGGCCATACAATTGATTGACACCTATGGGAGTCATTTTATATAGTTTCAAAGGTTTTCATATATCAGAATTGGAGGATGTGATGGTCTCCCACTCAAGCTCCTGAAGTATGCAAAAGATAAATTTGTCTTAATAGAGGTATGCAGACAAGTAGCGGAGGTGAACAAAAGGTGCCGGAAAGGAAAAAGGTTGGTGTACAGTTCCCTATTGGGCTTGGTTACTTTTCTTGCAACTTCATGTAAGATGCCCTCAATATTGAAACAAGTATTGTCAAGTTCACATTGTAGTTTTGTGATAGAAGGTTCCCTTTTGACAATAAGAACTTTGTAAAGGATAATCTACACCTAGTTCTCTATTTTAATCATATTCCACGCTTAGAATACTGGGCTGATTGTGCTGATGAGTATGAAGTGCGAAAGAGGAGCTGGATGAGGCTGACTCTAAGGAAAATTGTTACATTCAATTTAGATTGGGATATCCAAGATATAGAGAATGATGAATTTGATTTATTGGATCCAATCTTTGTTAATCATATTTAGACGCAACCTATTGCATCTATGGATTGGAGTATCAAAGAAATTGAAACTATTGAAGCTAAGACCGCAGTAGTCTTGAAGAGGACATAGGAATGGGTGGCAAAGAAGAATGCAGAAAAGCAAGCCCCTCCTCTAAGGTCACAAAACACTCAGCCTCAAGAAGAGAACAACCAAAGGTTTTCTTCCTTAGGTATGCAAACCTCCTCTGCATAACAAATATCATCAGAGGGACAAGGTGTTGGTGACGGTGAGCCTCTAGAGAAAAACTTGCTAGAAAGGACATGTGGAGAAGATACTCCAGAGCCCTCATAGCAAGACAATGATAAACAAGTAATTGAAGAAGACGAACAGATGGTCAATGTTTCCACCTCCCCCTCTCAGGCAAGTGCCTCTTCTTCTCCTGAATCCTCTCCTCCTAGGGATACACACACTTCTCCTAGGGTAGGTCCTACTCCCTCTTCTGCCCTTGAAGATAGGCCATCCGCTGCTCCCCTTTTGAGAAGGGCTTTGCAATTTAGTTCTTCTAGTTCTAGATTGGAAACAACACCCACTGCTACTTCATGGTTGGAACAAACCTTATCTAGAAAAAGGAAAATTGTCCAAGTGAACCTTCAGGAGAGAGATCTGGTTGGTCAATTGATTTAGAGGAACCCAAATCCCAACCCAAATCCCAAGAAGTTGAAAACTACATCTAGGCTGCTTGAAGATGATAACATCGGGCATATGTGCATAGTCTGTAGAGGTAGTCCATCCCTTTGTCCAAAAAGAAGCAAGCCAAGCTACTGATAGTGATTTCAATATCACTAGAGTGAACTTAGGACCTTCCACAAAGGATGGAGATGTACACAACTTCCAAGTGATAGCAAGAAGGTTGGTCCAGAGGACAACTAAATATAAGAAAAGCAAAGATGAATTGAAGAATCAGGTGAAACTTCTGATTGAATGCTCAAGATCTGTACTTGATATTGTTCCATAGCCAATTGCCCAAGCAAAAGTTGCTTTTGATACAATATCATCAATGTGGAAAGAAGTGGTGGATAAAATGCAAAACTGCAAAGCCTTTGGGAAAGCTACAGAGGAGTGGGCCACTGATATTGTGAATAAAGGGAACTAAATTATTGCTGATATGAAAAAGGCCTGTAAGGATATGGATATCTTGAAAATTGAAATGGATAAAGATATTGCCACAACCTTGGTGACTTTAAAGGGATGGTAGAGTTGGGCCCTGAAAAGTTGGTTAGTGAGAAAATTCTCCCTAATGTTGTAGACAATTGATTTGCTATGTGGAAGAAGAGAAGAGAATGGAAACTCTTCGTTCTCAAACAGAGTATGTAGGAGTTTGGAAAGGTACTAACTGAATGTAGCACTATCAGGGATGAAATTTAGAAGAACCTCTTGGGAATCGACTTGAACCTGAGGAATGAAGGTAGCAACGAGAATGTAAATGAAGAATCATTGAAGGGGAGCATCAAGAGGTTGATTGATAATATTTGTGACAAGTGACAACTGAATGCTGAGAGTCTAAGGAAACTCAGTGGTCTTGATTTAGCTCTGTTCCAATTTGCTGGACTTGCTACAACCTATGTAGGAAAACTTGAGGTGGGTAAAGCGAACATGAAGAGATGCCACCTGTCGTGAAGGCCTACTATGCCTACCGAGTGAAGGCCTACTATGCCTACCGAGCGAGAAGTGCCACGTTGACATCCTAGTTGGCCGAAGGAGTGATAGACGAAGCATCGCCCTAGAGATAATTTATTTTCTTTAATTATCTTTTATGAATTTTATGTTATGATTTAAAAGACCTCTTTAAATTGGGTAGTTATTTTAAAAGAAGCGGTTATGTTCGCTTGGTATATATGTAATTAAGTTAAACTGGAAACACTTTTAACATTTTTCATTACAATTTTGATATAGCATGGAAAAAATTGAAAAGCTTTGACATCTACGTATGTTTTAGCAAGTCATTTGAATGAAAGGAGAATTTTATTCGAATCTGTGTGTTTGATTAATTCTTTAGGTTATATCATTTTTGTGTGAATGAATAGCGATTTCATTTAGGTGATTGGTTTCAATATTATATCTAGTTGATCGTTTCTTTATTCATATGGGATGTTATGCTGGCCTTTGTTGGTGTTTTATAGCTTAGGGAGCTATTTTCCCTTAATTAAAGGCTGGTTGGCCTTCAAATGTTAAATAATTATTTGTATTCTCTAGGGGCCGACCTAGAGAAGAGGTTGTCTTTCCTTGTATATAAAGAAGGTGAAGACATGTCATTTGATCATCAAGTTCATTCATTCCAAGTTCACATCTTAGCAGTAGCAGGAGTTCGCAATTAAGCAACAGTTTGCATTCTCCCAACAATGGATCCAATTTCTGAAGAAGTGTTTTTTTAGTCATCTTAAGGAGAAGTGATATATCTCTTTGTATGAGAATCAACCATGATTAGGGCCTGATTATTATGTATGCAAAATTCTACACTTATTCATCTGATATATATATATATATATATATATATATATATATATATATATAAGAGATCATTTCTTGTTGGGTTTTTCTCCCTCGAGGAGGGTTTTCCCAGGGTATCTTGTTGTGTTCATTAGCTTATGTGTTGCATTTTTTCTACTTATTACATTTTTGATCCTAAAACTAACATGGTATCAGAGCGGGTTCAAGAAATCTGATCAGATTTTGTTAGAAATATATATTTTTTATCTTGTTGATGGTCAATATTATAATGTTTTAGTTTAGCTTAGATTTCTACTGTTTCTACAGTAGTGAGTAGTTAGTAGGTTGGTAGACATTTAATGTTTACAACATAATTTCTATGCTGTATATTGTATTCTTCTTTTCTTTTGTTAATGCATGTATAGTTTAGTTCTTTTATCGAACATGGTATCAGAGCCCAGGAATAAACTTAGAGTTTTATGTTTTCTGGTTTTCGTGAGTCTTTCTCACTAAAAATCGAAATCCTTCTCTGCAAATTTTTGAGGGTTTCTAAAGTGTCTGTAATTTGTGATTGCTTTATCACGTGAGACTGTCTAGGGTTCGCAAGCTACCTGGCATTGTTTTTCTTCATTCCCGCGCAACTTCTTTGTGCAACCTTTTGAAACGCGTTTTCGCATTTTCTTTGCTTGCGTTTTTTCTTTTCGCGCGATTTCTGTGTAACTTGTTTTTGGGCGAGTTTTTCGTGATCCTTAGGCGCGATTTAAGCAGTCTTCTGGTCGTGTCTTCTTCAATTGTGTATGGGTGCAATTCTCATCTCAGTAAGAGCTGCGTTTTTTATCTAAAGGTCGCTTTCATTGTTTGCCCGCATTTTTTTTTGCTGTTTCTACAAACTCACGCGATTCTCTAAATCGTGTCGTCTGTTTTCGGTTGATATATTGTCCAACCTGTGAACTAGGGTTTATGAATCAACCCTTTGATCTTCCACAATTGGTTTTGCCACGATTTTGTTAAAATCGTGATTTTTTTTGCCATTTGTGACCTGCGGCTAGGGTTTTTAAAAAAACCCTCTGATTTTGAAGTTGAATTTTTTTTGATTACATATTCCTTGTGAATTTTTCAAGATCTCAATTGGGTTGTCGTTAGATTTTTCTGGGTGTCTCGAAGTTCGTGCCTCAAAATTTGTGCAAGTGGGTGTTGAATTTTTTTGGGTATTCAATTTTTTTTTGGGTTTTCAACAACATTTTTTGGGTACTTTTTAGATCTTCTGGGTTTTGTCTTCAAAGTGCCTCGAAATCCGTGCTAGGGTTTTTGCTTTTAATTTGTGCTTTTTCTATTTTTCGTGTTTTGCCTTCACCAGTTTGACCTCAGGGTATGTGATGGCATGTTTGACAAATATAATGCTCGAAAGCAGCCAAAAGTTCAATGGGAAGAATTACAACACCTGGAAGCAGCGTATAATTACGATCTTTGAATATCGTTGCCAAGATCAGGTCGTTTTGGGGAACTCAACTCGTTCCACTGTAGCCAGAAAGGACTAGGACAAATGGGATGAATGCAATCGGGAAGCAGTCATGCTCATTAAACTCTCAGTCACAGATGAGCAGCTACCTCAAGTATCGTCTGAAAAAACTACCATGGAAATTTGGGATCACTTGAAGGCCCTTCATGAAACCTCCGACAAGAGTAGAGTGTTCTTTCTCAAGAACATGCTTTTTTCCATCATGATGGATGAGACAATGTCCTTACAGGAACATCTGACGAAGATTAAGGACATTCGTGATCAGTTGGAGGCGATTGGTCGCACAATGGAGGAAGAAGATATGGTGGTCATTACTTTGAAGAGTCTTCCACGTTCGTATGAGCATTTCATCAAGACGTTGAATATCACCTCCACCAATGATGATCTCAAATTTGAAGATCTTTGCAACAAGCTTTTGCAGAAGGATCGATGGAGACAACAATTTGGAAGCAGTACCAGTTCCACCTCCACAGAGCAAGCGTTCTTTGCCAAATCTTCTACTAAGAACAAAGGGAAGGCGCAAACTTCTCAGCTGAAAGCTTTGGTTCTTCTCAGGACAGCAAGAAGAAAAAGAATGTTCAGTGCAATTATTGCCATAAGTATGGTCTCACATGAAGGTTGATTGTCGGGTTCGATTGGCTTTTGAACAAAAGAAGCAGGGAGGGTCTCATCAAAAGGGAAATGTCGCAGAGCACACTGATCAGAAAGAATCTGCATTCTATGCGTTTATGGCCAAGAGAACAATAGATCCAGTACAATCTTCTGCCTGGTATATTGATTCCGGGGCATCACGACATTTTACTCATTGTCGGGATTGGTTCACAAAATTTGAACCATTCTTTGATTCTGTCATTTTTGTTGGAGGCGAAGAGTACACAGTTGATGGTAAGGGCATTGTCTAGATTCACTCAGGAGGAAGAAATTTACTCTTTCTCGATGTCTACTATGTTCTAGGCACGGAACATAACCTTCTTTCAGTCAGTCAGATCATGAGGCATTCTCCCCAGTTGGACATTTTCAGTTCGTCCACCTGTAGCATTATTGATAGGGAGACTCGTACTACAATTGCTATGGGACTTGAGGATCATGGTTTGTATAGACTTGATTTCGGTGATTCTCAGGAGCACGCTCTGGCCACTAGGAGTACTTCCATCAACAAAATTTGGTATCATCGTTATGGGCACTTGAATGTGCACTATCTCTCTCAACTGTTTCGGGAGGGTTTGGTTGTTGGTCTACCTGAGATCCAAACTCAAAATCATGGAGTTTGTGGAGCTTGTCAAGTTGGAAAGTAGCATCGGACATCGTTCTTGGATGGTGATTCTTGGTGAGCCTCCAAGGTACTTCAATTGGTTCATGTTGATGTATGTGGACCAATGAACACTCCATCTGTTACTGGGTCTAGGTACTTTTTATTATTTGTTGATGATTTCAGTTGGAAAATGTGGGTGTATTTTTTGAAACATAAATTAGATGTGTTCAGTACATTTCAGCAGTTTAAGGGCTTAGTTGAGAAGGAATCAGGTTCTCAAATTGTTACCCTAAGGTCAGATAATGGGGGGGAGTTTTGTTCAGCTGACTTCTTTACTTTTTGTGTTGCACATGACATTAAGCGACAACTCACCACACCCTACATCCCTTAGCAGAATGGTGTCGTTGAACGTAGGAATCACACCATTACTGAAATGGCTCGTTCTATGTTGGAGTACAAAAATGTACCTAAGAAATACTGGGTTGAAGCAGTCTACACTGCAGTCTACCTCCTGAATCGGTCACCTACACAGGCCGTTAAGAAGATGACTCCCGAAGAAGCCTGGTCAGGACGTACGCCTAAGGTGGGCCATCTGAAAGTCTTTGGTTCTACAACTCATGTATGGATTCCAGCAGCCAAGTGTACCAAGTTGGACTCCAAGAGCCAGACACTTATGTTTACTGGTTACAGCGACAATCACAAGGCATACATGTTGATTGATGTGGAGACCGATCGTCTCATATTTAGTCGTGATGTTGTGATTGATGAGACTACTGGTCCATTTGTTCCTACTACCAGTCCTGGGGATCAGCCTGTGAAGGCTTTTGATCAAGGTGTTCATCTTCCTCTTGGTTCCCTTGATGGGAGGGCTTTAGAGCATTCTGACTCTGAAGATGAGGAGTCTACCAGTCATGATATAGCACCACCTGATTTTCCTTAGGACTCACATCCAGATGACTTTGTTCTAGAAATCCCAGGAGATGCTGTTTCTCCTATTTCAAATGTTGGTACTTCTACTCGTCGGCCTAAGTGGTGGCTCAAGACTATTGGGGATCTTCATGATGATGAACTCATTGAGGGCAGATCAACTTGTAGAAAGAGCAAGCAACAAAACACAGCCAATTTTGCTCTTATGGCCACCATCCACAACATCTATGAGCCTCATACATATTCAGAGGCTAAAGGAATTCTAGAGTGGGAAAAGGCTATGCAGACTGAATATCATAGTCTTCTGAAGAATCACACTTGGGTTCTCTCTGATCTTCCTCCTGGGAAGAAACCTATCAACTGCAAATGGGTTTACAAGGTCAAATATCATGCCGATGGTACTCTGGATAAATACAAGGCCAAATTAGTTGCTCGGGGATTCACACAACGGGAGGGCATTGACTACGAGGAGACTTTTGCTCCTACTGCCAAGATGAGCACAATTCGTCTTCTTCTCGCTATTGCAGCCCAATTTGGATGGACAGTTCATCAGATGGATGTCAAGAGTGCCTTCTTCAACGGTGAGTTGCAGGAAGAAGTCTACATGATGCAACCTCTTGGTTTCAAGGTTGTTGGCAAAGAGTATCGGGTATGTAGGCTCGTGAAAGCACTCTATGGACTGAAATAGGCTCCTCATGTATGGTACATCAAGATTGATCAGTACTTGGTTGATCATGGTTTTCAGTGCAGCCCGTTTGACACTAATCTGTATGTCAAACACTCTGGTGATGATATTCTCTTTCTTGTTGTCTATGTTGATGACTTGATCATTACTAGCAGTTTAACACTTCTGATTGCAACCCTCAGACAGGATTTGTGTCAGGCTTTTGACATGACAGATCTGGGGCTTCTCCATTATTGTTTGGGTATTGAGGTTTGGCAGACCGTTGGTAGCATCTTATGAAATCAAAATACCCAAACAATAATGGAGAAGCCCCAGATAATCTTTATAACTGACAATGCAACGGCATATGTGGCAGCAGGAAGAATCCTCCAAGATAAACACCACACAATTTTTTGGACACCATGTGTTGCCCATGTCCTTGACCTTCTTTTGGAGGACATAGGCAAATTAGATTGAGTCACACCCATTGTAGAGGATGGAAGGAGGATCACTAAATATATCTACAATCACCCTTGGGTTCTCAACTTGATGAGGGAGCACACCAATGGGAGAGAATTGGTGAGACCTGGTGTTACAAGGTTTGCAACGGTTTTCTTAGCGTTGCAAAGCATTCTTGGTGCATTGACGGCTTTGATACAAATGTTTGTGAGTCAAGCATGGGTAGACTCACCTTATTCGAAGAAGCTAGAAGGAGAAAGAGTTCAAAACATTGTCTTCGAGCCCCTCTTTGCACAAAGAGCAACAAAGATTGTGAAGGTAACTTCAAAACTTTGAGTTTGAATCTAAATTCAAATTGAACATTTTTCTTAAAGTTAATGTCTTTCATTGTAAATTTGTAAATTACTAAATTGTAACTCTAATCTTTTTTTGCATTTTTAAATTTATATTGTAGGTGTCAGAGCCTTTGGTTAGAGTTCTCCGCTTGGTGGATGGGGATCAAACCCCAATGGGGTATCTTTATGAGGCCATGGATAGGGCCAAGGAGGCTATTAGAAATTATTATAAGGGGGACAACCTCAAATTTGATCCCATTTGGGAGATTATTGACAGGAGGTGGAACAATCAACTCCATCAACCTATCCATGCAGCAGGGTACTTCTCCCGTTTCATCCATTCAGGCACCTATGTAGATCCTACTGGAGAGGTTATGGAGGGCCTCACTACTTGCATTCAGCGGATGACATCCACACCTGATGAGGCAGACTGCTTTGTTAATGAATTGCAGAGTTATAGAGAAAAAAGGGGTGCACTCTTCTCTTCAGACCTGGCAAAGAGAGCAGTATCTAGGCTGCCACCAGGTATAAAATTTGAAATTTACTAGTTACAAAAATGAAAAATTGATAATTACAAGTTACAAGTTACAAGTTACAATTTTCTAACTCTTTTTTTGTTTGTTTTGTAGATGTTTGGTGGACAAATTGGGGTGGGAAAACCCCAAATCTTTAAAAATTTTGCCTTCGTGTCTTGAGCCAGCCTTGTAGTTCGTCCAATTGTGAGCGCAATTGGAGTTTGTTTGAGGCCATCCACACAAAGAAGAGGAACAAACTCGCTCAAAAACGCCTCAATGACCTTGTGTATGTGCAATATAATCTTCGATTGCGTAGAAGAAAGGTAGAGGAAATACCATATGATGATCCAATTGATTTGGATGAGATAGATCCATACAGTGATTGGACATGGCGAGGGGAGCAACCTCCATTATTTACTGAGGATGAGATTTATGATTTAGAGCGACACGCAATGGAGGAGGGTGGATTTGCATTCTCATTGGACGACCTTGAGGATGACCTTGAGGAGGAGGAGTCATTGCCAGTGCCACCACCAGCAGCTGCAAGAGGATCTACATCTAGGATGGAGGTTGAGCCACAGGCACAGCAGGAGCAGACTCCTACGATTAGACCCTCTTCCGGTTCCTTATTGAGATCTAGACATGGGAAGAGGAAGATGTGATTCATGTGAATTTGTAAAAACTGAAATATATTAATGTTTATGTAGTATTTACTTTCAGTTTTACAAAAACAATTTGCTATTTTCATTTTGTTTCAGACTATTATCATATCAGCGCATTGAGCATTCCACATGAGGATGCCATTTTGTATCCAATTTTCTTTCAAATCAATCAAATACTGCTTGTTTCTTATATGTACTCATTTATTGACTCATTGGATGCATCTTATTTTTCAATTTTGCAAAAAAAATGCGTTTTTAGTGAAGTTTAAGCAATTTTTTAATTTCCCGAGTTTTTTGCCGAGTTTTTGCTGAGTTTTTCGGGCTTGCCGAGTACTTGCAAACGCCGAGTATTCCAACTATGGTTTCTACAGTAGTGAGTAGTTAGTAGGTTGGTAGACATTTAATGTCTACAGCAAAATTTCTCTGCTTTATATTGTATTCTTCTTTTCTTTTGTTAATGCATATATAGTTTAGTTCTTTTATCGAATAGATTTGTTTAAGCATTCCAGAGGAGTTTGTCATACACTGTGATTACACATAACGAAATGTGGCTGGAGTGAACTTGCATGTTGTTTTGCTTGAATCTTGTGAGGTCGAAAACCCTCATTGGATTATTGGTTTCAGATGTGAAAGTCAATCCGTAGCTAGCTTGGTGTGGTTCTTCTCTGGAATCACCATTGTTCTTCACAGAATTTGCAGATTGGGGTTTCAATGGGATTTGTGGAGCCGTACCTTCATACCAGATGCTTGGAGTTGGGCATGAGACTTCTCCTTCCCTACTACTACCTATATAAGGTGGTTTCAAGGCTGTTTGGGGGTGATTTGACTTGGGCAAATCTTTGGTGACTGTTGGAGTTGTTTCTTGGAGGATTTGAATGCCTAAAGGGGTGCTGTACAGACCTGGGTATGACTGAAAACTTATGACAGACTTGTTCCTTGTCCATCCTTGGTAGATAGAGGCTGTTTGGAGACTGTTGGGTTAGTCTGGTGGCGATCCGTGTCATTGGGAGTCCTGCAACTTGGTATCAGTCATTATCAGACTTATAGCTATTATATCCTTACCTTTTGAGGGTGTTGGAATGTTGCTGGGTGAGTTTGATGTTATTGAACAATCTTGGGAGCTATTCTTGGTGAGTCTGAAGGTGTTGGAAAGAGATTTTCATTGTCATTTGGCCTTGCAACATTGGATAGCAGACCTTAAGATAGATGCCGATTTCAAATGTGGCTTGAGAGCTATGACAAGATGCAAGATTCAGATGAAGAGCTGGAAAGAAGAGCTAAAGCAGCTGAATTGTGTTTGATTTGAAAAAAAATGACGTCGGTTGCATGGGATGGCAATACTGAAGGTGGCGAAGATGAGACACAGCTACAGGTCTAGCTCATTGGTGTACCAACAATAAGGAGATAAGTATTTTATGTTTGTACCTTTGAATATTGATCATGAATTTTATGTAGTCAATAATAATTCATGCAATAACATTGGGAATAGTGAATCATGTATGCTTCTAGCATTGGTATTTCTCTTTGGGATAGTTTAATTCTATGAACTATTATTAATCTCTCTAAAATGCTTCCAGGACAGATCAAGGAGCAAAAGTATGATGAGAGATTGCATAAGGAATTCAAGGGAGGAAGAGCTTGATGCATCCTGTGAGGAAGTCACGCAGGCTGAAGAAATGAGCAAACATGGAGACATAGCTTGCAGCCTTGGGATTGACTTGGTGGCACATAACTCTCATGATTCTTCACTGGAGTGATCTCTCGAGGGAACAAGGTTGGGTCAGCCTTGGATGGAGAGTTTGCTTCACAAAGAAGATTGAGAAAGATGAAGACACTAAACAACGGATAACCTATACAAATCGTCATTGCGATTAGTTTCTTCAAGAGGAGGAAATGACATTCAGAGGGAGTCTGACAAACCAACAGAGGCAATCTTGGACGAGGAGGTCAGAAGGTTGATGTGAGTACTTGGAGCTTTAGAGGGAGTTGCATCATCATGAAGATTTGTTGTAATGTATATTTCTCTGAGACGGAGAAATATGAGGTGAAAGCCCTTGTAGTGTATATTTCTCTAAGACAGAGAAATATGAGGTGAAAGCCCTTGTAGTGTATATTTGTTTGAGACGGATAAATATGAGGTGAAAACCCTTGTAGTGTATATTTCTTTGAGACGGAGAAATATGAGGTGAAAGCCCTTGTAGTATATATTTCTTTGAGACGGGGAAATATGAGGTGCGAGTCCTTGTTCATCTTTGAGACTGAGATGAGACGTCATGTTGAGAGACTCCATGACGACATCACGTTGAGAGACTCCGTGATGAACCCTTGTACTTGTGTTTCTTTCTGCACATGGGAGTAGCCATGGTGGATGTCATGTTGAGAGACTCCATGACGATATCATGTTGAGAGACTTCGTGATGAACACTTGTACATATGTTTCCTTCCACACATGGGAGTAGCCATTGTGGACGTCATGTTGAGAGACTCCATGACGACATCATGTTGAGAGGCTCCGTGACGAACTCTTGTACATCTCTAAGATTGGGATGTGGTTTTCCTCAAATGAGTGTAGCCATTATGGGCGTCATGTTGAGAGACTCCATGATGAAGATATCTGGAAAGTACCTCCCTAGCTAAGAGGGAGTGTTGGTGTTTTATAGCTTAGGGAGCTGTTTTCCCTTAATTAAAGGCTGGTTGGCCTTCAAATGTTAAATAATTATTTGTATTTTCTAGGGGCCAACCTAGAGAAGAGGTTGTCTTTCCTTGTATATAAAGAAGGTGAAGACATGTCATTTGATCATCAAGTTCATTCATTCCAAGTTCGCATCTTAGCAGCAGCAGGAGTTTGCCATTAAGCAGCAGTTTGCATTCTCCCAACAGCAGATCCAATTTCTGAAGAAGTGTTTTTTCAGTCATCTTAAGGAGAAGTGACATATCTCTTTGTATGAGAATTGGCCATGATTAGGGCCTGATTATTTTGTATGCAGAATTCTGCACTTATTCATCTGATATATATATATAAGAGAGATCATTTCTTGCTGGGTTTTTCTCCCTCAAGTAGGAGGGTTTTCCCAGGGTATCTTGTTGTGTTCACTGTCTTATGTGTTGCATTTTTTCTGCTTATTACATTTCTGATCCTAAAACTAACAGTTCTTATATTCATTACGTTCAATATTAGAAAGCTTTCTAGTGTTGAAGACTCTTGCCTTTCCTGCTTTCTGGTAAAAAGCATACACCGTTTTAAATTCTTAGTTTCAAAATTTTATTGAAAATCCAAGAGGGAGCTGTACCTCTCAAAAATTCAGTAAGTAATTGTTTCCCATAGAAACAATTAACTCAACTGTTGGTAATTGGTAGCATCTATTTTGGGCAGAGAGTTAGAATTATACAATAAATTCAAAGTTGCAAATTTGTTAGCCAATAACTCCCATAGTATATTTGCCTGGATGGGTTTTTTTACATATCGTCAGTGTTATGCTAGAATTCCTGAATATTTATAAATATCTGATTTTATTGCCATTTTCATCCTAAAGAAGAGGCAATTCATTTTCTGCGTTTGTGGTGACTGCTTCAGCTCCCCATGCATAGTTAAACTTCATTTGGACATAAAGGTTTGCAATAAGTCCCCTTACCCCAACTTGTTTTTTGCCATTTCTTTTTCAAAATTGGTTGCTTATTTGCATAATGAGTAAGGGATATAGATAGATATAAATGGATCTTAATGTATAGAAACATGGTGAGAAGCTTTATGGGAATTAAATATGTTTTGAAGAAAGTTTTTTGTAATCCCCGAACTAATGTATTTTTTTTTGATTTTAAACAATTTCCACAATGATCAAATTTATAAATCCTCACACCTTTTGATTACCAAGTTCCCGTACAAACCATAAATGAATTTATTATACTAGTGTTGTGGTGGCATAGCCTTCCAGACTTGCAAAATCTTACTAATTTGGCAGGGAACCATACAAATTTATACAATGAACAATGCAACACCACAGCTGGAATCACATGCCATTTTGCATTTATATCAGCTGAAACCCTTATGAAAAAATATATATGTAAGTAATTCAATCAGCAGAATTAATGCAACAGCCAGAGATAGAACTAATAATAGATTAAATGGTACCAGTATAAGGCTGCAGTAGTATCCCAAATAAATACAGCAGGCTGTTGGAACAATTACCAGCAGATTATGTAATGCCCCGTCTCAATAACCTAAGAATGTTGCAAAAGTGATATAAAGGTGTAATAATTTTTTTTTAAGTATTAATATTAAATTAATTAATTGCATACATTCTTAGGTTAAGCGACGTTACACTACTTTGAGTTTTCCATAAGCGACTTAAGTATTTCGCATTGCACATACTAAATCATAACATAAAGTAATCATTGCATAATAATAAATTTTCCATTCAAGATATAATAAAGTACAAACACGTTTCCATACATTGCATTGATAAGATATTACATTGCTCATCCATCTGATGAGGTAGTTCAAATAATAGTTACAATTTTACAAATGATCACCTCTTATACATTTGAGGGATGTTTTCAATTACAAGTTACAATATACAATGATGAAAGTATAAACGAAGTCCATGTGCGAGCTCTCCATCTATGAAGCTCTCAATGCTACAATCGAACTGGGGACCCAACGGAGTAAGGTGCACGTTCCACCCAACCATGTGGTACCCGTAGGTCCACCCCCCGTGCTAGGAGATAGTAATAAGGCTACCTAGACCTAATTCTACTAACCCTAGACACTAGTACAAACAAACTATTGGTTACATTGCTTCCAGATTTTGACAATTGATTGAAACACAAACACAAGGTTTAACTGTTATTCTAGGTGGAGTGTCATCACAACGATGCAATGGTTACCCTGGTGTTTCTTCCTAGGTTCTGGCCCCCAATCCTTGGGTTACCCTGGTAACCTCTTACGAAACCCGGCCCCTATTGCATACAGTTGCGGAATCGAATGTCTTTTAAGGAAACGAGACACCGATTTTGCCATTCCAGGCCTTCTCATCTTATACTCATGACTGTAGAAGCTCAAGAGTCATAAGTGAGGCATGCATATCTTATTAAATTTTTTAATCTAATCTACTATGTCATTTAAATTGTCACTGAGTTAATAATTACTTGTAAGTTACCCTGACACCACTTTGTTTGTCGGCCCTTACAAATAGCCACTCCCCTAAACATAACACGGGATTCTATGTTTTCTCTTTCTAGGGTTTACAAAGTGTACAAATAACCAATTTCTCTATAAAAACCAATCATGATTAAAACGGACCATAATCAATGATCATAACATAGGTGTAAAACACCAAGCAAAACCATGTACACATCTCTAGACTACACATGAAATTTAAACTTACAAACACAACCCCCATTTATCAGTTAATCTGGAAGACTTGTTTTTCCCGTTTTGCCCATTCTCAAGGAGAAATAAAACAATTTAAAACAAATAAAAATACACAACTATCCTTTGGATATACTAAATCCATGTGTATCAGTTTAAAAATAAACATATTTGCAAATTGTCTTAATTATAGAATCTTTAAATAAACAAGAAAATAACTACTTTCTATATTCTATCTTGCTGATTTTCACAATATCACTCTATATTATTTGCTATGATTTCTCATCCTTTATTTCCTTATTTTTTTTTTAAAAACATTATAATTCAAAAAGAAATAACATATATATACAATTTAAACTCATTTATTTCCACAATATTTACACATATATAAAAATATATATTTATATATATATATATATTTACATATACACATATATATATAAATATATATATATAAATACATTTTTATAAATTCTAATTTACAGTTTAATTCTACCAACAAAAATCGCATTTAACATATAATAATATTCAATTTTCATTTTTTTTTAAAATAAAAATTCGTATGAAACGAATTTGGGGATAAACCCCCGCGCGGCCATTAGGGCTGCGCCCAGCAGCCCTGGTGGCTGCTGTGCGCAGCCTTAAGGGCTGCGCGACCCTTAAAGGGGAGAGGGGAGGGTTCGGCCCTCCCCAATCCTCCAGAATTTTTAACATTTATTAATTTTTTTAAAAAAAACTTTCTTCAATCCGTATGAACAGTAAAATACGAAATTCAAAAAATGGATTTCGGAAATTTGTTTTAAATTCTTTTAAATTCGCCTGTACGGCGATAGTTAAAAGAAAAATAAAAAATTTCAACATAATATATTTATAAATAAATATAAATAAAAAGTTCATTCAATTTTTAAAAATACTCAGACAAAATTATTTTTCTGATATGAGTTTTCAACAGGGATCAGAAATAGTTATTTAATTCTGTACAACAAATTTCTTAATAATAGATTATCTACAGGGCAAATTTCTTTCAATTTACATGGCCCCAAAATTTTAACCAGATTTAAACAAAGAGTATATACAAAAATCCTTCCCAAACAAATACTATTTTAAATCCATTTTCACAAAAACATCTCCTACAGATTTTTTTTTTTTTTTTTAAAGAAAGAGTATCCGGGAAGACATACTAAATTTCTTTATACCAATATTTGCATAAACAATCTTTTATAGAAGAAACAGAATCATGTTCAAAGAATAATACCTCTTTCCAGTGTTTGTGAAGATCCAGTGAATGAAGAAAATTTTTTGCCTGAAGATCTCACAATAGCCTGTAGCTTCCACAATAACTTCCCCGAGGAACTAAACTCAAACAAACTATTCAACCACCCAGATCCTTTGAAGGATCTTCCAAATCCAAAATCAACCAAAATAAAATAACAACTTCTAAGAATATTTTTTTTTTTTGCACATTAAAGAAATTTTGCCAGTGCTCAGAAAATTTCCCCGAGACAATTGAATAACCCCGTGCAAAATCCCAGATCCTCAATAACCTCCGTGAAATTTTTCAACAACCCCAATGTAATTATGGCACTCACACACTTGTCGAGAAGTTGTTGAGAAAATATCTTCTCCACTTCTCGGCAATTTTTGCCATTTCAATTTTGCATGTAATTTAATTAATTTATTAAATTTAAAAATTTGAAAATCAATTTTCTTTCAAATCACATGCAATTTATTTAATTTTTATTTTCTAATTTTCTAATTCATTTAAATACAATATAATTTATGCACTTAATAATTTAATTTAATTAATTAATTTAATTTAATTAAAATAGTTAAATCCTTTTAAGACCAACTATTTAACTAAATAAACTAACTAATGTATTAAATAATCAAGTAGGTAAATTTCAATCATATTTAAATATTAATTTAAATAACAAAAATTAAAACACAATAACTAACATTTAAAATTAACCAATATTTATCTTTCAAAACGATTTAACCAACAGAAACACAATACAACCTATGACTCAAAACTGAAAACTGACAATATACTAAGACTAAGGTTAAAGACCGGACTAGGATAAACCTAACTACTATCTCCCGTTCAACATTTCCGTTGAGTCTTGACACGCTCAAACCTGATTACACAGGTGGAGTCGGTGTCATGTACCTGCAAATCCTACAACCAAACAAATAACGTGCATACATATATATATATATATATATATATATATATATAAAAAAGCATTAAGCAGACACACCGTGCGGAGAAAATCACAGATATCGCAGGGCACTCGCAAGCGAGTGATACGATTCTGTTCTCCACACCAATACACTCATAGAAAACTGACTAAATAAATGTTGTTAATCCATCATAAGCATGTGCATATCCATAAACAACTAAAAGTAAACATCTACACTAAATCATATCATGTCTGAAACAATAATCATCAAACAAGTAACATCATGTCACAGAATAATCCACCATCGCTCAACACCAGCGATCCAAGTATCCAACAAAACATTATAGGTCTATCAGTATGAGAAAGTATCAACAAAAAGCATAAGCATAAACGGAGGGGTACTACAGATTAATAGTCTCATTGACTGTATCCAACACTTGTACAGTCACTAGAAGATGTATACATCAATGCCCGAACTGTACATCTCACTTTTAAAATGGTACGGCAGATGGAATGTGATCCAACCTTTTAATATGCAGCGATCACCTTTACAGCAGACCAAAGTGTAATTTTTGACAACTTCTTTTGAAATGGGACCCACTTTTCTAAAGCTTTGATTCAGATAGCATGGGAAGTCTGTGTATATCATATGGCTCTTCAAACATATGTCAGACCTTGTCCCTAAGAGGCTATGATTCAACTTACACAATCCTTTAATTTATGCTGTGGGAGTTCAATTGGTATGGCAGCTCTCAAAGCCGATTCAGTCACTAATAAAGCTGAGTTTTCTTGGTCAGATCTTGCCCCCTTGGATACTTTCAGAAATTCCAAACTGGACGCTGATTGAAATTTTGAAGTCCAATGTAATTTCTGAACTAGAATCAGCCACTGAGAATCTGACAGTTTTAGTTCTTAAATTCCAATTAAGACCTCAAGGGTTTTTGTCCTTGGATCTTGCAACCTCAAGGGGTTTTGTTCTTGGATTGGTTTTGGAACACAAGTGCCTTGAAAATGAGAGCAATTGACAATATCTAATTGGATATCTCCTTTGAGACTTTTCCTTTCTTTTATAGATTTGTTGAGGGAATAATTGAATATTATTTCTCTCATTTCCTTTTCCCCCTCCACTACTTTATTTTAATATCTTTTCTTTCTTTAGATATTCCAAGCTAAATTTAGTTTGTAACTTCCCTCATGAGATTCCCTGCTAATTTTAGTTTGTAACTCCCTTTCCTAAAGATAATAATAAGATATTTCTGAGAGTTACATAAGGTTTTATTGTGCCCCAGTCATCTTGTACAAAATAAAATATAAAGTTGCCATTTGTAGTAAATTTCATATAATATTATGACTAACTTAAAGACTAGGAATACCCCTTGCTGCATTTCCCTAACGACATAATATTGGCCCTCTTTTAAAAACACATCTTGGTCCATTTCCCTACCGTAATAATATTGGCCCTCTTTTAAAAACAACATACAAGTTGTTCTTTTAAAAATGTTGTAACATAAAGTGACTTAGGACAAACTTCAATTATTATTTTAAAAATATTTCCCTTAGCTTATCCTTAAGCCAATTAAAAATAAAACAGTAGGCTAAGGTCCCCTTGATCATCTTCAGTTTGAAAAAGCAATGTGACATTTTTCATTCCTTGTAACAGCTTCATTGGAAGGTACACACAGCCATGTAGGCAATAATTTTTACATATGCTCTAGTCTGATTGCTTTTGATGAAGAGCAATCTTGATATAGCATATTTCCGTATGTACAACTAATCTATAAACATAATCCTTTGATAAGTTGCAAATAATGGTTTGTTTTTGTTTTAGATATCTTATTTTCGTTATTAACAGTTCCATTATCATTTACTTGCATCACTTGCTATGTGTTTCAAACTTTCATGTCTCTCTCTTTGGATTGTTTACTTTTTTGAAACTGTGTAAAAACCCTTATTAGAACAGAGCACTTTACTGAAATGGAACTGTCTAAAAGTGGTCCAAAATTTTGTGCTTACATCTTCTTTTGACCAAGGCATTGTGTTTCCAATGATATTTTGAAGTGAAACATGTGTAATAGATCTGGTTTTCTGATGCAGATAACTAGCAGTGGATTGTGGTCTCAGAGCATCTCAGAACCATCACAGGCCAGTCAGGGTGAACAGGGTCATTCCATGGAAGGTTTCCAAGTGCATGAAGTAGATGGGGAGGGATTAACTTTTATGGCCACAAAGTTTTGGCTCAACTGGCTGGGGTCTGGGGCTAAAAGGAATAAAGTGATAGACAAGTCATTTAAAAGTGATAAGAATAGTCTTGATTCTACATTTGAAGATTCTCCAGCAGGTGCTACACACGGTCCCAGTGGAAAGAAAATAGAAATACCAGATATTGCTGAAGTGGAGCGCAGTTTCTTGATATATGGTAGAGATTTTATTAGAGGAGCTGTTTCTCAGATTTTGAGCAAGTGGAATAGAAATATTTCTGCATTTTCTAAGAAAGTGAAACATCTTGTTTTAAGTGCCATTCGAATACGGGTATGTAGCATGCTCAAAAACACTCTTCAGAACAAAAATATATCTGCAGCTACTACATTGTGATAGGCATTTCTTTGACTGTTAGTTGAAATGTGTAGTACTATCATACTATATTTCAAAGTATATCCAAATATTTATGTGAGTTGGTGGCACCACACAAGTTAATGCTTTTCAGATCCCTGTATTTATTATAGTTCTCTTTTCCATAAGTAAAGTTGGTTACAGTGTTTATATTGTTAGTCTAATTCTTAACTGTTAGAAAATGGGATTGTCAGAAGAATAACCAGAAGCATGCTACCAGATTTGTGTTAGCTACATTGCTCAGGTATTTTCAATTCTAGGAATTAGCTGTCTATCAACCAATTGGTTCAAGATGTATTTTGTAATACCAAAATCTTCTTATCCGTTAAATAAATATAACGAGCATTGGTATGCTATCCCTTAAATTATAGCTTTTCTAGCTAAAATTTTTGGTTGTTCTTCAAAAAATAAATCATTGGTTTGTAGTTGTTTTCTTGCTCATTCTCCACTATATCCTTCTCGTCATTAAGTTCTTCCAATCCTTTCCTGAGTGGCAAAAATTTCTAGTGTCAGAAATTGGTGGGAAAAGTGAAGTTTTATGCATCTTGTGAAAAATAACTTTCATCTCACTTCTTCCTCCTTTTTCGTTTTCTCTTTCATTCCTGAGATGAAGTATGAATGTTTGGCAGAGATCGGAGAACTCCATGCAACACTTGCAGTGCACAAAGTTGTATTCTAACCCTGCCATTTCCACTAAAAATGTCAAAATTTCCATTTGGTGGAGATTGTGTAGCATTTTGGGCCATGCACTTCATGCATTGATGCTTTTAAGTCTGACTTCCCAACTCAATATTGAAATCAGCTAAGGCATTTTCTTCAGTGGAATCTGTCGTACCTTGTGGGCAACACATCTCCATTTTGCTACAAGAAAAGTCCGTAAATCAACTAAGCCACATAATCAAGTGGGGATTGCAGAAATCTATGCAATGAATGCACTTTGTGATGTTGCACCTCACTCCCTCAAAAGAGTCAGTTGGGTGTGCAACATGCATGTGCACCATATCTCCATTTTGCTATGGAAAAAGTCTGTAAATCAACTAAGCCACATAATCAAGTGGAGATAGCAGAAATCTATGCAATGCATGCACTCTGCGATGTTGCATCTCACTCCCTCAAAAGAGTTAGTTGGGTATGCAAAACTTCATGCATCAATTGCACCTAGATTTGTTGCATCACCTCCCCCTTTCTCCTCTAATTGGAGGCTATGTTACCGGTTGGCCAAATGGGGGCCTTGGTTCCTAGTTCAGTCTGACCTGGATTTGGGGTTCGGGTCTAGTCCCCTGTGGGTTCAGATAGGGTCTGACCCACAAACTGTGGGTCTAGTCCTATCGAGGTTGGGCGGACCTGAGCCGTCTTTGGGCATTTTCACCATTTTTTTTGACTTTTTTTTTAAAACTAAAAAGGTCCAATTCGCCCCCTAACCCTAAAATGATGTCCTCCATGAAGGTTTGTGTGGCTTTGAAGGTCTTAATTTGGGTCTAATTGTGAATGCAAAATGATGTACGCCATGATGGTTTGTGTGGTTTCGGAGTTCTTAATTTGGGTCTAATTGTGAATGCAAAATGATGTACACCATGAAGGTTGTGTGGTTTCAGAGGTCTTAATTTTGGCTGCCCCTCGACCCTGCTAGGGGTGTTGCCCCCAGACCCCCACTAGTGGCATTGCCTCTCAACCTCGTTGGGGGCGTTGCCCCTAGACCCTTGCGAGGGGTGCTGCCCCTCGACCCCATTGGGGGTATTGCCCCCAAACTCCCATTGAATTCATTTGATTTGCCATGTACTCTCCAAGTCCAAGTTTCCAAGTTTGCCTACAAGTCTTCATCTATAATATTGTCGTGATCATCCAATAGGACAATCTTCCCTGATGCCTTTACCTGCAAAGAGAAATGCAACAATGTAGTTAATTTTAATATATAATTTATATCATGACATTCAAGTTTGACTAATTGACATTCTATTGTTTTTTATTTTTATGGAGGTTTTGTTTATTATACAATATATGATGCTATGTGTGGTATTTTGAACTTGATTATTGTTGTAAATATGTATATATTTTGTATTTTTATACGTTTTTGTATGGACGCACCCAAAATGAACCCGACCCCAAATTTTTTTGATCGAACCCAAACCCGAATTGGTAACTTAGATTGGAGGTCAAATTTGACTAGGTCATGAAACTTAGTGCAATTTGCAGACCTCTATGTGCCACTTGCATTGTTTGCAGTGTTACACAGAGTTTTGGGGATGCGGACGGGGGGAGGGCAAGGAATGCGTTTTTGGGATGGGAGACGGGGGGTCTAAGTTTGGGGACGACAGGGGGACGGTGGGGCGGCGGCGTTGAAATACATATAGTACTTGAAAAATTAGTTATAAAAAGATGTATAACAATATAATTATATAACTATAGAAGCCTAAGGAATAAGTAAAGTTAACATATAAAAGCAAAACATAAAACTTAAAAGTTTAAACACAGTAACACATTGCAATGATTTATCATTTCATTGAACTAGTGAACCATTGAACATTGAAAATGAAAATGAAAATATAGACATTGGAAAATGGAACAAGAACTAGATGTTTCATAATTTGAGTTTCATAATCATGATTCATGAATCATAATTACAATCAAGTATCACTATATCATCAATGTTCAAACTTCAAACTTAAAAAACAGAATACAAAATACTAAATAGTAAATACTAATAGTAAATGGCTCCAGGCTAATGGCCTGATGCCTCTAATGATCTAATCATCTCCAAGCTCCATGCCAATCTCCTCATCACTGGAACTGTTGGACTCCACATGCTCAAGCTCATCTAAACCAATATCAACCAACCCTGTTTGTGTAGGATCATCATCTATCTTTGTTGGCTCTTCTGGCTCTACATCCCATCTGGCTATTGGACTCTCCTTCTATGTAGTTGTGTTGTGGTCAATAAGATGCAAGGCACTATGTACAACCACAAGCTTCTCTGCCCTCCTAGAAGGAAGTCTGTTCCTCTTAACGGAGTGGACAAAGCTATAAGTAGACCAGTTCCTCTTAGCAGTAGAAGAACTAGAATCCTGGGATAGCAAATGAATGGCTAGAGTAGTAATCAAAGATCTAGGTCCATGCATAGTCCACCACAACTTGGGGTCCTCCTCTGACATAGTCTCCAAATCTACCTTGGCCGCCTCTGAATATCCCCAAAGAGTGGCAAATTTTGTCCACTCGGTACAAAGCAAGCTGGCCTCTATAGGATCATACATTCTGGCAATGGCCTTCATGAACCCTTCCTTCACCTCAACATCCTCTATAGGTGTCATTCTATCGGGACGTGGCACATACCACTTTGGGTTCAATGCATAGGCAGCCATGTGTAAGGGAGTGTTGAGCTTCTCCCTTCTACGCTGAATGATCGGATGAATATGCTTGGTGTAGAATTGCATTGTGGGGTCCTTCTCTCACACTTTAGCCTTCATTTGACCAAGCATGGAATCAATGCACTCGTATACCTCTCCAAGGGAAGGTGCATTAGAATCCCCAAATCTAATAACTTTGAAGACTGGATCAATGATGGAGACAATATATTTGGCATCAACCCAAAAGACATCATTCTTCACCACCTCCTTAACCCTCAACCCCTGCCGTGTCTTCGACTCAGGCCATCGGTTCCACTCTGCTGTCATTACCATTAGTTGCAATGCCTCTTGCAAATCTAGCATCCTCTCTAAGAGAATAAAGTATGATGCATACATAGTCTCTATAGGTTTTAGGAATTCCTTCTTGGGGAAGGTCTTGAAAAGTGCATGTGAAGTATGGTGGTTATAGATAAACATCTACACATCTCTAGCATCACTCACAATTGATTTGATCTAGCTGATTTTACCCATGTCCTTAAGTGCATTATTCATAGCATGCACACAAGGAGTCGTCCACCAAATGTGTCTATAGGCTGCCTCAGTCAATTTCCCTGCAACTCTACACACATGGGCCGCATCTGTCACTACCTGCACCACATTTTGTGGCCCAACCTCCTCTATGGCATCCTTGAGGATCTAGAACTGATAATGAGCATCCTTGCTATGCCCTGAACAATCAATAGCCCTAAGGAAATAAGGGTCCGCTGTAGATGTGACCATGATGTTGATGAGTGGACGATGCCTAATGTCCATCCACCTATCCATGACTATGTTGCATCCACTTGTGACCCAGGTTCTCTTCATCTTCTCCATCAAAATATTAATCTTGGAATAGTTCTGATCGAAGATTGTTGTCCTCAATCTAGTCTCCCCTGGTGGCACATATGATGGTCCCACCCTTATTATCTTTGACACAACTTCCTTATAATAAGGAGAGCGAGCCACATGGAATGGAATGCTATTGGCAAAAAAGAATTTTCCAATAGCATCTGCCTCATCCTTTGCTTGTACATTGAATAAATCTGCCAATGGTTGTGAACTTGAAGATGCCACTTTACGTTTCCCCTTAGGCTCTCCTGCACTTGAACTGAATGGATTTGGTGGCCTTTGACTCTGCAAAGTAGAAGTAGAAATTGCTGAAATCTGATCACCCTTACTCCTATATGCCAATGTAGCAGTCATAGGTGCTTCTTCCTCATTAGAACCCCATAATTTTAAAATTTCAGCTCTGTACTTCACATTTTTTTCCATCTTTTTGCAAACATCTACACCTTTGCCTCTGTTTACTCATTGGGTAGTGTTCAACGTACTACGGGAGTAAACGAGAATAATTCACAAACATAATGCACATACTAGAATATGAATCACATTTGAATCACAAAACAATCATAAGAGTAATTGCACAGCACAATGGATGGATTGATTTCATGAAGTATCTCCACAATACATAGCAATTGTCCTCCCCCGACTACAAATGACAAGATACATATATAGATGGCCGAGGTTGGTTGAGATATCAACCGTCGACAACTCTTCCTAACTACTTGCCCGACAACTAATCCAACTTTTACTTTAAACTGTGCATGTATTATTTAAACTATTATTATCTATTCCCAGTATGACCAACTACAACATTTATTTAATTAGTACGGTTGATTACAATATAATTATTTATTAACATGGCCGTCTACAGCCTCGAATAAGAAGAAAGTGAGCATTAGTTCTAGTAATGCTCCCTTTCCAGTCAAGATGACAAAGGTGGCACTTCCACTTTTTGGTGCCCCCATGTGTCCCAGGCTGTGTTGGCATCTTAGATGCAAATTGTTTTAATGGTGATTTTGGATCAAAGGGGCCCTTGGCATATCTTTGGAGGATTTCTGAAGGGCATCTATCATTTCTACTCCCAATAGAACCTGTTTAAGCTTGAGACTGAGTATTTGAGTCATGTTCACCGACACCCCCTTCTATTTGAAAATCTAAATCATTAGATGATTCATTTTCACTTCCAATTTTTGCTCTAACCTCTTCACCCTCAATCTCATTGTCACTTTTATTGATTGAACTCATTCTGATAATCAAATAATGTCAAATGATGCTGCAAAAAACGATTTAAAAACAAAATCAGACCTATTGTGTTAAAAAAAAATTTAAAAATTCATCAGATTATTTTATAGTTATAAATTTTAGAGTTATAAACTTTTAAAAATGTGGTCTCATGGATTCAGATTGCAATATTGTAGGATATGCACAAAATGGATTGAAAATATTATTGAATCTTCAGAAATAAGATTGATAGAAATTGAGAAATGAGAATCAGAAAATAAAAAAAAATTAAAACAGTTTTAAACTTTTTATTGTAAATACTAAAACTAGAAGTCAAAACATTTTAATTTTTTTCTGCCCTCTTCCAGCGATTTACATTGTAGTTTGTAAAGTATGCAAAATGTGGAAGTGGTGGCAAGGCACTGCCTGATCGAATGCCTGTCATCATCTCATGGAATGTAGTGATCGAATGCCTCAAAGAGTCGTCATTTCATGGAATGTAGTGACCGAATGCCTCAGAGTCGTCATCTCATGGAATGCAATGATGCAGGCTCTGCACGCTGAATGCCTCAAAGAGCCGTCATCTCATGGAATGCAGTGACCAAATGCCTCAAACAGTCGTCATCTCATGGAATGCATTGATGCGGGCTCTGCAGAAAATTAGCATCAATGCATTCCATGAGATGACGACTCTTTGAGGCATTTGGTCACTGCATTCCATGAGATGACGGCTCTTTGAGGCATTCAATCAGGTAGTGCCTTGCCACTGCTTCCACATTTTGTATATTGAGTCACGGGTGTAAATCGTTGGGGCATAGCCGCACAGGCCCTAGGGTACTCGGTAAATAAGAAAATAAAACAAAAATTAAAATACAAATAAAATAAATATTAAAATCTACACACTTGGCACCCCTAAATCCTCAAATCGCCTTGGAGAATGGAGATTTGATGCCTAGCCCACGCACTAGTCTTCAGAGTTCACTTCAGCTCTTCAACTCGCATGATAACGAAGGAGGATAATATTTGCGAATGAAACATTTTCCATTCAATAAAAATTAAAAACATCATTGACTTTGAGGACAACGATTTAAAAAAAATAATTTAATTAAACATAAAACTTAAAACTTTAATTTGTTTTTTATTTTTTATTTTTTTGACTAAAGTCAATGCTTTTTCAAGGGGACGTCTGGGAGTTTTCTTGGGTCGAGGGGACATCTGGAAGTCTCCTAGAAGTTTCCTTGGAGTCTCCCATGTAGAAATGGCTAGGAAATGTCTCCCTCTAGGAGGAGACTTTTGAGAAACGACAGAGAAACGTGGAGATGGCGGGGGGGCAGCAGAGGGACGTTTCCTAGGCGTCTCCCCGTCTCAGAAATGTCCCCGTCTCGGGTGCGGGTGGTTTTTTCGGGGGGACGTGTCCCTGTGGAACACTGATTGTTTGATGGTGCATTCAAACTCCACCTCTCCACTTTCAAAGCATTCAGGAAATGGCTAAGGTAGGATATGTTAATATTGACTTGGTAACTCAGCTAGTTTTTGAGAGGTCAATTAGGAGAGAATTACAAGTTTACAAAGTCTCTAACTAGAGCAAGTGGACTTGATCAACAATAGTTAGAGGGGATCCAATGAGGATGCCTTTGGACTTGACTAGTAGTAGTCAGAGGGGATTCTACAAGGATGCTTGTAGACTTGACAAATTGTGGTCAGAAAGGATTTTGTAACAAACAATACTTTCCAAACTAATGAAACCAAAGAAATATATATCCTAACTCATTTAATATTTTGAACAAGAAGAATGAAAACAAAACAATAGAACAAAACTAGAGAGTTAGTTTGTAAAAGAAAAAATGAAGAAAAATTCCCCAAAAGTTTAACTTTATTTCAAAAACCTTCTTCTATGACATCCTTGGTAGTGAATGGACTCTTGCACATATGTAAGGATAGCAATCCAAGCACTTTGGAACCCACAATGAGCAATCTTCAACTCTTTTGGTGTAATCAAGAATAAATGATTTTGTCATTGCATTCTAAATGAGGTTAAATTAGTTTGTTTTACTGTTTCAAATAGTTTAGATGACACTTTTAGTGTTAGGGATCAAGTTGTTTTTTCTGGTCAACCATCAAGTCAAAAATATAGAAAAACTTTAAAAAACTAAAAAAGATCATTTTTTTGGGGTGGTTTGCTTGGGTTTAGTTTAGCTCTCCTACTAGATGAACTTGGATTTGCTCGAGTTTGCTATGCGATGGACTTGATTGTATTGGGGTCCATTTAGAGGAACCTAGGATGGCCTTGCAAGGGATCCATCCTAGGACCTTGACCACATTCAAATTTGACTTGTATTTAGGGCTTTTTTGATGAAATGGTAACAAAGTCATATATTAATGTCCATGAATGACCAAAAAAGATCTATGGGACTAAAATTGTACTTGTACAAAAATAACAAAACAAAAAAGCAAGAAAGGGGAAAAAAACATGGGGGTTAACCTAAATATTGTAACCCCAAATAGTACAATTATAAATAGATGGGAGCAGCAAAGATCTTTCGAAGCAACAACAACAAATGAACACCACCTAGGCAGGGAGCCAAAAGTCATGGATGTTAGTGCTTAGAGATGTTTTGGAGGAACCAATGATATTATCATAGCATTGTAGGTGTGTGTAGCACTATACAGTTCGAGAATTCTTGTCGGGGAAAGTCTTTGGCTAAGGGAGTTGGCCTAGACAATCCTAGGGGAGTTGATTCTACATAGAACCTTTGCTAACATTGAAAGCCAAAGCACTATTGGTAGTAGGAAAAAAAACTTGTAATATGAGGTTGCCCTTGACATTTGTTCCATGGAGGAAGTGTGTGAGAGAGTCTTGACTTTGAGTAGATTGAACCATGATCATTAGAGTAAGAGTTAGGGTGGTGAGGAGCCTTAGCTACGTGGATTGCAAGGATGAGCAATGCCTCATTGGTTTGTCCCTGCTTATAGGTGAATTGCTAGTATCAAAAAGGAGCTTAATGCCCCCACCATATATGATGAGTTGAAATTGTTTATGAAAGCTATTTGATGCCATGGTTTTGTTAGAATCATATATTATTCTCTTTTTATTTAATGGTCAATGTTATGTTTAGTCTATTTAGCTGTTACTGTTTTCACAGTAACTTTTGGTAGGTAGATATCTTAAATATCTACAGTTATGTAAGCTCTCTATATATTGTAAGCTTTTTTATGTTAATACAAGTAACTTTTACCATTTACATGGTATCAGAGCAGTAAGGGAGAAAACCCTAAAAATTCATGGGCCTGTCTGCAGCTGTAATTCGAGTTTTTGCCTCTAGGGTTTCTGGGAGGGCTTTGTGCAAGAAAAAATCGCGTTTTTTCTTGGCCCGTGTCTTCCTTTGTTCCTGGTTGCGCGTCCTCTTTCACCCAAGTTCTTGATCTTTGCGTTTTTTAAAGGACGCGTTTTTTAAAAAGCTTTTACCAACATTTCTTACTGCTAAAGGTCGCGTTTTTTCTTGCCCTACCTGCGCGATTTTTTTTGTCCTTTTAAACGCGTTTTTTCCTCATCTTTGGACGTGTTTTTCAGAAGGTTCTGGGCGCAGATTTAGTCTCTGTTCGTGGACGTGTTTTCTGCACTTAGGTGGTCGCGATTTTTTCTGATCTACAGGCCGTGTTTTTTACTAACTTGGGTGCGATTTTCGTCTGAGTAAGAGCTGCATTTTTTATTTGAAGAAGGACGCGATTTCTGTGTTGCAAAGAACCGCGATTTCGTGTCTTGTCCCTGCGTTTTTCTGCTCAGCCTTGACACGTTTTGTGAACTTCCAAACTCGTGCGATCTACACATTTCTGGGGTCTTTCTGCATTTTTTCTGGAATTTTTTTTTGTAAGGAAAAATCGACCTAGGGTTTCTACCAACTCGACTAGGGTTTTGACCCTCAGTTTGAAGTCGAATTTTTTTTCTGTTCGCAAATTCCTTCTGGGTTTTCCAAGATCTCAACTGGGTCGTCGTCCATTTTTTCTAGGTACCTCGTTTTTCGTGCCTCGAAATTTGTGTTGTCAAATTTTCTGGGTATTCCTTAAATCTTCTGGGTTTTTATTTATCTTTTCTGGGTTTTCAGTAAAACTTCAAAATCCGTGTTCGGGTTTCTGTATTTCTGTTTTCTTTGCATTCTCTTGCCTTCACCAGTTTGACTGCGAGGTACGTGATGGCATCTCTCACGAACATAATGCTCGAAAGCAGCCAGAAGTTCAACGGGAAGAATTACAACACTTGGAAGCAACGTATGCTAACCATTTTCGAGTATCGGTGTCTTGATGCGGTTGTTCTAGGTACATCACCTCGACCCACTGTAGCCGAAAAAGACCAGGACAAATGGGATGAACGCAACCGAGAAGCCGTCATGCTCATCAAGCTTTCCGTCACTGACGATCAGCTGCCGCAAGTGTCGTCAGGCAAAACAGCTGCTGAGGTATGGACAAACCTGAAGGATCTCCATGAAATGTCAGATAAGAGTCGTGCATTTTTTCTTAAGAACATGCTTTTTTCAATAATGATGGATGAGAAGCACACCATTCTTCAAGAGCATCTGACAAACATCAAGGAGATTCGCGACCAACTGGAAGCTATTGGTCGAAAGATGGAGGAAGAGGACATGGTTGTCATTACTCTGAAGAGTTTGCCAAACTCTTACGAGCATTTCATTGAAACACTCAATATTACTTCAACCAATGTTGACTTGAAGTTTCCAGACTTGTGTAACAAGCTTCTACAGCAGGATCACTGGAGATAGCAGTTTGGAAGCAGTGCCAGTTCGTCCTCCACAGAACAAGCGTTCTCTGCCAAATCTTCTGCTAAGAACAAAGGGAAGGCTCAATCTTCTCAGCCGAAAGGCTCTAGTTCTTCTCAGGACAGCAAGAAGAAGAAGAACGTTCAGTGCAATTATTGCCACAAATACGGTCACCTTAAGGCTGATTGTTGCACTCGGTTGGCTCATGAACAAAAGAAGCAGGGAGGATCTCAACAAAAGGCACATGTTGCTGAGCACACTGAGCAGAAAGAGTCTGCATTCTATGCTTTTATGGCCAAGAGAACTACAGATCCGGTACATTCTTTTGCCTGGTATATCGATTTAGGGGCATCGCGGCATTTTACTCATCGTCGGGATTGGTTCACCAAATTCGAACCCTTCTCAGATTCTATCATTTTCGGAGGAGGCGAAGAGTACACAGTTGCTGGTAAGGGCACTGTCCAGATTCACTCAGGAGGAAGAAATTTACTCTTTCTTGATGTCTACTATGTTCCAGGCATGGAACATAACCTTCTCTCTGTCAGTCAGATCATGCGGCATTCTCCCCAGTTAGATGTTTTCAGTTCGTCCACCTGTAGCATCGTTGATCGGGAGACTCCTACTACAATTGCTATGGGACTTGAGGATCACGGTCTATACAGACTTGCTGATTCTGGTGATTCTCAAGAGCACGCTCTAGTTGCTCGAAGTACAACCATTAGCAAACTTTGGCATCAGCGTTATGGGCACTTGAATGTCCACTACCTCTCTCAGTTATCTCAGGAGGGTCTTGTTGCTGGTCTACTTGAGATCCAACCTAAAACTCATGGAGTTTGTGGAGCCTGTCAAGCTGGCAAGCAGCATCGGACACCGTTCACGAATGGTGATTCTTGGTGAGCCTCCAAGGTACTTCAACTGGTTCACGTTGATGTATGTGGGCCGATGAACACTCCTTCTGTTAGTGGGTCCAGGTACTTTTTATTTTTTGTTGATGATTTAAGTCGGAAAATGTGGGTGTATTTTCTGAAACATAAATCAAATGTGTTAAGCACATTTCAGCAGTTTAAAGCCTTAGTTGAGAAGGAATCAGGTTCTCACATTATTACTCTAAGGTTAGATAATGGGGGGGAGTTTTGTTCAACTGACTTCTCTACTTTTTGTGCTGCACACGGCATTAAGCACCATCTTACCACACCCTACTCCCCTCAACAAAATGGTGTTGTTGAACGTAGGAATCGCACCATTACTGAAATGGCTCGTTCTATGCTCGAGTACATAAATGTACCTAAGAAATACTGGGCTGAAGCAGTCTACACTGCCGTCTACCTCCTGAATCGGTCACCTACACAGGTCGTTAAGAAGATGACTCCAGAAGAAGCCTGGTCAGGACGCAAGCCTAAGGTGGGCCATCTGAAAGTCTTCGGTTCTACCGCTCATGTATGGATTCCAGACGCCAAACGTGCCAAGTTGGACTCCAAGAGCCAGACACTTATGTTTACTGGCTACAACGACAATCACAAAGCCTACAGGTTGGTTGATGTGGAGATAGATCGTCTCATATTCAGTCGTGATGTTGTGATTGATGAGACTACTGGTCCATTTGTCCCTACTACCAATCCTGTGGATCAGTCTATGAAGGTTCTTGATGAGGGTGTTCGTCTTCCTCTTGGTTCCCATGATGGGAGGGCTTCAGAGCATTCTGACTCTGAAGATGAGGAGTCTACTGATCATGATCTTGCACCACCTGACTTTCCTCATAACTCACATCCAGATGAGTTTGTTCCAGAAATCCCAGGAGATGCTGTTACTCCTATTCGAGATGTTGGTACTTCTACTCGTCGGCCTAAGTGGTGGGCCAAGACAATTGGCGATCTTCATGATGATGAACTCATTGAGGGTAGATCCACTCGTAGCAAGAGCAAGCAGCTACACACAGTCAACTTCGCTCTTATGGCCAACATCCACAACATCTACGAGCCTCATACATATTCAAAGGCTAAAGGAATTCTAGAGTGGGAACAGGCTATGCAGACAGAATATCATAGTCTTCTGAAGAATCACACCTGGGTTCTTTCTGATCTTCCTCCTGGGAAGAAACCTATTAGCTGCAAATGGGTTTACAAGGTCAAGTATCATGCAGATGGTACTTTGGATAAGTACAAGGCCAGATTGGTTGCTCGGGGATTCACACAGCGGGAGGGCATTGATTACGAGGAGACATTCGCTCCAACTGCCAAGATGAGCACAATTCGTCTTCTTCTCGCTATTGCAGCTCAATTTGGTTGGACAGTTCACCAGATGGACGTCAAGAGTGCCTTCCTCAATGGTGATTTGCAGGAAGAAGTCTGCATGACGCAGCCTCCTGGTTTTCAAGGTTACCGACAAAGAACATCGGTGTGTAGGCTTGTGAAAGCGCTCTATGGACTGAAACAGGCTCTCCGTGCATGGTACTTCAAGATTGATCGGTACTTGGTTGATCATGGTTTCAGCGCAGCCCTTCTGACAGTAATCTGTATGTCAAACACTCTGGTGATGATATTCTATTTCTTGTTGTCTATGTTGACGATTTGATCATTACTGGTAGTTCAACACATTTGATTGCGGCAATCAAACAAGCTTTGTGTCAGGCTTTTGACATGACAGATCTGGGGCTTCTCCATTATTGTTTGGGTATTGAGGTTTGGCAGACAATTGATAGTATTTTTATCTCTCAGTCTAAGTATGCTCGCAGTCTGCTTGACAAATTTCGGATACAGGATTGCAAACCTGCCTCCACACCTATGGAGAAGGGGCTGAAGTTGTCAGCCAACTCTGATTCACCTCCGGTCGATGAAACAACCTTCAGGCAACTAGTGGGCATTCTCATCTACCTCCTGCCACTAGAACTGACATCAGTTTTGCAGTGAGCTACATTTCTCGCTTCATGACAGCTCCAAAAGCTGATCATTGGATTGCAGCGAAGCGGGTGCTGAGATATGTTAAGGGCACTTCAGACTGGCATTCTGTATGGCAGATGCAAGGATCCAAAGCTGATTGGTTACACAGACTCAGATTGGGCAGGTTCAGTGGATGATAGAAAATCTACTTCTGGGAATGTATTTAGTTTGGGTACAGGTGCTGTAACATGGACCAGCAAGAAGCAACAGGCAGTAGCTCTTTCCTCGATAGAAGCTGAATATCGAGGAACCGTTAAAGCAGCATGTGAGGCAGTTTGGCTTCGTAGGATGCTTTTTGACATGCACATGTCACAAGCAGGACCTTCTCCCTTGTACACTGATAATCAAGGGGTGCTCAAATTGGCCAAAAATCCAGTCTTCCATGAACGTACCAAGCATGTCGAGCTTCATTGTCATTACATCCACAAGCTGGTAGAAGACAGATCAGTTTAGCTGCAGTATGTTCCAACAGCGGATCAGACTACAGATATTCTCACCAAGTCTTTGAGCCCGGATAAGTTTGTAAAATTCAGGGGGCAACTTGGTGTTGTTGATGGATTGACCATTAAGGGAGGGTGTTAGAATCATATATTATTCTCTTTTTATTTAATGGTCAATGTTATGTTTAGTCTATTTTAGCTGTTACTATTTTCACAGTAACTTTTGGTAGGTAGATATCTTAAATATCTACAGTTATGTAAGCTCTCTATATATTGTAAGCTTTTTTATGTTAATACAAGTAACTTTTACCATTTACAGGGTTTTTACCCGAAAGGGTTTTCCACGAGAAATTTGGTGTTCGTGTCTTAATGGTTGTTCTCTTAATGCTTTATATGGTTTTATGCATTCATAGTTATTGAAAAAGGTTTGAAATACTGATTCACCCCTCCCGCCCCCCTCTCAGTATTTCCAGTGTGCTTCTCAAATACGTGATTGCTTTAGACATATATAGTGTAACATTCCATGCATGTTAAATACGTATTAGAAAAACTAATACATGCCTTGAGAGAAGTCATGCCCTAGTTTTGTGGGCTTATCTTAATCCCTCCTAAAGCAGGTCTCACATATTTTCTCTTTAACAATCCAGATAGATTTCAGCAGCAACTATCCCATTGAAAGGGAATGTTCCTCGTGCTTTGATTTTCGATTGAAACTTGTACTTATGATCTCTCAAATTCTCAACTCAAAGTCCATCAATGTTTTTAGCCATCATCCACTTATATGCAAAATCAAGGAAAAATTACTTGAATAATAATAGCTAAAATTGTGCCTCAAGTAGTTGCTCTCTTCTGTTGTACTAGCAAGTCTTTATTATCTAATGGAAAAATATTTAACACTCCCTTTACTCTTTTACCAATCTGCTAAAATAGCTATCAATGAGAACATTTTAATATCATTTATTATTTTTTGAGATTTAAGATTTTGTTTCAAAACCATTTTCTATTACTCTATTTTGAGCTATTTGATTCAAAACCTATTAAGTTGATCTTTGCAATTGCTTCCTTTGTAATAGTTCTGTGAGTTGGTGCTCACTCTCTGTAACGTGGGTTGGTGTCCAATCTGTTATTGAAAGAATCTGTTGAACCGTGGTTTTTTACCCGAAAGGGTTTTCCACATGATAATTCTTGGTGTCTCTATCTTTATGATTTCCTTTTCTCTAATTTTCAGTTTTAAGGTTTTAAATTGCTCTATGGTGTTCAAATACTGATTCACCCCTCCCCCTCTCAGTGTTTGCTTTGTGATCTTCATTGAAGACCATAGTTGAAAAACTCGAACTCAGCAAGCCCAAAAAAAATTAAAACTCGGGAAAAAACTCGGCAATAACTCGGCATCTTTATTGAACATTTGAAAATAAATCTCTTTAAAATATTCTTCAAAAACCCACATATATATTGAATATGTAGAAGATATTAGTAAGTTACCGTATCAGGTTGTTGTAGACGGCCATGTTAATAAATAATTATATTGTAATCGATTGTACTAATTAAATAAATGTTGTAGTCGGTTGTACTGGGAATAGATAATAATAGTTTAAATAATACATGCACAGTTTAAAGTAAAAGTTGGATTAGTTGTCGGGCAGGTAGTTAGGAAGAGTTGCCAACGGTTGGTATCCCAAGCAACCTCGTCCATCTATATATGTATCTTGTCATTTGTAGTCGGACACAGTCAATTTCTATGTATTGTTGAGATACTTCATGAAATCAATCAATCCATTATGCTATGCAATTACTCTTACGATTGTTCTGTGATTCAAATGTGATTCATATTCTAGTACATACATTATGTTTGTGAATTATTCTCGTTTACTCCCGTAGTACGCTGAACACTACCCAGTGAGTAAACATTTGGCGCCGTTGCCTGAGTGGACTAGGGAATCACTTGTCATGGCAGCGTAATGGGTCTCCCGACAGATGAACCCGTGAATATCAATGAGGAAAGGGAAGACCTATTGATTGAAGATTTTATCAATCTGTGGAAGATATCATTACGAGATCACGTACGTAGGGAATCCCGCAGACGGGAGATCCCTGAGGAAGTTATCTGGGATAGGTTGGAAGTGAACCACGAGGTGAATCGCCTCCTGAATCGTATGCCCAGATTCCTGGTCTGTCATTTCATTATTCTGCAAGACTTGCGAGAAGGAGAGGATCGGGAACACCGAAGGCAATAAATTCTGTAGTACTACGAAGAGAGAACCAAACGAGAAGAAGAGGAACGCGACACTAGCCGGAGACGTACATCCAGTAGTGAACAATGATTGCCTGAATAAATTTTTATGTCCGTCCGGTCGAACAAAGACAAGAACCGAGTACCTAGCGGGCACGTGACTTAGGAGGAGAAGGTTTGGCGATCACTTAGGCTGCAAGAACAAGAAAACCGGTGAAGAAGATTGAAGCAAGTTGGTAAGGAATTTGATGAAGATCTAATTGAAATAAACTAGAGTATTAAAAGAACACATGAGAATCTGGCATGAATAGACACATCCATTGAAAGAGCACATCAAAGTCTGGTGGAAGGGAGGAATGAAGGACCCTTTGACACCCCGTACGTAGGAAGGTATGATCCTTATTTGAACGAAGATGAATTAAGTAGTAGCATCAGACGTTTTCGGGAGTTGTCCATATCGGATGACGACGAACGATTGACGAGTGGAAGATCTGAGCCCAGTACCCCAAGGCGGAGAGAGTACCGAAGGGAACCCCAGGAGACTCAAGGTGTCGAGGATGCCGAAGGAAGACGTGGGAGTGACTCGTACGTGGTCGAGAGTGCAAGTGACGCACCAGAACGTAGCGAGGAAACCAGTCTCATCGGGTCCAATACACAAGGAGGGCAGCGGGGAAAGATGGTGACTCCTGAGCAGCAGAAGCTGCTGAAGTTTACGGGGAATGGCTCGGAAGATCCAGGACGACATTGTAAAACATGTGAAACCATCTGGATAGCAAGCGGACAGGATGATCCAGATCAGTGCTCAAAGCATTTCCAGCGACACTTAGAGATAGTGCCATCGACTGGTACTCTGAATTAGATCAAGCACACAAAGCTACATGGAGATTATTGAAGCAAGCATTTCAAGAGGAGTTCAAACTCCTGCGGGATGATAGTGAGATTGTTGCAGAGATATACAATACCAAGCAAGGAAAGCACGAGAGTGTGCGGACCTACAACCGAAGACTCAAAGACTTGTTGGGGAAATTGGAGGCACACCCGGCCGACGGGTTGAAGAAAAGATGGTTCATCGAGGGCTTGCTTCCGTCATTAAGAAAGAAAATGAAAGTCGTACCTCCTTCGTTGTACGCCGAAGCATACAATTGGGCAATGGACATAGAAAGTGAAAATAAAACATCTTCGATGAAGAAGAGGTAGGCAGGTAGATCAAGACCTACAAGCTTCGAAAGATATGATCACGAATGATATGAAGAAAGAATTGAAGAGGAAGGCCACGACAAAGAGAGTCACGAGGAAGCCGAGAATTCTTAATGGATGCACGAAATTAAGGGGAAAGATCTCACATAAGCGAACTATCCCAAAGAAAATGTTACGTGATATGCACTTAAGTTATAGGACATTCCATCAAGGAGATACCTTAATTTGAAGAGGCAAAGGGGAGTGCGCCAAAATTATACTCTTCCTCAAGGAGAGCGTCAACACCGCCGAACCACACCACGAAGCCCCGATTACAATACGCGGTACATCCCTGGAGTTCTGGGAAGCAATAGAAGTCCGAGAAACATGATACAGTACAATGCAAAAGGAAGGCCTATGATCCAATGCAGGAAGTGCAACGAATGGGGCCACTTTGCCAGGGACTGCCAGAACGGTCAAGGTTCGGGAGGGAGATTGTGTAAGTGGTGTGGACCAGGTGATCATGAAGATAACGAATGCCCTAAGCAAAAGGGTATCCACATGCTGGAAGTAGAAGAACAAGAGGTACTGGCGATCACCAGAGCACAAGCAAAAAAGGCCACTTACCCAGATCCATGTACGGAGAAACAAAGGATGAAGGAAGCAAAAACTGAAGTGGAACTGGCGATGGCGAAAGAAAACAAAGTACCTCTAGAGAAGCCAGGAACCTCTCGACGGTCGGAGGCGGAAACCAACATCGTACGGCAGGTACTGCAGACCACCATACCGATCAAAGTAACTGACCTTCTCTAGACTATCTTTGTAGTTGGGATGGCAATCACAAGCGTCGTTAGGGATGCTTGCAACCTACGATTAAGATGAGAGCCAAAGAATTGATACCAAAAGCCATACCCGTCACGGTGAACAAACAATCGACCAGTGTAAGCTCCACAGTGAACGCCGGGGAAGATGCCAACAGTCGTGCATATGGAGATTAGAGGAAATATCTTGACAAATACTATTGTTGACGGAGGATCGGGAGTCAACGTACTACCCAAAGACACATGGAAGAGTCTTGGGAAGCCTACACTCTGGCCGCCAACATTCCAACTGGTTGGCACTGATCAACATGGTATCAAGCTGTTGGGAACGCTGATGGCGCAGAAGGTGACGATCGGGACACAACAGTTTTTGCTAAATTTTGTCGTCATCCCATTATAGAGGAAAGCGTACGATGCACTACTTGGGAGAGGATGGCCGATAGCCGCGAAGGAAAATCATAATTGGAAGAGAACACCTCTCGATGAGAACATGGCGGTATCGTAACTTGAAGAGCAGCCGTGAAATGAAGAAATTGGCTTCGCCGGATCACGAATCCCGGATGGAGGTGGAAATTCGGATGTGGATGAGAAAGAAGAAGCTATAAGACAACATTGAAAATTCGTGCGAACTGAGAGTTGTTGAGAAGAATGACGAGACAAGCTGAAATATCTGGGACCAATTTTTTCAAATTTTTCAAGGCAACTTACAATGAGTCAAGCACCCGTTAAGGTTAGTCAGAAAACCAAAACGATGCTGAAAGTAACTCTAACCAGAATGTACACCAGGATCCCGATATGGGCAAGGTGTGAGCATTGGTCAGAGGGTCTCAAAAGTAAATGCTGGAAAGAAACTCTAACCACGAGATGCGCCGGCGAACGACGAGCATTCGGTCAGAGGGTCCCTATCTATTGCAATACTGGAAAGTAGCTCAACACCAAGCATGTGCTACTCAGTCCATGATGGACAAGAGGCGACCATATGGCGGAGACTTGAATTTACAAAGCAAGTTAAGAAACTAGGCGGCAAGCCAGCCTCTTCCACTTATTCAGTGGGTGATTACAAATACTGAAAAGAACAAGAAAGTGAAAGATGCTGACAGTACTACTGTTCAGCTTACAATATCAGAAATTTAGATGTTAAGCACAAGATTTGAGTGTCATCCGCAGCTGCAACAATATATATGATATTCTCAATGTTATCAATGCCTTTCCTCTCAAGAACAAGCTCAAATGATAGTTTTATAACACGCTGTTATGACAGACCCAAGACTGAAAGCTGTTATCAGCAATACAGTAACTCAATGAAATGCTCACCACACACTCACCACTCAACCAATAAGCATGAGAAAGGATGCAAATGACTACTAAGAGGATGGCGCCCAAGCTAGACACATGAAACAGACCCAAATTTGAGTTATTTATTTTCTGCTTAAATCCTCCAGCAAGTACAATGGTACGGCCCAAGAGAAGGGCCGATTTTCTCCAATAAATATCAGCACTTGTTTAAAAATTCTGAAACCTTGCAAATGGTGGCGCCTTAGCTAGACAAATGCAAATGTAGAACACCCAGAATGCAATCTTTTTGTATTTTTGAATTATAAATGAAAACAGCAGTTTAGCTATGAACTCAGCAACTTCTGAAAATGACATAAAAATGCAAACAACTGAACTACCAATGCAATTAACTCTCTACAAGCATACCTCACTACAAAATGCACTCAAACACAAGAAATATCTCCACTAGGTGCTGTCTCACAAGCACAAAGTCGAGCCAAGCTAGGAGGCATTCATTCCTCGAAGCAATTCTCTCACCATTTCGGCAGCATAACTTTACTCAAGACGTTGGATGATGAAACTGAAGACCAAGACCTCCTTTTAAAGACTTGAGATGACTGTCCAGAAGCTTCTAGAAACCCAACATTTCAAATTTTGAGTAACTCCTTTTCCCTCCAAAAGTGGCGTCCTTTTTGCCTTAGCAATTTTGACATTTTAAATTACAATAAACTCCAAGGTGGGCGTCCCTTTCTCCAACATTGATTTTTGACATTAGAAAATATAAAATAATCCTCATGGGGCGCCACCCCTTCAAAAGCCACCTTTTAAAAACAACTTAAGTTCCAACACTAGGCTAAGGGGGTCAACAGCAAAATATAACATTAAACATGCCTTTATTAAAATTAATCCAACTTATCTCTCCAAACGAGCCCCAAAGCCGAAATTGAGCAAAACCAACTGAACAACTGAAGTAGAAGGTTAATCGAGCCGAGACCAACAAGACCACTGCCAGAAATAGAATTTACTAAAAATAGTAGATTCGTGAAAGTGCTCAGAATGCCAAAACGAACACATCACCGAAAAGCTCACGAAAAACCCAGAAGGAATCCGCAATTCAAACGCCAAACCGTGAGCACAAGAAACCACCAACCAAGAGCCATTTCTGCAGAAGCCTCTGGTCCAAAATAGATATTAGCGGTGAAATCAGGAAGAAGTCATGTGCTCGAGAAGGGGACACATTACAGCTCATTTGAATGAAACTATTTCATTGTAGATGGAAGACTATGAAGTGTTCAGAGGTGTAACATGCTTCGTCGGAAATCAGGAAGAAGAGAAGAGAAACAAGGAAGGCCCAACCAAGCACTTTCGGCTGAGTATGGAGAGTACAAAGAAAGAGTATCAAAATTGGACGATACGCCAGTCCACAAGTTCGAACAGGTACGAGATGAAAAATTTGTGTTGGAGTTAAAAAATGAAAAGTATGAAAAAAATAAAAAATTAGAAAAAAAGAAAAGAGATGAAGGGAGAAAAAAGAGATGAAAAAAGGAAAAATGGAAAAGAAGAGGAGATGAGGAGAAAATGAGCGACATTGGAAAAAAATAAAAATGGAGAGAGAAGATGCGAAAAATTAAAAAATAAAGAAAAATGGAAGAAAAAATGTTAAAATGTAAAAATTGAAGAAATAGGAGAGAGAAAGAGGGAGGAATAATAAAAGAGAAATAAAATTTGGAAAGAAAAAAATTGAAGAGAGAAAAAAAAAGAAAAATTATAAATTATAAAAAGAGTGAAATGGGAAAAAATAGAGAGAATTAGAAAATTGAAGAAGGGGAAAAATAAAAGAAGTGGGGAAATGGAAAAATTATGAGTGAGCAAGGGAAGGCCAAATAAAGTGAGAAAAATAAAATTAAAGAGAATCAAATGTAAATGCAGGCAAAGGGAAGGAGGTTAAAGCCAATTAAAAGATATTATATAAATAGGAAGGGCCAGAGAAATCAAAACTGAGTAGGGTATGATTAAAAGCAATTACCAAAGAGAGGCAAATTTGGCCGGGAGAGCATAATCCTGACCATCCACCAAGTCTGACCCGAGTTTGCCAGTAATCAAAGCTGGCGAGAATCAAAAAGGAGAAATCGTCTGATGCCTAAAGGGTCTGGGTAAGGCACTAGTGTCGTACGGACTTCCATATAGAAATACAAAGAACACACTTCAACAAGTGGACGTACGACACTGTAGAACACAAGGTCGAACTCCTGAAAATGGCGAAGGCAGTGAGAAGATATACATCGTATGACATCCACAGGGTTCCTACATTGTACGCCATTCACAAGAAATTTACATCCTATGACATTCACAAGAAATTTACATCGTACAACAGTCACAGGAAATCTACATCGTACAACAATCACAAGAGATCGTAGGACACTCACAAGAAACTCAGATCGTATGACCTTCACAATCAGAGGTTCTCCAGGACGTACGGCGGCCACAGAGTCTTGAAACCATCTAGTGGCTAGTAGCTGGACATCAATCTGTACGTCCATCTGTATGACACTTTCCCGTCTTACAGGTCGCATGCCCTTTCTTGTATCTGCAGATCGTACGACATCAGCTAGGTAGCATAGTACAGCCACTTCAAGGCATACAGGCACGACAAGATTTTAAGGTACGGTGGAGAAATAATGAGGCCGTACGGATTAAGGAGGTCGTACGGATCAAGGAGAAAGCCGTACGTACTAAGCAACTAAAGACCGTACCAAGTATCAAAGTTTGTAAAAGGTAGGAAGTAATGTCTAAAAACAATGCAAAATTTGTATTTTTCGGCTTCGTCAGCACTATTTGGAACCTGTGGAAAAATCATGAAAATGAGGTGCGCGATGCAGTTTTGAGTGGTTTTAGAAGTGTTAAATTGGTCTTGGTGGTGGGGGCGCTGCTCCCAGACCCCCGCAAGGGGCGCTGCCCCTTGACCCCACAGAGGGCACTGCCCCTAGACCCCCGCAAGGGGCGCTGCCCCTTGACCCCGCTAGGGGCATTGCCCCCAGACCCCCATCAGATTTATTGGAATTGCCAAATTGCAGTACAACCAGCCATCATAGTACAGTTACAAGAGCAGTTGGCAGCTGAGCAAACGAGAGTGGCAACTCTCAAGGATAAGTTGGCAGAGAGGGACAGAGTATTGGGTCAGGTGATAGAGAAGGATACCAAGGTGGCCAATGCACGACTTTCAGCACAGAGGGAGAATCAATTACAGGAAAGGGACGAGGAGTTGGCAGTTTTTGTTTTCAGTCGTCTGGAAGACGACTACTTTGTGGGGGGGATGATGTAGACGGCCATGTTAATAAATAATTATATTGTAATCGACCGTACTAATTAAATAAATGTTGTAGTCGGTTGTACTGGGAATAGATAATAATAGTTTAAATAATACATGCACAGTTTAAAGTAAAAGTTGGATTAGTTGTTGGGTAGGTAGTTAGGAAGAGTTGCCGACGGTTGGTATCCCAACCAACCTCGACCATCTATATATGTATCTTGTCATTTGTAGTCGGACACAGTCAATTGCTATGCATTGTTGATATACTTCATGAAATCAATCAATCCATTGTGTTGTGCAATTACTCTTACGATTGTTCTATGATTCAAATGTGATTCATATTCTAGTACGTACATTATGTTTGTGAATTATTCTCGTTTACTCCCGTAGTATGCTGAACACTACCCAGTGAGTAAACAGTTGTATGCCAATACGATATGCAGATACAACAATATTTTTGGAGAAGACTGTATAAACTATAGTGGAGTATTCTATTAATATAGTTTATTCCAATATAATTGAAAAAACAGAGGATGCATATTAGAACCTTAGTGAAGTTTTGGATGGATATTCTGTCTTGCTCAATGGTACAGTATAATTCACTCAGAAAGCACATTCTCTCATTTATGGTAAGATGTTCTGCCATAACATCAAAATCTTTACATAAAAGCTCCATGAATTCCTCAAAGGTAAGCTTACAAGTTACCAGATTTTGATAAAGTGATTTTGAGGGAGTTAATGGTGGTCCTGTAGCTCATTTATCTAACTGAAACATAACATCAGAAGTAGACCAATGGGATCTATAAAATTCCAATTGTTTATTCTGGTTGGAAACCCATTTTTGATATGTGGATATGCTGAGGTAGAAAAAGTAGGCTGTGGAAAATTACTGAATGTATACCTTGAAAAAGGATACAACATTACAATACCCTATTATTAGTGACCTAAGTGACAGAGATAGGACCCAGCACACCACCTCAGCTAAGTGTCCATATTGGAATTTCATTTGCTATGCACAGGTTTGTTGTAAATGTAAGCTGTTGCTAATGAGAGTGAGGTAACTGTTGGAAACATTTTCACAGCATATATTTGCCCTCCACTGGACTGAAGACTTTTTGCTGTCTGCACTTTTGGTAGTTATATTGCATGTAGAAATTTTGTGTTCAAATTGAAGATAACATTGAATGATAGCTTTATAGCATATCTCTTTGTCTTAGTGTTCTCTCTTTTAATTGCAATCAATGGAATGCCCTCAAGATTATATGTATTGATCTGACAAGCTTGCATGGTAAAATATTAGTTATCATTCTTTATCTAGATCCTTTGCACGTGGATTAAAGTTCATGTGTACTTTAAAAAGCATGCAATTTCTTTTTTGTTGGCTAAATTATTGAGAAATATCTGTCATGCAAAAAAAGTGTATCTCAACTGTATAGTTGTATAGCTTTGTAGGAATCTTTTGTTTTCTTTAGAAACTAATAAGGGAGCCTACCAAAAGAGAGGAATATTTGTCCCACATGCTCTTCCACCAAGATATGTCCTATGCAACTTATATACGTTTCTGCTTACAAAATTGTGTGGGAATTTAGTTCTGTTGTAATTGAGTGGAAAATTAAATCACTATAAACAGTAGGTAGGTGCACATAATTTTGCTTATTATTAAATGAGTTGAGAGAAAAGTTAATGGACTTTGTAGCAACTGAAATTTTGAAGCACAGAAGATTGCAGGTGGGGAGAAGTTTCTGCATCCACCTAGGAGTTCAAGTGTACTCTCTTGGAAGAGCCTTGATTCTGTTATAGGTAGATCTCTCTTTCTCTCTCTCCACTTTATTTTTGTGTCAAATCCCGATTTATTGACAATAGCATGACAATCTGATAATCGCGTTTTAAATGGTGGATTGCTTGTTTATGATATTACTAATCTTGTAGTGAGTTAAATCAATACTTCCCATATCTGTTCTGACTTTGTTCCATCAGTGTGATCAAAATCTGTTGCACTTCACTATAGCCATTATATTTTCTATTTGTTGGAAAAATAATTATTATGATACCTATAGCTTGATATTCTCTTAAGTTTGTTTGCATATTCTTACTCCATATGATCACTGTAACTCATAGTGTCATCAGATGCTATGGAAGGAGTTGTTATTAGTTTGGGGTAAGTCATCTTTTGTCTATAGGACATCCACCAGCTTAGTGTGATAACTGGGTCACTTCCAGAGAGATTATTGTAATTAATATATTTTATGTTGTCAATGCAGTAGAATGGATTGACCATAGAAGCAAAGCATCTGAGCCAACCTATCTGTACACTGTTGAAAAGGTATTTTGGGTGTTTTCTCTCATTCCAATCCTCAGCTTCGTTAAGTTTCCTTTTTTATTAAATATTATTATTGACAAAACTTTAATAGTGGCAGCAAAACAGACAAGTGATTCATATATAAATTTGCAGTTTGATATTGAAACAATAACCAGAGGAATATGATTTACAAATGGAAATGGTGACTGCTTATAATTAGATCAATACAGATAAGGAACAGCCATTAAAAAGAGATTTAAATTTGAGGCTTGAGATCATCCTCTGTAAGAACAACTTTAGTAACTGATGAGTACCTCAATTTGGTGTTGTAAATGTCTCCACTATATATTATAATGTCATACTTTACGATAGTAAGCTTAACATGTGACAGCTAGTGAAATTGTTACCAAGACACATGGGTCAAACTTGAAGTTTTGAGACTACTTTATTAGATTTCCTTAGGTTACAAAAGGTGGCAGTCATAGAGAAGCGGGTATATGTCTAAAAGTTCCATCTCTTCTGATGTCTGATATCATCAATTGTATTGAGTATTGAAAGTGCTCTCATTTCTCATATTTACTTTGTAAATTTCTGTTTTTGATTTATCATTTTGCTCCATTTCAGTTTATATTGGCTGATATAGGAGCCTTTTTCCAGCTTTGTGCCCTAATTTATTTTAGTGGCCCTTGTGCACTGCAGCAGCTTCACCTGAAATAGAGTAATCTCATTCCTGGGTACTCTTTGCTCATTAGCTACCTTGCCCCTCCACCCAGGATCAATTCTTTCTGTAATAAAACCTTGTGCCATAAGCAGTGGCTCTTCCGGTCCCTCCAAGAATGTAGTTCTATTACCCTGAAATTTGACTTTTGAACAGATGCCTTGATGCTGCACTGTTTCCTTGTAACCAACATCCTATAATTTACCTTTCTTTGCCTAACACTATCCAGGTACTTGAGACAGGAAAACTAACTAAAGCCTGCCTGAATTTTGTTATAAATATATCCTATTCCAGGAAAAACATAAGTATCAGGCAATTAGTCTCAAGTTGTTTATTTGAATAATGCTAAGAGCCATCTCTTATGCTGGTGTCTATCTACTCTTAGTCTCTAAATGATTTAAGGGTTTTGATTTGAAGGACATTTAAGTCTCTCCCAAACTTGGTTACTCTGGCTGAATTACTTTAACAACATTAGCTGCAAAGTTCTCTCCATCCTGTTTCTGGATACTGGACAACGCACAGATACAGATTGACAAGATGATTTGAAAATCTGAAGGCCAGTACTGCTGCTGCTGGCCACTGCCTACAGTTGGCCCAAGTAAATTATTAATTTCCAAAGTTTTAATTTAGGCCTTGGAAATTTTATAGAAGGCATATTCTTAGAACAGCTATTTTGATTTGCTAAGGTTGGAAATATTGTTTTTGAAAAAACCGATTTTAAAACACTTATTTAAATGGCTGGTCAAATCAAAATAACTTTAAGGCTCACTTTGTTAGGGAGATATCTGAAAGGAGGAACATTGACCGGTATGAAACCTGGTTTTAGTTCAATGCTGCAATCTTTTTCTCATCAGGTGGAAGCTAATGAGACATGCCCTGAAATAAATCTGCAAATTCATCAATCAACTGGTGTACTTCTTCATGCCTTGTTGGATTTTGTATTTTTACTGATATGAAGCTCTTTATCATGTTGCATTGAAAAATGAAAGATTTTTCACCCTTAGCAAGTTCTTTTGCTTTTTTGTGCGCTGAAAACCAGTTTCTTTGCACTGAGTTGCAGTTTCATTGTTGCATTCAGTTATTCTCCTCCAAATTTGATGTATAGTCTTTCCAGATTCATAGAATATCTTCAATCAGTGTGCTTCCTGACCACATTAACCCTGCTAAAGCAACACCATAAAACCCAGAACTTAATCTGTAGTTGTTTAGCATTCCTTCCCAACTCATCTGATTAATTGATTGCCACATATCAGTACTTATTTCTCGCCCATCAATAGCACGACCATGTAATCTGTGAATTTATGACATTGCCAGCAATGGTGAGTGCTACCACAACTCTATTCTTAATCTTGATTCTAATTCTCAAGATCAAGATCTGATATTTTGTTATTTCTAGGATGGCACCAAGGAATTCTGTTGAATCTGATCTGTAAAGTTGTGAAGACTATACTTGCTACAAATACAAATAATTCAGTGAGTTTGCTAATGAGAAATGCCCTGAAGTAAATCTGCAAATTCATCAATCAATTGGTGCACTTCTTCATGCTTTGCTGGATTTTGTGTTTTTACTGACATGAAAGCTCTTCATCGTGTTGCACTGAAAAATGAGACTTTTTTCACCCTTAGCAAGTTCGTTTTCTTTTTTTTGTGTGCTGAAAACCAGTTTCTTTGCACTGAAATGCAGTTTTGTTATTGTATTCAGTTACTCTCCTTCAAATTTGATGTATAATATTTTCAGGATTGAATGTCTTCATCAAATTTGATGTATAATATTTTCAGGATTGAATGGCTTCAATCTCTGTGCTTCCTGACCACATTAACACTTCTAAAACAACACCATAAAACCCAGAACTTAACCTGTAGTTGTTTAGCATTCCTACTAGGATTGATTGATTGCCACATGTCAGACCTGTTTTTTGGCCCAGCAATAGCATTACCATGTAATGTATGAAGTTATGACATTGGCAGCAATGGGGAGTGGTACTACAACTCTTTCGTGAACCTTGATTCTAACTCTCAAGATCAAGGTCTGGTCTTTTTGTTATTTCTAGGATGGCACCAAGGAAATCTTTTGTAATCTGATCTGTAAAGTTGTGAAGACTATACTTGCTACAAATACAAATGATTCCGTGAGTTTGCTTCTGAAATTCAACATACAAAGTTGATTTTAGATGTCAGATACAATTGTTGGCTGCTCCAGCTGTTTTTGGTCACAATTATAACGTTTGGATAGAATGCTTACACACTTGGATATTGAACAGTGATGTCAGATACAATTGTTAGCTGCTCCAGCTGTTTTTGTGCACAATTATAACGTTTGGATAGAATGCTTACATCCTTGGATTTTGAACAGTAATGACATCTACTACAACCATAAATTATTCGCAGTGTCATCTCATTCCAAGAGTTCATTCACTTCATGTTCAATGACTGTAACAACATGAAAACAGTGAGTTCAAATGCATGCACATATAAAAAACTCACATCACAAGGATTGTTCTAGAGAAACCTGATGCGGGAAAACTCCAGCATGGAAAACTCAGATATAAGTGCAACTCCTGTATAGAATCAAGTCCTGTGTCTCCTGAGCAATATAGCTCTTCCTTGCATAACACTCTTATCCAATGCTTTATTCCAGCACCCATAAGCCTGTCCTTTATGCCTTAACCTCTATGGTAAAAGTCTTTCTGAACTGAATAATCACATTTGACTCTTTGTTTTTCATAACTTATGTTTTTAATTTTTCCATTAAGTGTTTTATTAATGTTGTATAGTAGTTAGGGTATCCCCCTCATGGAACCTTATAAAATAGTGTGAGTATAATGTCACCCATTTGGGAACTCAACTATACTATATCAAAAACCATGAATTTGTAAAAAATCCCTATTTAGAATCTATGAAGTGCCTAAAGCTAAACATGTAATCAATGCATGACTACAAATTGCTTTCCCTTTTCCTTTGGAAGAAAAAGGATGATTAGGAGGAGAAGAAACAATGATTGTGGTGTGTTTCATTATTTCCTCCAAGGATTGTTCTAGAGAAACCCGATGTGGGAAAACTCCAGCATGGAAAAGTCAGACATAAGTGCAACTCCTGTTTAGAATCAATTCCTGTGTCTCCTGAGCAATATAGCTCTTCCTTGGATAACACTCTTATCCAATGCTTTATTCCAACCCCCATAAGCCTGTCCTTTATGCCTTAACCTCTACTGTAAAAGTCTTTCTAAACTGAATAGTCACATTTGACTCTTTGTTTTTTGTAGCGTCTATTTTTATTTTTTTATATAAAGTGTTTTATTAATGTTGGGGATCCAAACTACCTACAATATTATCTGATCATTGCTGATCCTGGTCTTCTAAGATTAATTTTTTACTCCTCTTCTTCTGCTGTTATTGTTCAGTCATTGATTTTTAGATGTTCTTCCTCTTTATCATCTGGATCTTCTGAGGAGCTTTGCAATTTAAATGGAGCCCTTTCAGATTTTTTTTTAGCAATTATATGTTGTCTACCATTTTTAACTTGGACTGTGCAAACAAAGTCATAGCAGTTGAATCATGTTTTGCAGTATTTTTGAACTGCCCTTTTCTGTTTGGGGAGATTCTGAGGAAGTTCCTGCTATGCTTTTTTCTACCTTCATGTCAGCTTCTTTTCCTAGATTGTTTCTGTAAGTGTAGCAGGCTTCAATCCTTAATACTGTCCTTCTTAAAGGAATCTTTAATCTGTGAATAGACATAACGAAAAACAAGCTAGCTTGATGACACTCACAGTAGTAGTATGTTCCAGATCTATGTTGCTTTATATTTTTATTGAGCCATGAGCTTCAGATTTTGACGAAATGCAGTTATAATTTCATTGCAAGTGATGATCTCTGAAGATTTCTTCTATGGTTGGAAACTATGATGCCGCACACTTTCCTTTAATTTTCACCAATCAAATGCGGGTCCTTGAAGGTGCAGGGTAGAAAATTCTATGTTTTTAGCAATCTTCTATAAGTTTTATCTTAAAAGAAATTTCAAATTACAACTGCTTACCCAAACTCTTCATTTGATATGTTCACTAAGCCCATCAAACTTATGAATTAGAATGCTCTCAGTTTTTTTGATTGGTGTGGTGACCTTCTTGGTTCTCTTGGTTATGTGGGTTCCCATTATTATCCCTTACAAGGGGATTCCATTTGGAGTCATGCCAATTACCAATGACCTTGGTGACCACTGCTCTCATTTACCTTTATCCTTATTTTTGTTTGCCACCTACAGTAAGCTTGCTGCTTAGACTGATTCAATTATAACTTAACCACTTAGGAGGAGCTCCTTACAACTTGCTCCATTGATTTAGATACTGTCTAAATGAGGGTGTGAGACTGAGTCGATTACGGATACCTGCCTCTGAGGCCAAGAAGGTGGCGCACCAATATCATTGATATGAACCTGATTTGAATTTGCAAAAATTATGAAAGTCTAGCAGCTAAGAGCTGAAAAAGAAAAAAACACTGGATTTTTGGATTTGTGAAACTGGAAAGTAGAAACCGAGTTATATGTTAATATCTGAAATGGTTTGGAGAAAATACTGAAAGAGCTGGGTTCTGGCATAGATCTGAAACTGAGAATAAATCCGATTCCCAAATTGTTGTAACTACTAAAACCTTTTGAAGAAGATAATCTGAAACTAACAGAAGAAAATTGAAGATTTGCTATTTATTTTCTTTTTGATGATAGTGAATTTCAAAACAATCTAGGATTACAATAGCAAAAGAGACATCACTATAACACAGAACACAACACAAGTTTCATTCGCTGGTCCCATGACATTTTCAGGCAGTACGGGAAGTAAGAAGACACTTTCCATTTTCCAGAGGAGGTGAAGCCAATCTAGGGCAATATAGAACCTGCATGCCTAATTTGGTTGCTGCACTTAACCAACAGCTTAGCCTGTAACATATAACTTACAAGCAGAGGAACTATTTATAGTTAAATTTCTTCTTTTTGGTAAGTTGTTAAAATGGTCCAATTATAGTCACTTTCAATCTTTGTGAACTAAAATTGATACATGCTGGATAAGTAATTTGATCTGGATAGATAAATTTATTAACTTTGAAGTTGCTAATCCTCATATCCGAAGTTACTCTAAGATTAACATTTTTCTTTTTTATCAACCCCTTCACCGATGATAGTTTTCCAACATCCTGTGTCATCATCACCCACTTTTTGAATTGCTTTTCTCTAAAGCAGCTTGAGTGCTGGATGTTGGAATATCTCTGGGTGTCCCCATGCAGCATTGTTGATGTGCAGATTCTTCCATTTGAAAATTGAGATAATATGACAATGCATTTCTATTTCCTTGAAAATAAATTTTACTAATATACCTATGTAAAGAGAGTAATGCTAACAGAATCTTAAATGCAGTAGAAAGACATAATGGAAAACTTGCAGTATAATAAGAGATTTTACCCTGGGAAACTTGTTTGGGAAAAAACCCTGCAAAAATTGCATCCACAGTATTAATTCAAGCATTCATAATACAATAAAATGTTTTCCCATTGTGGTTAACTCTAATCCATGTGTGAGTATTTATAGGCACATCATTATAGAAGACTGCTAAGTAGTATTATAATCCAATGGATATAAAACCATCAGCTGAAAAAACCACCTATAACACCCCTTGAATATTCTTTTGGAGGCGCATGTCCCCAATCCCTACATAGGGGCCACTAAGCCCCTATATCCCCTAGCCAGGGTCTTGCCGAAGACTCCACTTTTATGGTGGGGTGTACAGTCTATAGCTGGTATCAAACATGCAAAATATACGACACATCCAATATTCCTCAATTTCGTCTCTTTGGTAGCCTGTTTGAGTTTGAAATCATTATAAAATGGCATTCATAATCTAGAGGTGGCATGGTACATGAAACTTTGGCATTTTGTGCATACCTTCTTCCTGCACAAGACGTGAAGTGATGAAAGGTATTATGAATTTGGGTTCCTTCTGGAAACTCTACAGCATCTTCAAGCTGTAAGATACTAAGAACTGAATTTTCTGTGCAATATATTGGCAGTTAGCTTCTGGTGCTTTCTGCATTTAGAACAGATGATTAGCTGTATTGCTAAATTGATCTGTGCATTAAGTTGTAATGGTCCCTAAAAATGTCGCATATTATATATTCCTAATGAGACAACCTACACAGTTTATGACTCAAAAATAAAAGATATTTTCATAAAATGCTTTCAAATGGTGTTATCCAATGGATAGGTCTGATGAATTCTTTTATTTGTGTATAGACAAAAACATTCAGTATCATACAGATTTAGCATGACAGGATCCTTTATGTACTTCTCTCTATGATACAACTAATAATTAATATGATTGGTTCTTGAAATATTCCAAGCATATATGCAGGGATATTCAATAATTTTTTAAGTAAATTTAATGATTTATATGATAGACTCATTTCTTGTTCTGGAGGATATGAAGACTATATTTGCATTTATTTTTCTTTTTTGCCTTTCACAGCATGCTTTATAGTTTTTATATTTTCATGCAGATAGAGAGAAAATTGATGCAGATTGACAGGATCTAATTTTTTTTATTTGTATTTCTCTGTTTTCCAGGGGTATTTTATGCTTCCAGAAGGTGCAAAATCAAGACATAATGTTAAAACTGTCAATGTTAGCATTTCTGCACAAAATTCCTGCTTTGGCAACAGGTTCCTGATTCAATCTCTGTTTTCACCTTTTAAATGTTACCTAGAAATATTCTACTTAGGAGCTTGTTAAAATGCTAATCCATATTTTTGCTTTGCTATAAATTTTTGAATGTCCTGAAATGGCTCTTTTATGGATTAAAATTTGATATGTAGTTAATCTTAAGAAATTGCTGAGTTTGTAATTTGTAAGGATTGCCTTGTCACTGTTTGTGATGGTGTTACTGTCCTTTAGAGTTTTTCTGCCTGGTCATTGTGAAGCATATTTTAAACGTGAGATAAATTTGGTATTGTACAATTATCACAAAATGAATAATTACAAATACACTGGAAAATCTCTAAATACAAAGAAATGGTGGCCTATGGAGATGGTATCCATTTTTCAGACATGGGAGCTGTCATATATGTTCCTGAGTTTCCCTAATGGGGGATCGGGGCCCACCAGGTTGGGGGCAGTCGGGGGAGGGAGGAGAGAGGGAGGGGCATTGGTGGGGGGCTTGAGTGCTGAAATACATATAGTACTTGAAAAATTAGTTATAAAAGATGTATAACTGTAGAAGCCTAAGGAATAAGTAAAGTTTCAACACATTGCAATTATTGCATTGAACTAGTAGTAGTTTTTAAATTTTTAAATTAAATTTTAATAGTGGACACTGAAAATTAAAATATAGACATTGGAATGAGAACTAAAAGTTCAAAAATTTCATAATCATGATTCATAATTACAATCAACAACGTACAAACTTCAAACTTCAAAAACAAAATAACAGGTTACAGGGATCGTCCCCTACTCCAGAAACCCCTATAGATCACAGGGCTGCTTGGGGCCCAAAGGGGCCTTATGCAGTCCCAGGGAGTGAAAAACAACCGGGCTTAGCTAGAGGAAGCGTTTCCTACACAGGAATAGTCCCCGTCCTTGGTACCAGTTAGGGGGCGCCTGTATCCCAATCCATTGCAGGGCCTTCGCCCAGATCCCTTGCGAATAAAGTTAAAAAACATAAAAAAACGATTAAAAAAGATTAAAAAACGATTTTTTTAAGCTTTGTTTCCTGTGCGCAGAGCCCACCAGGTGTAAATATTTTATTTCTTTGGACTAAAGTCTGGAAACCACAAAAAATTAAAAGTTTTATGGAATCGCGTTTTTATTTTTCTGAGTTTCTGCGGACATTACAACCAGCGATGGAAGTTTAAACCCTCAAATCTGGCGATGGACGAAGCTTTCTGAGGCACGCAAAGAGTCTGAGGGAGGTGGCAACCATTTGAAACCCTCGACCTTCCATCCACGCGAGCCTCCATCGGCACCTTCATCTCATCCACGCGACTGAGAAAGCAAGTGACGACCATTTGAAACTTGAGAATATTGTATTTTGCATACTCATACTGGGAGCGGCGCTCATCTCTAGCTACATTTGCAGCTGCAATAGGTAGTTTGAGTTTAAAAATTAATTATTTTGTTTTGTTTTTTCAATTTTAAATTTTTAAATATTTAATCTCTTTTTAATTTTTTTTTTAAATGAAATTTTTAAAGTTTTAAACCCTTATTCTATTATGAGCATAAAATTAAAAAAGCCCCATGGCTATTTTTTAATTTTATGCTCAGAATAACAGAGAATGCAATTTAAAAAAAAATGAAATTATTAAACCCTTGCATTCTGTGTTATTCTGAGCATAAAGTTAAAAAGTAGCCATAGGGCTTTTTTAATTTTATGCTTAGAATAACAAAGGACGCAAGGGTTTAAAGTTTTAAACTTTAATAATTTATTATTTTAATGTTGCCCCTTTGAAATTCCAACCCATGCTAGACCATTTTGCATGTCCTATACCCACTCTTCAAAGGTTTGCAAAAGGCCCTTTCAACAAGAAGAAACCATTGCGTCAGTTTGCCACAGATGTGATCACCAACAAGAAGAAAAATTCAGGGGGCAGCAGGAAATGGTTATGTCATGTTTGTAAAACTAATTACCATGGGAGCTATACTAGGATTAGAGGCCATCTAGTGGGTGACTGTGGAAAGGGTGTTAGAGTTTGTGGGGCAATAACATTGGAGTAGCAACTTCTATTTGCAAAGTTGGCTGGAGTAAGTGAGGACCAAATGATTAGCATTCAAAATAAAAAACGGTCATTAGCTGATTTGCAAGCCTCTTCCAATGTATCAGTTGGAGAGAGTTGTGATAGAGGGAAGAGGAAAGCAAGTGAGAAAGCTTCAGTCATGGGGTTAATGAATGTGCAAAAACATGAGCAAGCTGATGATGCAGTGGCCAAATTCTTTTATGCACATGCTCTTCCATTTCATTTGGCAAGGTCACCTTATTTCAAAACAATGGTGAGAGAAATATTGGCAGTTGGATCCTCTTATGCCCCCCTTGGAGAACATAGATTGCACACCTCCCTCCTTGGCAAACAATATTCAAAAGCTACCATGATGATGAAGGAGATGAGGCAAACATGGATTAGGACTGGCTGTTCCATTGTCATGGATGGGTGGAGTGATATTCGGCATAGGCCACTCATTAATGTTATTGTTACATGCCTTGCTGGTTCATACTTTCTTCGAGCTATTGATTGTTCTGGGAAGCTTAAGGATGTTGATTTTCAGTTTGGCATTTTGAGGGAGGTCATAGAGGAGGTTGGGCCTTCTAATGTTGTGAAGGTTGTGACAAATTTGGCTCGTGTTTGTAAGCTAGTTGGTTTGATGGTTGAGAGTGCTTACAAACATATTTTCTGGACTCCATGTTGCGTACATGCTTTGAATAATGTTTTGAAAGACATTGGAAAAATAGATTGGGTGAAGGCAGCAGTTGCAGAGGCTAGAAACATACAAATGTTTGTATGTAACCATCAAACTTCACTTGCACTATTCTGATCTTATTCAAAGAAAGAATTCCTCAAACCAGTTGAGACTAGATATGCTAGCTACTATATTTTGTTGGAGAGGATGTTGTTGGTCCAAGATGCTTTGCAAGCCATGGTTGTTTGTGCAGAATGGAAAAGGTGGATTCTATCAAAGACAAGTGAAGGCAAGGAATTGAGAGATAGAGTACTTAATGAAACTTGGTGGGCCCATATCAAGTAAGAAATCTGAAAATTTAAATTGTTTTTGAATTTGTTACACTTGCACTTTGTTTTACTTTAGTCTTTGTATTTTAAAAGTTCTAATTTTTAATTTGTTTTTTTGTAGGTATATTTTCTCTTTCATATCACTAGCTGTTGCGGTAATCCGGTATGCAAATACAAACTCTCCTAGCTTGGGAGAGATATATGAGACTTTTGATAGCATGCTTGACCAAATGAAGCAAGCTATTCGTAAAAAGGATCCTGAGATGAGTTTTTATGAGGACCATATTAGGCCTATTGTGACAAAGAGGTGGAACACAATGAATACCCCTCTTCATATGCTTGCCTATGCTCTTAATCCAAAGTGGTATGTACCTAGACCTGGCTGAATGCTTCCTTTTGAGGATGACGAGGTGATAGAGGGGCTTACAGCAGCCCTTCGTAAAATGTATGCCAACGAGTAGGCAACCATTCTTAGAGAGTAGTGGCTTATGTTTTCTAATCTTCAAGGTCCTACATTTAGCAAACCAGAGGCTAGGACGGATAGGGCCACCATTGCACAGAACAACCCCATTGGATGGTGGAAATTCCATGGGAAGGACACACCGGATTTGAAACAACTTGCCATCCGTTTGCTCTCACAGATTGCTAGTTCCTCTGCTGTAGAGAGGAATTGGTCCACCTATGGCTTCATCCACTCCATTAAGAGAAACAGACTTACTTCAAAACGAGCTGAGAAATTAGTTGCAGTTCACAGTGCCTTGAGACTTCAGGATCAACAGACTACTGAGTATCGGCAGACTCCAACAACACGATGGGATGTTGATCCTGAGGATGTTAGGAAAATTGATGAGGAGACGCAACCAGGATTGGTCGGGCTACCATTGGATGATCCACTCTTGCCAGAGGATGATAGTGACTTAGATAGTTCTGAGTCTTTGGATATTCATAGCCCAAATGAGGCTTAATTTCATAGACTGTTGTATTTAATATTTTGATTTTCATGTTTGAACTTTGAGACTTCTAGATACATGTTTGAGACATTTGGATATTGATAAACCATGGTTTTATTGATGTTTGATACTGCTGTGATAAATTTTATAATGTTTTAATGACATTTCTTATGCTGTTATAGTACTACTCTTGCGGTTTACTTACATATTGATATTGTTGTTATCAATTATTAATTTATTGACATATCTATCTCTCTTTCCCCCTCTCTCTCTAATATATTAATAAATTTTGAAAAAATCATATATATATATATGTATTTTTTATGTCATCGTCCCCTGTCATCCCCTAAAAATTGCCCCTTAGGAAACGTCCCAGAAACGCGTCCCCTGCCGTCCCCCCCGTCCTCGATAGGGCGTGGAACATAGCAAAATAGTAAATACTAGATAGTAATACTAATGACTCATGACTCATGAGTCAAAGATTAATGGTCTGATGCCTCTAATCATCCCCAAGCTCCATGTCAATCTCCTCATCACTGGAACTGCTGGACCCCACATGTTGCCCTCTTCCTCTTGCAAGAATGAAGAAGCTCCTTTTGGCTTGTTCTCTCCTAAGCTTGCTCCTAACTCCGTAAGTCTCCTTGCAAGTTGCAACACAAAGCCTCAACCTCAGACTTCCGCTTCACTCTTCCTCTTCAAGTTCATATTGTACTTGTAGCAATGAATTTCAGAATTTGTGAATAAGATTGAGACGATATGTCTCTCTTATAACTTTTTTGAGAGGCCTTGGGGGTGGGGGTTGACTTAGGGTCAGGGTTAACCCTTTGAAATGACCTTTTTCCTTTTTTTTTTAAATCATCAAAATAAATGCTGGACCACAAGAGTCTTCTACGAGTTTCCTAAGGTTTAGAGGGACATCTAGGAGTCTCGGGGACGTCCCAAAGTCCCCTTTTGGAGTTTCCTAGGAAGAAACGTTTGGGAGTCTCGGGGACATCCCAAAGTCCCCTTTTGGAGTTTCACGGAAAGAAATGTCCCCCTTTTAAGGAAACATCTAGGAAACAGCGGAGGATACTTGGGGATGGTGGGGGGACGTTTCCCAGGCATCCCCACATCTTGGGGACGTCCTCGTCTAAGAAACGCTTGGTTTTTCAGGGGGGGCACATCCCCGTGGAACACTGATATTATATACATACTTGCAGCTTAAAAGCAGGATTCAAGTATAAAATTGTGTTACATAGGGACACGTCCCCTGCCCCAAAACCCACTGTCCCCATCCCTTGCCGTCCCCGGGACAGGGGGACACAAAGGGGACGTTCCCAGCTGTCCCCGAAACAGCCCAACTAGCAGAAAACGGGAGGAAACATCCCCTGTCGTTTGGGGACGTTTCCCCGTCCCCGGTATGGATAGGGGATGTTGGAAACATCCCTCATCGTACCGGGGACAGCTAGCCGTCCCCCGCGGACAGGGAGCTTCTTGGGTTAAAAAAACATTTAAAAATTTGATTTTTAAATATTTTGTCCTCCTTTCTAAGATGATTTTTGAGTTTGGGCTGTTTGACATTTTGTCAAACACTTGGCATGCAAAGTGACTGAGTTCTGATTTCCGATTGTATATGCTTGTGTTTGATTGAATTTTAATGCCAAATCATTTGCATAAAACATAGAAATGATAACTGCTATCATAACATCAATAAATATGAAACATTCATCCTCAAATCTGATTTTATTTGCACTATATCAAGTCTGAATACATTGCATTACAGGTCTGATATAAGTCTGATTTGATTACATCAGCAAACATTTCCTTCAAAATCTAATTTATATTGATTTACAATAATAAGTTTAATGACATTTATTATGCTGTTATACTACTGCTCTCGCGATTTATTTACATATTGATGTTGTTATCAATTATTAATTTATTGACATCTCTCTCTCTCTTTCCCTCTCTCTCTATAATATATTAATAAATTTTGAAAAAATCATATATATATATATATGTATTTTGTATGTTGCCGTCCCCTACCATCCCCTAAAAATGGCCCCCTAGGAAACGTCCTGGAAACACGTCCCCTGCCGTCCCCCCGTCTCTGTCCCCAAAATGCTGTGGAACATAGGTATAAAGTTATAATCATACTTAATGTAAACATAAATTATTATTATACTATATTGATATAAAATTATTATTATATTATATTTATATAAAATTATACTTATACTCAATTATAAATGTTAAATGTTCATTTAAAATTATAGTAATATATTATTTTAGGATTCTAATTTCACTCTCATTTTTTACAAAACAATAATATATAAATATTAATATAAAGCTACATGGCACTCTCATTTTCCAACAGTCATGCAGCTGTGTAGTCGTGTAGACTTTGGGAAACACCTATTTCATTAAGATGTGATCAATCTAACCACAACCGGATGCAATTTCTGGCAGCCTCCTTACCATGACCTTGTTACATTACAGATATTGGTGAGTCAAATCCTTTTCATATGAATACATTGGCACCTTTTCATACGAAAGGGGTAGTCTGACCACCATTTCCTTGTCTGCTCATCTACCATGGTTATGCTTACCATCTCAGGCAGCATGGTCACAATTTTTATGAAAGAGGGCAACAGCACACTGCTGCAGGGCAGCATGAGACGAGAAGTAGAGAGCCAGCAAACAAGGAGAAACACTAAATTTTTTACAGTTACCAGGGCTCTCTGCAGGACAAAGCAAACAAGAGGAAACACTAAATTTTTTACAGTGGACTGGGTACAAACCAGATCTGGATTCAAGGGCGTTGTGCAATGAATTGGTAACATATTCTTATTATCACGTCATGTACTTGAAGTTGAAACCTTACCCATGACTCATTCTCTAGTTTTGGGAGCCCAAAAATGGAATGCCAATGTAGCATTTATCTCCCAAACGAGCAATTGTGAAAGCAATGATTCCTAACAGTTATCTGAATTTGCGAAACATGTATTTGACCATCTCAAACATATTTTACAGAATTTCCATGCCTGTCTAGAATCCTTAGGGTTTACCCTTGCTAGTTGGCTGGAATCTTTTCTTGTGCTATTAGTTTGTATCTTTTTTCTATTTTGTCTCTTTTAGTTTGCATCTTGTTTTTATTTTTATATTTTGCTGGTCTTTATCTTTGGTTCCCACTTGCTATTGTTATTGCATATAGAGAACTGCTGTATCTGCCACTGATGTCTCTTATCCATCAACTCCATGCTTCATTGTTTTGTTTAGGGATCCTTGCTTCACAAGACTATATATATTTAGATAGTTTGGTTTGAGGTTCAATTGCTTTGCCTGCTCTTGTTATGCAAAGATTTAAGATTTTGCTTTACCCATTTGGGGAACAATCCTTTTAGTATAGGAATAAGAATGTGGGTGACACTGTAAGATATAGAAACTCTATCTGGACATTAGATAACAATTATATATATTTAGTACTGTTATCTTTGGTACCTTGTGAGGAAATCAGTGCCGTATCACCAAAACATGAATAATATAACAAAATAAGATTAATGCTGGTAACTTAAGATATGAAAGATCAAATAGTAGAGTAAATTCTGCCAATGAAATTTTTTTGTTGATGGAAGCTGGAAAATTTAACCAGTCTTGAGAGACTAGATGGCCTTCAATCAGCATTTTGAACTCTATTGTAACAAAATAATTTTGGCTGTTGGTGATTGGAGACCATTCATGGAGGGTTGTAAACTTAAATTTCTACATCACTGTCCAATTTGATTTACATGTGTTACTACTGTTATTGTATTGTTTCATTTATTCTTGTGGAGAGACAAGAAGATTTGAAGGGTTTTATAATGTACTGGGGGTTCACCATTGAGCACCCCCAAAGAGGTTGTATTAATGGAGAAGAATCAACTTTTGCATATGATTTTGGATTGACGTGAATTTTGGTATGGGTGTGCTAGATCAACTTGTTAAGGTGACCACCAAGTTTGGTTTGAACATTTGTCTGTTTGACAAGATAAACAGCCTCAAGAAAAACTCAAAGGATCCAATCTTTAAATCAGTGGGATTGTTCTGATAAGCGATTGGGTTGGTTCTATGTGCAAATAGAAGCAACAAGTATGTTATTACAGCCTCAAGAAGTAAACTCAAAGGATCCAATCTTTAAATCAGTGGGATTGTTCTGATAAGCGATTGGGTTGGTTCTATGTGCAAATAGAAGCAACAAGTATGTTATTACACTTGGGTTGGATCATATTATTAAGTTGTTGAATCTTGGCCTTTTTATAAATTATATTGAAACTTGTGTTAAATTAATAAATTCAAGTATCCATGTGCCTTGATTTCCTTTCTTATTGTTTCTGTGGAGGTGTTCTAACTTGTGTGCTATGTATTTACTTTTACAAGTGTCATGTGCTTGGATTTCATAGTTTTTGAATTGGTTTATATATCATACTTGTTCTCAATTTCTTCAATGTCCCATATTTGTCCTTTTCTATAGTTGTGATCCTCAAGTAAAAGATTTGAGTTGTTCTTTAAATTCTCAAATTCACAGCGCCTTTGGTTAGATTTCAAGAGTAATATAGTGAGTATAGCTTTAAGTGCATTCAATTTCCTTTTTGCAGGTGGCAACAACTTCTTATAAACACTTTCACTGGTTATGACACAATTCTCATGAATAGCTTGCTGAATGGTCGTGGGCAAGGTAATGATTCTTCAAATTGCCTTGTATGTGCATTTCTAATGAATGATTATCTCTTTGACATTACAGAGAGGCAGTATCACAGCTCTTTATATGTCTTGTTATACTAAGGAAGTGTTAAGTTGTTACAATATTAACGTCTATGAACTTTTGTGTGTCAATGGGGTTGATTTTATGGGTAATTCTGGCATTCAATTGAATGTTTTCATATACACATATACATCACTAGCCTACTGAATAATAAGTGCCATAAACAATCTAAGGCACTTCTTGTGGGAAGTTTTATTGTGTTGATAAAATCTATGGTAACATCTCATCTCAATTGTTGTTAAAATCTCTTATATTCTGTTGCAATTCTTCTTTCTAATGTGTTCATTCTAGTGCTATATTTTCTCAACAGTTTATTTATTCTTGAGAAAGTTTATAGGTCCAAAACTTATATTTGTTCCTCTTTTGCCTCTATGTTCCTTTGAAAGGTTCATTGTTGGAATGCTTGTTTTGAGATACTTTTGTTGCATATATAACTTTACCACTTTAATATGCAGGTTATCTTTACAATTTCCAAACAAAGGAGCTCTATGATCTTAATTATCCACAAGAGTCTGTAGAAGCGCCTTTCAGATTTGAAGGTTTGCAAATCTAGTGTAATCTTAGTTTATCACCATATTTCATTGAAATCCAGTAAATTCTATTGATTAAATTATGTTTGATTAATCTCATTAAAGAATTGGTGATGCATGCACTCAACAATAGTAGGCTAGTTGGGGACAATTAAGGAATTGAAATATTAGAACTAAACTTGTTATATATCATTGAAGTGATAAAACCTTTTAAACAACCTTTTTGTTAGGACTGACCCTTTGTAATATTAAAATGATGAAGGGGGCATTATTAAATAGATATAATTTAGTTATATATTTGATATGGATGTGTATAGTTTCAAAAACATTAATTTTCAAACCCTATGGGATACAAATGGTTTGTTTTTAAAGCAAATGGAGATACAAAAGGCTTGTTTCTAAAGCAAATGTTTCTAGCAATAATACCTCCCTTGGATGTTATATTAAATCAGTTATCTAAAGATAATTTTTTCCCGGGTCTCCACCTCTTGCAAATAAAGAAATTTGCAGTTCTGGTTCTCTATCCTTGGGGATAACAGCTACGGTTTTTGTAAAGACAGTTGAAGCCCATTTGACCTATGGGGTGGGACATAATTAGATCCAATACTAACTGTATATGTAATCTAGAGAACATGTTTCAAATAGAAGACCAAACTGGGACTAAAGTGCTAGAGGTGTAGCTTGAATATTTGACTGAAGTTCCTAAAATTGTATCCCTGATCATATACTTCTCTCTTAGAGAGAAGAGGATAGAGAGTAGTTATCACAGAAATTCGCCGGTCCAAGAAAGAAGAAATAAGAAATAAATTATATTAACATCCACAAATGACCCAAAGTAGGTCAATGAGGCTCAAAAACTACTCCAGTTACATCACGGCAAAACTAGGGTAAAATTTCTCTAAACTAAGAAGGCAACTAAAAATAAAGCAGTAAGAAAAATAACATAACAAGAAAGGTAAATCTAAAGTTGTCAAAACCAGAACATAAAATCTAAGTACAAATCATAGTAGCATTGCACTTCAAAAACTCACAATTAATCCTGAGTAATCATGACTTGCCACATTTGCCATGTCATGTCCCAAGTTTTTCTAAAAGTTTTTGTGATGAGCCCTGCTGGCTCTCAACTCAAACCCCAATATTTCTTAAGTCTTTTTAGTGTTATTTAGTTTTTTAGAGAAAGTTTGATAGACAGAAGAGAAGGGGCGCACAGCATAAATGCATATAAAATGTAAATCTGAGTTATTTCAGGCGAATTGACAATACAGAAGATAATAAATATGCTCAACAATGGATTTAGAACTCATAAACATACCCGGAAGTGTCCAGATTATTTATTTAAGAAAGTAGTCCAGTTTGCCAGCCAAGATGGTGAAAAACTGACCAAATCTGGTGTAGAAAGCTACAGAATGCAAAATCCAGCCTGAAAACGGTGGCAGATGAAGAGTACAAGCCAAATGCCTAAAATGATGAAGAGAAACCCTCAGAAAAGAAGGCGTTTCTCCAAGAAATGCCCAAACGCCCTTGCACAAGAGCCACGCACTTCACTGCAAACAACCTGAATTCTCACTTAGAAGGTACGGCCAAGAAGTATGATGTCTGCCAGATGAAATGAAGGCGCCATCTCCCAAAACCCTCTGAAACTGATAAAGAAATCCAATAGGAAACACAGCTCAAGCCCAGTAGAACCTCTGTATGAAGCTCTCACAAACTGCACAAATTCAGCTGATCTCTCACAGCCTCAAAAGTGCTCAACACTGAAGAGTTATCGTTCTTCAATGGAAAAATTGTTCAAACCCTGATCACAGGAGAATGCACAGGAAATAGCACAAGGCAAAGTCGAAATTGTCAAAAGGTGAGTTTCTCATTGCCAGAAATGCCCTTTTATGCAAAGGCACGAATCCCAAGAAAATATGCCACTTTTGGATATTAAAATCTTTTAAATAATATTTAATTCATTTCAATAGTATATGAATTAAATACTTGGGCGCACTTTATCCATTTAAGTGATTTAAAATATTAAATCACTTTTAGAGAATATTTAAGTGATTTAAAAATATAAAGTCAATTTGACTTTATAATTAAATATTAAATCAATTAATATTTAAATCACTAAAAAACCCATAACTCACTCAAAACACCATATAATCCTGTACCGTCAGAAGCTGTCGACTCCTGCACTGCCAACGCCTGCTGTGAACCAGTCACTGGGCTCTGAAAACCAGAACGATCAAACTCTCCAAAAAGTACCACTGACCCTCTAACCAATCCAGCTAGCCCACAAGGGTCCAATAAATAGGCTAACACTCTGCAAACAAGATCACGTTGAAAAGGGGGACATTACAATCCGCCCTCCCTGAAATTGCTTGACCGCAAGCAATCTCAACAACAAAGGATCAACCACTCCACCAGGATCCCAAGGATAGTGCTGTGAAATGTCCCTACAATCATCAACTGTCTTCCGCTGCTCAACACTGATCTCAACTTCACCATGCCAAAAGTGGTGAAGCCAATGCATGGGACTCATCCAAAACACAGTACCAAACCTGTCACCACCTGGATCCCAATATAAACGGTACTCACATCCATCCATCATAATAAAGTAAGAATATCGGGAAGCATCCGCAACACATCTCTGTCTGTAGCTGGAACCCATGATGTCACCATAACCTGTTAACCCATGAAACCAACCATCTAGCAATGAAACTCCTAAATCCCAACTCTGCAAATCATGCCAACTCCAAGTAGGACAACCATCGATCAATGAAGAGTCTAAGAAGATTAAATCACCAAGCAACAAGTAGATAGCTGCCAGATCGTGAGGGTCAAATGTAGAACTATCTGCACGCCTCATCATGTACTCCTCCGAAAACTCCTCTGCCAGCTTAATTTGAAATCCCAATACACTGGAAGGGTCCCAAACGCAATGATCAATGCTCATGTCCTGAGTGCGAGCGATATCTAACTCGATGAGAGGATTATCATACTGAATACCATCTACTCTAGGAAGAGAAACTGGATCGCCATCGTCATCCCATATGCAACTCCTAGAAGAATGAGTCTCCAAACTTTGAACAATTTCAACCTCACATGGTGAATCATTATTAGAACAAGGTACATATTCATATCCATCCTCTCTTTGAGTTAAAAGCCTTCTAAGGTCATCTATCCTTTTATGTCTTGCTATGTTTAGGTGATTGACTTTTTCCTTTACCTCTTGAAGACGTTGTTTTGCATTTGCAGCAACTAACCTAGCCTCCTTGGCCTTCCTCAACCACTCTTCATTCAACATTTCAGACCTTCTAATCTCTTCAATGCCAAAGTACACAAAATCAGTCTTCTTATGCTTGATATCTTCATGTCCACCAATGGATGTAGGGCTTCCATCAAAGGATGATATTATCTCATTGGCTTGCTCATGATCACAAGCTCCTATTTCATGAGAATGATGAGGCATTAAGCTGCTGTCCTCAAACAAATCCGTAATGACATCATGCCATTGTAAAATGTCTCCTTCATCACATGTAGACAAAACACTAGTGGCTGCTCCACTAAGTAAAGGATCAACTTTCACATCCACCTTAATATCTTGGGCCTCCAATAGACTCTCACATGAATGAATAACATTCATCGAACCACAATCTGATTCTTTACCATGATAGGATGAAGTAATGCTAGACTCACCTAATGAAGCATGACAAGAAACCTTATCTTCATTTGGCTGCTCTAATACAACTGGTTTGTCTTCAAACAACACTTGCTCATCCTGAAGTGTCTTGTGCCCAACATCTACTTCAATGTAAGTCTGATTTTTGTCCTCCATAAGATCAGCTGTATGCTGGTCACTAACTGCTGAGAATTCATTGTGAAGATTTCTGGATACTCCACCTGTAGAGACTTCATGTATCTCATTTTTATTTTGTGATGTAGACCTGAAGATGGATGCCATAAACCTTGCTGTTTTATCTAAGGTTGCAGGATCTGAAATCAATTCATTTATCCCTTTCTGATTTTCATCCAACTTTTTCAAACTTTGTTTCAGCTTCTCCATATTCTTGTCCCACTGCCTCTGAGTAATTGAAGTAGCCATGATCAATGCCCAACAGGATGGCAGGAAACCGCTCTGATACCACTGTGATGAGCCCTGCTGGCTCTCAACTCAAACCCCAATATTTCTTAAGTCTTTTTAGTGTTATTTAGTTTTTTAGAGAAAGTTTGATAGACAGAAGAGAAGGGGCGCACAGCATAAATGCATATAAAATGTAAATCTGAGTTATTTCAGGCGAATTGACAATACAGAAGATAATAAATATGCTCAACAATGGATTTAGAACTCATAAACATACCCGGAAGTGTCCAGATTATTTATTTAAGAAAGTAGTCCAGTTTGCCAGCCAAGATGGTGAAAAACTGACCAAATCTGGTGTAGAAAGCTACAGAATGCAAAATCCAGCCTGAAAACGGTGGCAGATGAAGAGTACAAGCCAAACGCCTAAAATGATGAAGAGAAACCCTCAGAAAAGAAGGCGTTTCTCCAAGAAATGCCCAAACGCCCTTGCACAAGAGCCACGCACTTCACTGCAAACAACCTGAATTCTCACTTAGAAGGTACGGCCAAGAAGTATGATGTCTGCCAGATGAAATGAAGGCGCCATCTCCCAAAACCCTCTGAAACTGATAAAGAAATCCAATAGGAAACACAGTCAAGCCCAGTAGAACCTCTGTATGAAGCTCTCACAAACTGCACAAATTCAGCTGATCTCTCACAGCCTCAAAAGTGCTCAACACTGAAGAGTTATCGTTCTTCAATGGAAAAATTGTTCAAACCCTGATCACAGGAGAATGCACAGGAAATAGCACAAGGCAAAGTCGAAATTGTCAAAAGGTGAGTTTCTCATTGCCAGAAATGCCCTTTTATGCAAAGGCACGAATCCCAAGAAAATATGCCACTTTTGGATATTAAAATCTTTTAAATAATATTTAATTCATTTCAATAGTATATGAATTAAATACTTGGGCGCACTTTATTCATTTAAGTGATTTAAAATATTAAATCACTTTTAGAGAATATTTAAGTGATTTAAAAATATAAAGTCAATTTGACTTTATAATTAAATATTAAATCAATTAATATTTAAATCGCAAAACCCATAACTCACTCAAACACCATATAATCCTCCGGTCAGTGTCGACCTCTAGCAACTGTTGTGGAACCGATCACCTCACAAAACCGAACGATCAAACTCTCGTGAAATTACCCATTCTCTAACAATCCAGCCCGAAAGTCAATAAATAGGCACTCTGCAAACAAGATCACAAAAGGGGGGGACATTACGCTTTTGATTTTAAAAAAATGTTTACTTAGCATTTTTTGCCTCTTTTTAACATTTATGGTCAGAAAAAAAGAGGCAAAGATCGGGAGTTTTTAGTTTTGGGTTAAGTCTAGCGCATTCTAAATTTTGAATTTTCTTTTCAAGTCTGACTTTGAATAGATTTAATTTTACTTTTAATTTATACCCTGATGAGGGATTAAGTAAAAGAATATTGGGTCAACCCTAAAATTGTAGGCTGTACTCTATAACTGTAGCACCTGCCTACTATTTTAGGACCAGCCCTTTGCTTTCTACATATGCTCTCTTAGGTATAAGTATAATAGTTCTTTTTTCCAATCCTATTTTTTTCAATAATTGGTTTTTTGATTTATTGCCTATATTCAATCTCTACGCATTGTATGACATGAAATAGCAAAACATTTTCCCAGTTCCTCTAGTTTTTACTGAGTTTTTTCCCAGTTTTATACTTTATTTGAATTTTTTTAACACTTTTGCCCTGTCCTATAAATATAATTCTCTATGGTACAAGTAACCTTGAGGATGGAGCCCTCAATGAATCATGAAGCTGATGAAGATGAAAGCAAGAGATTGGGGTGAGACCAAGGATGTCACATGTTTATAGCAATGCTTGGCATAAGAGAACCAACAACATCACTAGTCCTTGTTGTGGAAGGTCCAATGCAATATGTGATAATGCTCATAGTGGAATGTTCAAGACAAAGGGAACTAGGTTGGACAATCTTAGGAGGAATTTGGTTGCCCCTAGAACTTCTTTTAAGAGCTATGACTGTTTACCTTTGGATTTAGTGAAAAATCTAGTATGTATTTTTTCCCTTGTAATCTAGGATATAAACAAGATGGCTCTTTTCTGCCAAAACAAAGGAAACCCACCAGGTAGATGAGCTTGATGGGACTGGGCCTTTCTCGTAGCCAAATGCAAAGAGGAACACCATCTAACATGTATGTTCCCATATGTGTGTGAACTGACTACATCCATTTGGCCCTTATCATTGTCAATATGTGCCAGGCTGGAAGAAAGAAGTAATTAGCTAGAATAATCTAGGGCTGTTTGTGTGCAAGGAAAAGGTCATTTTTTTAACTCTTGTGCAACTTCTCAATGTTGTGTTGGGACAGTTGAAAAAGGGGTGAGATAGGGTCAAGGACTGTGGTGATTGGCTCAGCTGGCTTAATTTGGCTGATTGGCTTGATTAGCTTCTTCTTGTTTTCTCATGAGCTATTTGTTCCGAGAATTGCTCAAAAAGCTTCAGTGTATTTTGAGATATTGAAGGATAAGTTAATGGAGGTGCCAGTCAGCACTGTTTTGGTTTAAGTCTATAGAGTTGGGTACCATGACATGTTGGATTCTTGCAACTCTGAGGGGTTGATCCTGAGGGGGTTTAGTCATCAAAAGACTGGATGGGTAGAGGAAGAACAATAATATATATTCTAAGCAAATCCTGCTAGAGAATAGGAGCAGAAATAGACGGGAAGAGTAGCTTGTCCTAAGAGTAATGTGTGCCTCTAATCTGGATACTTAACAAAACACAAAATGAATCACACAACAACATTTCACAAACCACTCAAGCGAAAACACACAGTAAAATAAAAACAAACAATAAACATGATTACTGTGTCCTAAATCAAACAAATGGAATGAAAGGAAACAAAATTTGTGATTAAACTAATCTTAATTTTTATAAACATGCAAGACCTAAGTCCAATTTCAAAACTGATGAAGGATGAAGAAACACACCCAATCCTTTTATTTTTTATGAATTTTGATAGTAAATCCAACTGCTGTAAGTTAGGTCAGGAATACTCTATGATCCTCATTGTAATCTCTACATACAAAAGGAAGCTTCTAAAATATGATGCTAGAGATGAGACTAATGAAAATAAACAGTAATTAGGCCTTAGGGGCTCAAGGACAAATGATAAAACTAGAATTGGCTATGCGATGAAGTAAATATGCAAAATACCAACAATTCATCAGGCACACCAATATGATGCAAATTAACCATGAAAAATAGAAATGTTAGATAAAATGACTATGATAGAAAGTTTAATAAAATATGCAAGGTGCAACCTATATATGTCAAAGATGCAAACATTCACACAAGAATGTGGTAGAAACAGCAAAGACTATGGCGAACATGCTTGAAATTGAGCTCAAAACTAATGTCAGATATGATAGCAAAGTGTAAAAAGATGCTAAGACTATCAATGGAAGATCCACAATGCTGAAATCATCAATAAATGAGAAAAAAGAGAGTAGAACAAGAAGAAATGTGCAAGATTTGAAAAGATGGAAAAGTTGTAAATGTTGTAAAAACTGTCAAAAGCATAATATGCAACAATAGACACAAAGAGATAAGGACATGCTAAAAACTGACCGAAATAGAGAAAAGATGAGCCAATATGTGAAACAAACTAAAAAGAATGATAGCGGACATGAAAGAACAGCGAATTCAAAAAGAAAAGAGTAACTTGCAAATGTTGACAAGGTTGTAAATGCTGCCACTATGTGTCTGAAATGCTGCAAATGTTGTAAAGTTTGAAAAACTGCAAGGACAAGAGCAAGAGAAGATGTAAGATGGATGAGAATGGAAAATTACTAAGTGGAAATGGAGAAACAGATGCAAAGAAGTGCATTGAGTAAGATAATAGAAGAATGGACCCCAAGAGGTCCAAATCTAGAGAGAGAAAAGAGAATTGTGTATATGGACACACCAAGACTCATGAAACAGCAATAGGAAGAAGAAAATACAATGTATTTGAGTAAATAGTAAATAATCAATAGGGAGAAAATTCAAACACTTGAACACAACAAAGAGATGTGAATATGACAATTTACGACTCTCAAATTGTGTCTTGAACTGTTAGAATTGTGAATAAACACAAGACGTAGGATCAAACAACAAAAAAGACACCTTCCACACGAGATCTACAAAACAAAGATATGCTATTCCTCAACAAGAAAAACTTACAGAATGAAAAGTTTCCATGAATCTCCAGAGATCGGGGAGATTTGGTTAGATAATACAATGAAGGGTGAGTGCTTTATAAGAGCAACCCTAAATGATAAATGGATTAGATCATGACAATGTCAACATCACATGCGATGATTCAAAATGATCTAATAATAACTCAACTAATAAAAGAATAAAAGCACTTCTAAGTTTAGCTTAAGTGCATGAGAATAAATTAGACTAATAATCAATTAAGGATTAATTAATTATTAGCCAATGCATGATTACTCTAACAACCCCCCTTAAGATGAACTTAGGGAGTAGCTAATAATCCTAAAAAGTGAATGCATGATGGGTCCTAGCAAACAAGGCCTGATGAGGTACCCATGTACAAACAATCTAATCTCTCACAATCAGAGAAAAGGAGAAAAACCTTGTGGGAGAAAACTTCTCTCCAAAAGAGAGAAAGGTGAATGAAGGACTTAAGAAGCTTCCAAAACAATGTGAAGGACTGAGAAGCCTCCAAAACAAAGTCCCAAAAGAATAGGAACATGAAGAACATCACTGAAGCACGATGAAGCTGTAGAGAACCGTCAAATGATGACTGGTATAGTGTTGAAATGAAGAACCTCCTTTGAAATAGATGATGATTTGGATCAAGAAGACAAGAATTTGCATGAGTGCCCCCAATGACACTGCTTGAATCAGATGGAAAACAAAGGCAAACATCTGAAACTTGAAGATACAAATGGCACAAGTACCAATAGTCTGAAGAACATTGATAAAATGAAAATAGGTTGCCTCCATAAACAAGAATGCAAGAGTGTCCATATGGTAAAAACTCCATCTCACCGAAATGCATGGGTAACCAGCCATTGCATCTACCTAGTACAGAGGAACAAGAACTAAATACATAGATCACTCCAAAAAATGAACCAAGGAAGCATTAGCACCAATAGTAGAAACCCCCCCATAATGTGGAAAGGGAGAGCCAAGACAGGTCCATTGAAATTGTGTGAAACTAAGAAGTGCATGAAGGAGAACCAAGAATGTTATGGATTTTTTCCTCGTAAAAATGTATTGCAATAAAAGAATGTAAACATAAATTTAATTAAACATTATTATTGTTGTGAACGGGTGTGACTTTTGTAACCACGCTTGGGTTATTATTTAGACTCATAAAATAATAGAAATGAGGGATAGAGATAAAAAAAGGGATTGTGGAGAGCACAAAGGAGTGAGGGACAAGATCTTTGGCTGGCATTGAGGCATTGGGAGAAGGGGCACACAGTGTGTGTCCAACTCGGGGTACAACATACACCCCAAAGTGTCTTGGCTAGGGCTGTACCATAAGGCATGTGAGGCAAGTTGGGTTCTGTGCAAGAACTAGTTTCCTCTAGGGGTGCCTCCTTGCCGTGAAGAGCTTGAATCTTCCTCTGTGTGGTAGACAACCTCTCCAAAAAATTACAAATATGTGTTATTTGATTCTAATGGCATTCATAATTTAAATGTTCATTGCATTTATTCATCACTGTTTATAAATGTTGTCCTCACATTAATGTCCATAATATTTAAGAGATTAATTATTGCTGTATCATTTATTTACTATTGTTTCAAATAATATATGTATTTATTCATTGAATAAATTAAAATGCATATTTAATTTAGCCATTTGGGAATTAGTTGAATAATAAAGAACCTTCGAATGTGCACAAAAGAGTACATAGAAATAAAAGGGTGTGCAAACCAGGGCACACATGCATGAGGCAAGAATCACTGGGATTTGATGTTGTCGTGGAAGGAACACTCACTTGACAAAGGTGTGATGGCAAAACAAAGGCACTCACAACTCACCCATGACACTTTATATCATAGTGCGAGTACAAAAGGCACAACAAGATGTGCGAAATCCCAAAAAATCATACACCAAAATGACACTTTATCTCAGTGTGTCTACAAAAGAGAAAGTACATGCAAAAGATCTCTACAATGCCTAAATAGGACAAAATACTAGAAATACATGTAGAATAGCCTAAAACAAGTCATCACACGCAAATAGGGAGTTTCTAGGAGCTAAAACATTCAAGTAATTCACTAGAATGTGAAAACACAAAAAATTGAACAAAATGTACTTGGAGAAAAATCTGGAAAAAGTGCATGGATGGCTGTGAAGAGCTCTGAAATACCATCCCAATGCCGTTGGAATCGCAAAAAACAGAGAAACAGGTCAGAAGTTATGAGCTCAAGATTGAAAACAACACCTACCTTCAATAGGCTATAAAATGTATCTGCAACAAAAAAATAGTGAAAAGACCCACACCACTAGAAAGTGCACGGAACCACCTTTTCAACGATATCTCATTTGCCAAATTTTGATATTGTACACCCAAGTTATGGTCAAAAGAAAAAACTACTCTTTTAAGGCCAAAGGGGGCCTTGCCTTATGACTGTACCGCTAATGTGAACAAAATATTCCACGGAATATTCCTTTTTGCTAGAAAAAAATTTATTGTTGGAAAAACTCATCGTTAGAATATGCTTGCAAGAAGACAAAATATTCCTTTGTATTGTGTTAGAATCTTGGGCGAATATTCTCCTCGCCGCTGCCTAAAAACTCTACCGAAAAAGTAAAAAAGATGGCGAAAATAAGTTTTATTGCCATCGAAAAAAAAGGGTCGTTGGTGGACCAAAGAAGGGTTGTCGTCGGCGGTGTAAAAGCCGTCTAAGGATGGACTTTTATAGCTGTGGCGGTGGCAAGGGAGCATCATCGAGGTGGGGTATGGGCTTGTAGTGCTTTCTGTAGCAGGTACCCTACGGGTACCAAATTAAATCCGCCCCTAATTAAAACTTGCAACATTTTTAATAAAAATTTTCCTGCAAATTTTTGTTTAAACTTGCAAAATTTTCCCTTGATTTTTTTTTTTAATTTTCGTGCACAGGCCGTACAGGCTCTTGTGCAATTTTTTTTGGCCTCGGAAGCTCCCGACGAGAAAGATAGACAAATTTATAGTCAAAATTCGTCAAATTGACCTTCTAAACACAACGGTGAGGTCCTCTTCACACCAAAATGCACCAAAAATTCGTGCAACTCCAAAATTTGCAAAAAAACTAAAGGAGATCCCAAATATGTAGCCCTGTAACCCTAGTTGAGAAAAAACTCAGAAATTGAGAAGGAGTTCGCTGAATCTATGTTTTGATACCATGTTAGAATTGTGAATAAACACAAAACGTAGGATCAAACAACGAACAAAGACACCTTCCATGCAAGAGATCTGCAAAACAAAGATTTTCTATTCCTCAACAAGAAAAACTTACAGAATGAAAAGCCTAATCTCCAGAAATTCAAGGAGGTTTGGTTAGATAATACAATGAAGGGTGAGTGCTTTACAAGAGCAACTCTAAATGATAAAGGGATTAGATCATGACAAGTGTCAGCATCACATGCGATGAGACAAAATGATCTAATAATAGTTTAACTAATAAAAGAATAAAAGCACTCCTAAGTTTAGCTTAAGTGCATGAGAATAAATTAGACTAATAATCAATTAAAGATTAATTAAATATTAGGGAATGCATGATTACTCTAACATGAACCCCTTTCTAGCAATGTTAAATGTATTGATCAATGACTTCCAATATTGACTACTTGCATCATGGAATGGTATGCTTCTATGATATGAAAAATTAGTGGATGCCATCTTCATCTCATGATCCTTCTCTTTGTTCTATGCAATACCCTCAAGTGAAGGTTGCACACTAGGAGTATTGCGAGGAACAAAGAACCCTTGTGACAGTGTCCTACTAGAACTATCTCCAATGGACAAGCCCTGTATCCATGGACCAAGACAAGAGCCCTCTATATTAGTTAGGAAGAGAATTCATCACAACTACAATTGCCATAGCTGTCTTCTTTAATAGTTTCTTCTGCTCATACAAAGCCAGGACAATTGTCATCTCTTGTATAATCTCTGGTTCCACTGAATTACATAGATGTACAGTGATTGTCCAAGGATTCATACAAGATGATATTTGAGGTTATGGATGCCCTCTCTCATCCTCAAGCTAGACTAATTGCATTCCATTCTTGCCAATGGACCTAGTGTGCCTTGTCTCCAAGAATGGTCTCTAGTCTTGCCACCACTATGGTTTAGTTGCAGATGAAATCTCTATCTTCAAAGTTGAAACTCCTAGGAAAAAGAAAAACTAATTCAAGCTTCAACTTAAAAAATTGTAAACTTGAGATCTGAAAGAAAGAAGAAAAGGAGAAAAGAAATAAAACATCAAAGATTAAAATCCTTGAAATGCTAGAGCACAACAAAAATGAAAGAAAAAACAGCAAAAATCGAAATAAAAACAAAAAAGAGTTCATACCTTTCAAATCTGGTCATTTAAATCCACCGAACTGGTTGAAGATCACTCAATACAAATTGAAATCAATTGAAAATTGATACAACGAAGTCAAGGGTAAGAGAGCAAATATCAAAAAGTGCAAAAGGAAAATTCTTGTTAATCCCTTTTAAGCAGGGTCCCTGTCTTTTTGCACAGCCAGGCAAGTTTCTACATGGGACTTATGAGTTTCTCTCCAAGTTCCACCCACAACTCGCTAGTGAGTTTTTCAGCAAATCATCATCTATGTCAAGCTCATGACTACTCATGAGTTTACAAGTTGCTGAGTTTTGTATCACTGCAATGCATTCATTGATGTATATAATTAGAAATACCAATTTTGTGGCAAAAGAGGAGCACAAATTTCTATAAAATAAGGTTTATACAAGTCATTGCATGGTTGTCACAGGAATAATTTTGTCTCTGGGAAAATTTAAAGCATGCCGAGTATTCACATGCATTGATTTTGGATTGCAATTATATACCTACACCATTAGAAAATTTTCTATTTGCTAGGTGTATGTAAATTTGATATTAAATTGGTGTTTTCTTCCTATTGCTTCAATAATTTGTCTGTTGGAAAGGGCAATTGATCATTTGTTGATATTCTATGGCAGCGTCGGTCATATACTCCAGTCTAGATCGCGCACATGAAAAAAATTAAATGATAGCCTATTTGCTATTTAATTGTTAAGTTCATTTTTATGATTGGCCACGACTCTTGATAAATAATAATTAATAATTGAAATGTGAAAAGGCATGATTTATTAAGGTGCGAATTGTTTGTTATCAAGGCCGACTTGTTGAAGTGAAGCAATCCCATTAAGGAGGCATGATTCTTGATAAAGGCCGACGTGTTTTTTGAAAAGACATGTCTCCTCCTTCATTGTGTATATATACTCGATGGAGCTTCCTTGTTTTAGCATTCAGTCATATATTATTCTTTTGGAGTTAATTGCGAGTTCATCCTTACATTGGCTGTGAGTTTCAAGAGCAATTTACTTCAGGACAGATTGATATATATTGAAGAAGTCAGATTGCGAATTTCTTGAAGAAGCAGATCGAAATATTGAAGACATACTTCATGAGCAGTTTAATATATTGAAGAGGCTGATCACAGCATTACAGAAGGCTGAGTTTGTCTCAAGTGCAGATCGTCATCTTTGTAGAAGGCTGAGATTAATATCATCAGTTTGCATCACCTTGTTACTGTATTTGCATCAGCTTGTGGTGCTTCCTATTGGCCTTCATATTGGCCCTTGTAAAGGAGACAATTTGTGTTGACATTTCAATATATAAGTGATATATTGTTGCTGGGTTTTTCTCCCTCGAGTGGAGGGTTTTCCCAGGGTATCTGCTGTGTCTTTGTGTTGTTTTGAATTAAATTTCTGTGCATTAAATCTGATCATAAAACTAACATGCTACAGAGCGGGTTTGAAGAAGATCGTGATCAGATCTGTTATTGCAGCAATACTCTCTATTCTCTTTTTCATATCTTCGTCTATCTCTATTTTAGTCAAGATGGTGAACAGTCTTAAGGTTGAAGATAGACTTGAGGGAGCATCCAACTACACATCATGGAGGTTCAGAATCATGCTCACCTTGGAAGAGAATGACTTGGCTGAGTTTGTGGAAACCAAAGTTCCCGAACCAATGGAGGAAGAAGAGAAGTTGCAGTGGAGAAAGAAAGACATCAAGGCGAAGAAGATGTTGGTTGATTCCATTAAGGATCATATTGTTTCGATTGTCTCCAAGTTGAAGACGGCAAGAGAGATGTTCAAAACCTTGGAGGAGATGTACGAAATCAACAACACCAGCTGGGCTCTTGCACTGAAGCAAGAACTACACCATGCGAAGATGGCAAAAGGAGAATTAGTGATTGCATACTTCATGAGGATTTCAGATTTGAGAGATCAGCTCTCGACAATTGGCCATATGGTTGACGACAAAGACTTAACCATGCTTGCTCTCAATGGTCTTCCTTTGTCTTGGGAATCCTATATTCAAGGAATCAGTGCAAGATTAAAATTGCCTAAGTTTGATTGTCTAAGAGCAGACTGCATTCAAGAAGAATCAAGGTTGGTGGCTAGAGGCATTGTTCAAAGTTCAAAGAATGAATATATTCATGTTCTCGCCTCCCATGCTTCGAAGAAGAAAGGAAAAGATGGAAAGAAAGGTTTCTTCAAGAGGAATCGAGATAAGGGAAATGATGATGCCCCTGCCTTCAAGAAGAAGAGAGTCATGTCCAAGATTCAATGCTTTAGGTGTGATAAGTTTGGCCACTTTGCTAAGCATTGTCCATCTAGACCTAAGCAACAAGCCACCGTTGCAGATGTTGATGATGCTTCTCCGTAGAAGGATTCATGTGAATACTTGTTCTATTCAGCATTGTCAAGCAATGTACCTACAGATACAAACACTTGGCTGATCTACAGTGGTGCTTCTCGACACATCACCGGATTTAAGGAGCACTTATCAAGTTTGGTGGAGAAAGATTCTTCTGAACAAGTTATTATCGGAGATGATGCTGGGTACTCCGTGAAAGGGATTGGGACCTCTACTCTTCATTTGGATTCCGGCATTACACTTTAGTTGAGAGATGTTCTTTATGTTCCAGGAATCAAGCGCAATCTCATCTCCATTTCAGCTCTAGAAGATAAAGGATATCAAGTTGCCTTCTCCAAAGGCAAAGTTTTTGTGTGGATGGAGAATTCCAGTTTCAAGGATGCTCAAGTAATTGGTGTTAGACATGAAAGCCTCTATAGGCTATGTACGCGTCCTCTACAGGCTTTAGTTCATGATTCTTCAAGCTTATGTGATCTTTGGCATCGAAGATTGGCTCACCTACACTTCCGAGCCTTACCCATCATGGAGAAGATGGTCACGAGACTTCCTAAGTTCAATCAGGAGCATGAAGGAACTTGCAAAGGATGTGCTATGGTTCTAGGAGCAAGAAGGTGACGAGAGATTGCTTAGTGATAAAAAACTTGAGGCATCTTGTGAGGAAGTCATGCCAACCAAAGAAATGATCAAGCGTGAAGTTACAACTTACAACCATGGGACTGAGTTGGTGGCTAGAGGGAGTTCACTTCCAGAAGTCTTCTTTGCAAGCTCTGAAGCAGGGATCAAGAGGGAGTTATGTGACTCACTGAGAAGAAGTGAAGGTTGCAGTGTTGCAAGGCCAAGTGTTAAATCCTTGAAAGACCTCTTCAGCTGCTAAGATCAGAATTGCACAAGAGAGTCATTTGGATTTGATATTGGTAGCTCCACAAACCTATTCAGAATAGAGTGATCTGCTATGAGGTTGAGGAGGTCTACCCTAAACTCTCTACAGTACCAGAGGTGTGCACTGGAAAACATTTATCTAAGGCAAGCGTTGCGGGCAATCTTGGACGATGAGGTTAGAAGGTTGATGCAAGTACTTAAAGATTCAGAGGGAGCCTACTGAACCTAAAGAAGATGGTTGTGTTGCTGATCAGAAGAGCACCTCTGGATGTTGTTTCAGTTGAGGTCTGCGATGACTTCCTGGTGTAGCAGGAAGCAGTCTTCAGTGACACTAAGTACAGTAAAGGCTGAGTATATTGCAGCTTGTGTGGCAGCTCGAGAAGCAGTGTGGCTTTGTAAGCTACTTGCAGGATTGTTTGGACAATCAATGGAGCCTACTATCATTCATTGTGATAACCAAAGTTGTGTGAAGCTTTCTGTCAATCTTGTGTTTCATGACAGAACCCGTGTTTTATAACAGAACCAAGCATGTTGAGATCAAATGCCACCATATCAGAGATATGGTATTGAGGAAGGCTATACAGTTGAGGTATATTAGCACTGATGAGTAGACGACAATTATTCTCACCAAGCCTCTCTTCAGAATAAAGTTTGTGTACTTTTGAGATAAGCTTGGTATGGTGGAGAATCCAGCCTTAACTAAGACAGAGCCTCGGTATTAGTGATCCTCTATAATGAGTTCTTCTCTGTGAGAGAAGTTTGAGGTGAAATCCCTTGATAATGAGTTCTTTTCTATGAGAGAAGTTCGAGGTGAAATCCTTTGATTCCACCCTCTGGGAGAGCCATGGTGGATGTCATGTGTGTGACTCCATGACAACATCACGTGAGATAGTCCGTGATAATTTTCTTGTACTTGTGTTTTCACCCTCTGGGAGAGCCATGGTGAAAGTCATGTTGAGGTGACAACATCACGCAAGTGATGAATACTTGTACTTACCATACATGGTTGTAGCCATTATAGTTGATATCATGTTGAGGTGATATCTGATATCACGATGAGGTGATATTCTTCTTTTCCACTTATGGTTGTAGCCATAGTGGTAGACATCACGATGAGGTGATATGCCTTGTACAGCTAGAAGTATACTCCCTAGCTGAGAGGGAGTGTTGATATTCTATGGCAGCGTCGGTCATATACTCCAGTCTAGATCACACACATGAGAACAATTAAATGATAGCCTATTTGCTATTTATTTGTTAAGTTCATTTTTATGATTGGCCATGACTCTTGATAAATAATAATTAATAATTGAAATGTGTAAAGGCACGATTTATTGAGGTGCGAATTGTTTGTTATCAAGGCCGACTTGTTGAAGTGAAGCGATCCCATTAAGGAGGCATGATTCTTGATAAAGGCCGACATGTTTTTTGAAAATACATGTCTCCTCCATTGTGTATATATACTCGATGGAGCTTCCTTGTTTTAGCATTCAGTCATATATTATTCTTTTGGAGTTAAGTGCGAGTTCATCCTTACATTGGCTGTGAGTTTCAAGAGCAATTTACTTAAGGACAGATTGATAAATATTGAAGAAGTCAGATTGCGAATTTCTTGAAGAAGCAGATCGAAATATTGAAGACATACTTCATGAGCAGTTTAATATATTGAAGAGGCTGATCACAGCATTACAGAAGGCTGAGTTTGTCTCAAGTGCAGATCGTTATCTTTGTAGAAGGCTGAGATTAATATCATCAGTTTGCATCACCTTGTTACTGTATTTGCATCAGCTTGTGGTGCTTCTTATTGGCCTTCATATCGGCCCTTGTAAAGGAGACAATTTGTGTTGACATTTCAATATATAAGTGATATATTGTTGCTGGGTTTTTCTCCCTCGAGTGGAGGGTTTTCCCAGGGTATCTGCTGTGTCTTTGTGTTGTTTTGAATTAAATTTCTGTGCATTAAATCTGATCATAAAACTAACACATTGGAGGTCATTGAAGTTAGTAAGTAAACTTTGGTTGCTTGCAGCTTTCTCTCCCATACCTATATGGCAGAAATAAATAAACTTTCTATTATTTATATGTGATTTATTTTCTGTGTAGACTATCTGGTGTCAAAATGTGGGGTGCTTATCATGTCGCTATTTGTGTTTTTCACCACCACAATGTCAGTGTCATTTACTCTCAGAGAGACTCAGTCACGGATGCTGAAATTTACAGGTATTGATTTTAAAGCATGCTATACAGGTCTAGTTTAGTTTGTTAATTTTATATATATTGTATATTATGGTTTGTATTCAATGACCAGAATTACTGATTAGCGATTAAGTTTTCCCTGTGCTTAATAATTTGTTTCCTAATGTTTTCTGACAATACATTTTTTGGTTTTTTCAGTTCAGCTTCAACATCATGCTCGCCATCATCTTCCAACATTTCAACTCATATTTGTTCATGTGGTTGAGTCACTTATTTTTGTACCTGTAAGTATGCATTCTTGGCACTGATATTTATTTTTTGTTTATATTTTCTTTGTACTTGTCATTTGAACTTGAACTTGATTTGTGAATTAAATTGATTTTTTGTTTTAGCCACATAATTTGGCTAATGCAAAAACTAATTTTCTGTAGAAAGAGATTTTTCAATTCAAAGAGACAACCTTGTGCCAAAGACTAAATTTAATTTCTTTTAGCATACAGCTAGACACAATTTTTACCCTAATAAAAATTATTATGAAACAAGGATAACACCCTAGAAGCTAGGCTTTATATGTTGATGTTTAGAGCAGCTTCGTGGTCCTCTTCCAGCGATCTCCTTCTACATGTGATAAATTAAATAATAGCTAAGGCTATTTAATTTATATTATGGTGATTGGATGAAATGAAGAGACATGTCCAATTCATATAATATTTTATTTAATGCTGATTATTGTTAAGACTCAAATTGGCACGATTTCCAAGGGAGCCGACCTCTTGTGTAAGAGGCGTGATTTCTTGATCAAGGCCGACTTGTAATCATTGAAGGGTCATGTCCTCCCTATCTTGTATATATTCACCATCATTGTATCTCACTTGGTATCGATTCATTTTCATTGTTCTTGCATTCCACTTCATTCCTACTTGGTGCAAATTTATTCAAGGCAGATCGAAGTCATTCAAGATCAAGTTCGGCATTATTGGAGGGTGAGATTTATCAGCATATTACTTCTTTGTATTTCTGTGTTACATCATTCTTTGATGCTTGTATTCAGGCCTTCATATCAGCCTCTTGTAAGGAGATCATTATTGTGGTGATTCAATATATAAGTGATATATTGTTGCTGGGTTTTTCTCCCTCAAGAGGAGGGTTTTCCCAGGGTATCTGCTGTGTCTTTGTGTGATTATTTGAATTAAATTCTGGGTCTCTAATCTGATCATAAAACTAACATTATAACATTGTCAAACACACAATTTAGTGAAGTAATAGACTTGTAGCAAATGTCACCCTTGGTTGATTGTAGACATTCAGAGTTTGAAGCCCCCATATCAGGACTGTTCCATCACTCTATCCATCACTCTTTATTTTAGGATTCACACTTACGAATGAGTGTGCACATTATAGTAAGGTTATATTTCTTGTAAAATAACTTGCAAGATATAAATAAATAATTCATTTACAGTTTATTTTCTTTTAGTGTATATTTCCTTATACATTGATTTCATTATATGACAATATTTTTCCTCCCTTATTTCTATCATTGTGATCCAATGGTTGCATCCAGATCTTGTTTTGTTTGCTTTCAATTTCAAATGAGTTATTCATGGGGATCATTTTTATCATTTTCCTCAAAACGAATTGGCTGCTTGACCTTCACTGCTATTCTACAAGCTTGGCAGCCTTCATTTTCTGATGGAAAAAATACTTCCGGTCTTTTTCTTGACTCCACTTCTTTGGTTTTGACCTTTTGAAAGATTGTTGAAGAGGTTGGACATTTGCATTCTCTACACAGAGACTGGCCTTTTAAATCAAAGACCAAGAGTTGCATACTTCTTCAAGCAGTCATTCTGATGGCTTGTCTTGGTACTAACTGATGAATGCAAGATCTTGTTCAAAATCTATTTGAATTACTCTCCGACTCTCTAGTTCTGTTATTGAATGCTTTTTCATACTTGAAAGTTGAAACTCTCTGATGATTACAACTGGGTTAAACTTGGGTGCAGTGATGTTGTTAGGATTAAGTGAGGTGGAAGCTCCAAGAAAAAAATGAACAGTGATGCAAATTGGTGCAGTATCATAGATATTGTCTCCACTCAAACAAACCATGACCCCTAACTGAATGCGCTTGAATGTGGATTGAGCTTGAAACACATAGCTGGTTAAGAGTGGAACCATTGTTGCCTTCATGGTTCCAGTCTGTCCATTTGTTATTGTTGATGATGGCATTGTGGAATGACTGCTGTAGAAAGATGCTGCCAGTCATTCCTATCCAGCACCTTGGAAGGCTTCATGTCACCTGTCCTTGGATTCAGGGAAGTTAGTGTAGTATAGTAGTTGAAGTAATTCCACCATATGGGATTGCTGTTTATAGTGGAGTTGATAGTAATTCATGAATTTCTTTTATATTGAAAGTTAATATGGATAGGAAGTATTGAGGTAGATGATAGTCAAAGTGTTTGAATAAGGGTGTAGATAGAAGGAATACAGATATTTTTGGGAAAAGTACTAGGGACAAAGGTTTATAATTAAATATTGTGGAAGAAGTACATGAGGGAATGAATTAAGTGATGTCTTAGGAATAGTACATTAGTTTGAAAGAGGGACAAAGTTTTGTAATTAAAAATTTGTGGAAGGAGTACATGAAGGAATGAATTAAGTCATGTCTAGGAAAAGTACATTAGTTTGAAAGGATAGACAAAGTGCAAGATGAGATGAACATTAACTAGAGGGAGTGTCTCTTTTGTGTAACAAATAACTTTGCGATTAATACATTGCAATTTAAGAAGCCCAAACCAAAGTTGATGTGATGAAAAAGTAGGATAAGTAGAGTTGTGGTCCCTACAGTGTATTTTAATGTTAAGGAAATGATAATAATGTGGCTACTGCAAGTAGTGGTAATTAGAAATTCAATGGATCAATATATAGTAATGGAGGGCAATTTTTTACTATGAAAAATACTTCTAGTCTTCTAGATATAGTTTTCAAGAGCTTAGTTGGCTCAAGAAAGAGCTTAACTATGGTTTGTGTTGTATTTAGTTGGTTATTCTAATTCCACGAATCTGGTTATTCAAGGTGTAAGAGAGACCTTTGGAGAATAACTTTAATAGTTTGAACTTGGCTATCAATATTAGCTTGATTGGCTAGGAGATCAGCTGCCATAGTAAGGTGTCTTTTTTTGTTGGTTTTATGGTATTATGGACCATGAGAATATTATTTAAGATCTCGGTAATTATAAGAATCACCTTATCTATTCACAATTTTATCTGTGGAATACACTGATCAACTTCTGTTGGGGAGTGGAGGGATTTTAGGGCTCAGGTCTTATAAGTGAGATCTATGACAAGATTTTACTTGCAGTCACTATATGGTGTAGAATCCATGTGCCAAAGCAAGTTAGATGCCTGTTTGTGAAGCTAGAAATATGATTATTTTTGTTTGAACCCCACCCCACGTGTATAACTGAAAACAAATTCACCTTCTGCATCCTAATAATGCCACCCCTGCCTGCTCTCACCACGTTGCTTTTAAAAGCACCATCAGTGCTTAATAGCCTAGAGGAGGTGGGGACCAAGCTTGTTGGAGATGCCCTTTAAACAGTTGAAGTCAGTTATGGAAGGGAACATTCCAGGTACAGGATAAATATTAAATAATAATCCAACATGTTTCTGAGTTAAAGCAGGTATTTAGGATGTTTTCATTGAGGTGGCTGTTATTCAAATTTGAGTTTGAATTTGCTTGATAGTTGACCTTGATTTTATTGTCTTTTCTCAAAAACTTAAAGAGTTTCTCCTTTCCAAACTAACCAATGTGAACCTAGGGTCTAGGCCATGGATTTGCTTTAAAATTTCCATTACAATTTTGAGTTTAAGTTACTGGTTTGGGTTTGGTTTCAAGTATGCTGGTATGAAAAATTATATTCTGGTTTGGGTACATTTTGAGCACATCCACACAAAGAAATATAAAAATCATAAATATATACATATAATAGCCTAAAAATAGGAATTGAGCTCAAAATACCACATAATATGCATATAACAAACAAAACAACCATGGAAATATTACTTCATGTCAATTTGTCAAACTTGAAAGTCATGATAGATATTCATTGTTAAATATTAAAATAATAGAATCATCAATCATCATCATAAAAGAGCATGACCATCATCATTGACAGTAGATGATGTAGGTAGATTAGAAGAACTACAAGGAGTGCCATTGGTACTCCCATAGTTCACATGCTTGGACTTGGCTTGGACTGAGTAGACCCAAATTTTTTGACTCAACAAAAACTTAGCAACTTAAAAAAAATTTAAATTCCTCAAAAAATATAAATTGTATGCAAAATAGGTAGGTTTTCAGTTTTTTGTTTTTTTTTTTGTTTTTTATTGCACAGTTACAAGACTTGGACTTGGCTTAGACTTGGCAAGGTGATTTTTGACTCGGACTTGGACTCGGTGCTCAAACTCGGCCAAGATTCAGAAAATTGAAAAAAACCATGAAATATATAGATTTTGAAGGATTTAAAACTTTTATCATACACCTTTCAATAACTAACTTTAAAGATATAATAAACAAATCAAATAGAAGCTACTTTAATCACATACAGAAGTATACATTGATAACAAGAGTATAAAAGTGAATTTTAACAGATGGAAACAGCATTTTTAAATATATAAATACTATCAAGTGTTTTAGGTGTACAAAGCTTGTGATTGATGGTATCCATGGCATCAAAAACAAAAATCACAATATGGAGTCATGAGATATGGTAGAAAGGAGTTTGTATCGCTTAGCCCAACATTGTTAGTTCTATGTGAAGTCATGTGCTTGTATAAGACAATTCTGCGAATGCTGCTATAGCATAGGAACAGTAATCAAAGATTGACTTAGCAAACCAGAAGTATAAATGTAATTCAATTACTTGGGATTTAATTGGGAAAAGGTGGAAAGAATAAAAAATGTTGCTTTTCCATCCAACATGGCCCAGAAATGATTTTTACTTTTTTCTTTTTGAAACTAGAGCAGGGGTTTGAGGGCAGCACCCTTGTAACTTTGTGTCATCTAGGATCATTTGCTTAAATATTGGTTTTAAGTATTTGGTTCATCTTATCCTCACTAAAAAAAACTTGGATCTTGCATTTTTCATCATTTCTCAGACTCAGGATAATACAGAGGACTTTTTAGTTTTTAATCTGATGAGGCAAGTGATTAAAATTAAACTTTTAGAATAGGTTAATGAGATAACTTGAAATGAAGGTAATGATTTAGCATCTCTGAATATATCCAGGAATTTTTAGTCCTTAATGAGAAAGAAAAGTTTAAAAAAAAAACAAATATGCAAATATAATATTTATTACATGTTCTCATAATTCTGTCAATTTTGTTTTCTAATTCATTTTGACATGCAAGTAGAGGATATATTTTAACTTTCAGAACAGGTTGATTAGATAACTTGAAATGAAGGTAATGATTTAGCATCTCTGAATAAATCCAGGTATTTTCTGTCCTAAATGAAGACGAACAGAAATTTAAAAAAAAAATGGAAATATCGTATTTATTATGTGTTCTCAAAATTCTCTCAATTTTCTTTTTTCTAATTCATTTGTTCTTCAATTGTAATTTAGAAAGTGGCGTTGGCCCCATCTGTAAATGGTTATATTTGTAGCTTAAAGAATCTAAAAAACATGCACATGCAAGGAAATGAGGAGCTTTAGAAATAGAAACCTAATTAATTGTGAGGATTGTTGATTTTAAAATTGAGGATCAGATCAAACCTGCCCATGGTGATAATGGGACGGGATATGCTTTGCAAAATTCCGTTCTGACAATGGTACTTTTAAGGGAAGATTGCTACCTGAAAAATGAAGCAACCAAGAAATTTGGTTCTTCAGAAAAAACTATTTTCTTAAACTCTGTAATTCATCTCAAAGCTACTTTTTCATGGTCAGGCGCTTTCATACTTTTCCACATAAGTTGGTACCTATTTGAGACAGGCTTTCCAGTTAATTAAGACATTAAATATATAGAGTCTAGTAAATATAATTAGGAGTCACAATATATATAGAAGATAGTTATTCCTGATAGCATAAGAAACAGCCACTGATGTTCATAGTCTTGGATTGGGCCGCAAATAAAAAGTCAGGTCAACTATAGTGCCAAAAGAGTAGATGGTAATGTCTCAGCTGTAGAATTATGCACTTGAAGAAGAAAATCAATATACTGGGATGGTAACCTCATACATTAGTATTATTCATTTCCATTGGCATTCAAGCCATTTCATAATGGATTTATTTTATGTCAGTTTTGCAGATTATACATATTTTTTAATTCTAGCTTGATGAAATTGATTGACTTATCCTTGCAGATCATGATTGGAATTCTTTTCTTCTTGTTTGAATTTTATGATGATCAACTACTTGCCTTTATGGTGCTCACTCTTGTGTGGTTATGTGAGCTGTTTACGATGATCAGGTTGGTGAGGACACCTTACATTTAAGTAATTTTTTGAGTATTTGCTTTGAAGTATATAAACTTGTTTTCTTGACTTCTGAATGTTTTCGTCAGACATACATGGAGGGAGAGTAATTAATGCGTGCTAAATATAGTTTGGTTGTTAACTCGTTTCTTTTCTGAATACAATTTAATTAAAACAGGAATTTAGAACAAGTAATTTTAGTAGCGTACACATGTCCAGTTCTTCCAGACCTCGAAAACCATTCTTTGAATGTGTTTTATTTCTGAGATTTTATTATTTACATTTGAAGTAAATACACATTTCTAATCGTAAAGACAAATTTTCTTACATGTATTTGCAATTTTTTGTGCAGTGTGCGGACACCCATTTCAATGCAGTATTTTCCCCAGTTCTTCTTACTCTACTTTCTAGTGTTCCATATATACTTTTTCTCATACGCTTATGGTAAGTTGCTTCATTTGTGGAGCATGTAAATGTTAAAGTTCATAATATAGTTTGATTTTCATTTACAATGTTTTATGTATATGTTATAATTTGAAGATATTGATGTATATTGTTTTATTGTGGAGCATCACAGTTTAGCTTGTTTGGCTTTTCACTTGAACTTCAGTAACCGGACTTAAGTTTTCTGGGCAATGATTGATCAGGTTTCTCATACTTGGCATTCTCAACTACAGCAGCTTTTATGCAGCACTTGGTTCTGTACTTTTGGAATCGTTTTGAGGTAATAATGATTCTTCCTGTGTCTTCATTGCACCAGCATACAATCAATGCTATGTTCATTTCTTCACTTAATCACACTGTGTAGGTGCCAGCATTGCAAAGGTTCATGCAGCGACGAGCTCAATTGCAGCCACAGCCTGGGGTACAGATAACATCATCTGCTATACTAACATCCACCTTCCACGTTACAAGGTTGAACTCTAGGAGTGCAAATCCATTAGATATTTTAAGATCTTATCAACAAGTTAGAGATGGTCAACCAGAAGACAACAATGTGACTGGTAGCAGTGCCATATCTCTGGGAGGCACAAGGGTGCGTGGCAGTTTACGTCGGATTCTTCGAGATGGTGATGAGTTCCCATTGTTCCACACGGCCAATGATAATGAGGTCAGAAGATCTTATACTGGCAGAGTTGAAACCTCTTATCCAAACTATATGACAACAATGCCTAGAGGAGTTAATACAGATTCTATCAGGACTATTATATCAAATTCAATGCACAATAATGAACTAAGAGAGAATAATACATCTAGAGGATTTAATCAACAAGCTTCAGTACAAGACTTGCAGCCAACAGTTCAAACTGCTACATCTATAATGAACCCAAATCCATTAGCATCATTTGGTTCACTACTATTGTGGATTTTAGGTGGTCCTTCTGATGGCTTGGTATCTTTCTTTCCTATGTTCAGGGATTCCACTGACCAGGGCTTGGATAACACCGATTCCCCCCGGCAAGAGAACCAGCAACATGTACGGAGTTCATGGTGGAGTGGATCTAATGGTTTAGAAAGATTGCGGCGAAGGAGTGGCCACTCTATTGAATCATGAGGTAAGTTTGTATGTATGTATAGGCAGGTTTTATGGGTACAAGAGATCAGCTATCTTGTCAATGTATCATGTGATCTGTGAGCCAAGCTGTATTTTCTCAGCAATGCTTTTATCGGTGTTGAGAGAAAAATGGCAAATATAGAGCTTTCTATACATGTATGTATGTATAATGCTGCAAGAGCAATTGCATGCTTCTGTAATTTTCTTTTCTATTGAGAATTTTAAATGCAGCAATCAAAGGACGTGAATGTGGTGCAGTACACAATCTAGGTAAAAGGCAATCTGTTTTTGAGGTAATTTTAATTCAATTCCCTTTTAAAATCAGTAAAGCAGATCAATCCTCCAGTGACTGTGAGCTGTCATCTCTCTGCCCCTGGGGCAATACAAGCTGTAAACTACTGACACTGATTCCCAATTTTGAATTAATAATAGATCAAAGCTATATTTTACATCCAGTTTGAGATTTAACTCTCGCCCAGCTCCAGTTGCCAGGGGCAACTTCTATCAATAGAGATGATGTAAGCTCATCCTGGCTTTACGATTTGGCAGGAGTTTTACCAATAGGGAACAATAAATGGTTGGTTTTGGAAAATGGAGAAAACATTTAAAGTTGTATGCTATGCTTATGTTTTACCTTGAGAGAATATGCAAAATTTACTCCTATATATTGTAAATGTTTCCAGAGTTGTCAGATCTTTAAAAATTATTTTGGAAATAATACAGTTGCCAGTGTCCCAGACAACTAATGGAGAACTAGTTACGCACCTGCTATTGTATGGGTTCTTGGATTTCACTCGTTAATGGTGGTCTTCAAATTGTTCATGCATAGGAAAGTAGAGAGGTGAGACATTTCATGGATGGAAACGCTGAGATTGAGATCATTCATGGATGGAGAGCATGAGTTTTAATTTTGTTACTCGACATAGACAATGTTCTGAAAATACAAGATCTTCCTATTCAAGTCAAGCTTCTGAGATCTATGTTATTACCCATGTAAGCGAATTCATTTATGTTTGCTTTCAAATACATGATTTGAGTCAGATATTTTCTACAATTTAGCTGCCATGGTTGATGGTTTGTAGTTCACAGAACAGATGATTTCATGTACCACAATGGAAGAAATGCCATTTCCACAATGTCTTGCAATATAAGTGGCATTCAAAACTAGTCCAAATTTAGCTGTTGAATGGCATAAAAGTCTTTTTCTTGCTTTTTTGATCTGTCAAAATTCTATGCTGCTCTGAAATTTCGTAAATTCTATGCAACAATCACTTTGGTTACTTATTCCATTGTATTCTGAGCCTTCATAGAGGAATGTCATGCGCTCACTCTCATTGACAATCACAGGCATTGCACCATTGCGCATGCTATTCAATCATTAGACTAGTAATGCAGACTTGAAAGGAGACAAAACCTACTTAGTGGTTGCAAATTACAAGGTTCTAATTTGGTTTTATTGCCATCTTTTTTCACTGTTATTAGAATTGCCTTGACTTTGGATGGTGAAGAGTGATTTCTCCCATACTACACACTTGAAATTCAAGGAAGAAATATCTGGATGCCTCTTAGGGACTTACAAGGCCAAAAGTCCAAGCCACACTATAGTACATTGTTTAAAAAACTCGTTTAACTTTATTTGTTTTCACCTGTTCTAAACAAAAAGGATGAGTTTGATTAGTTATCCTCTCATACTTTGTCAAATCATATTTGCATATTTGTTTTTAATTTTGTTGGGTTTGCAGAATTTCTAGTAAACTAGTACATTTCTAGTTTACTATCCTTTTAAATCATCAATAGACAATATATTATTTTTACAAAAAGGGGTCTATAATTTAGATAAAATATGCCTCTTTAAATGATGGCACAAATGTCAAGGGCATTGATGGACTTAACTTCACAAGCATCTCTAGTGCTAGCTTTTGTATTAGTCGTATTTAGTCAATGAAAAGCCGAAAATTCTTATTAGGAACCAAAAGCCACTGTTTTGATGTGAACCAAACATCATATTGCGATTCCGTGCAATTCATTTAACTCTTAGTACCACTAACAATTGGTTTAAGTATGAAGTCAATAAATGCTATTCAAAGGACATTTCGAAGGGCCTATCCACATATGCAATGCACATTTGATTAAATCTTATTAGTATAACTAAGATTTGGTTCAAGTATGGTGTAATGCTCAACAGTAAAAGATGTGTTCCATATAGTTCACAAGTCTGCATTTTGAGAGGGGCAGATAGCACTGTTAGTTGAACAATATATAAAGGTCAATGGAAAAACAATCTTCTTGTGAGTTTTCACATGGGGGACTCATCAATCCTCTTGTAGACTTCCATGTGGAGTTTTAGACACCACACAAATGTCTGACTGGTAGTGACCTAAAAATTATATTTACCTTTTATACCAGTAGATGGACCAAATAATATTGACAAATGTGTTGGACTCAACAAGTTTTTACTTTGTTAACAAATTCTTCTATTTGAATTCATATTCTATGTTCAATCTTAATGTTTGTATTTAAAATTTCTAGTTAATTTAAGTACCAAACAAATAGTCCCAAAGAAGCAAAGGAAAGTGTCAACTGCCCTCAAAAGTTTAGATGTTATCAATCTGCAATATATCCGTTGGACAAATCAGTTTCTTTGACTCGAGGGATTAACCCATCATACTGTGTCAAGAATGTTCACATCATGTGCGTCATTGCAATGTAATTTACGAAGTAAAAGAAATGATATAAATCATTCCTACGAATAATAATAAAAGGTAAATATTTGGGCACATTGCAAGAGTGTGCTAAGCACAGTAAATAAAGTAGAAATGCTATTTCTTTAATAAATATTGCATCTACTATTAAACCAAGTCCAACAACGCCAACGGAAATGCAATATCATGCAAAATTTATGCTTTCAGATTAATGTGCACAAGTTAAAGCAAACTTTTGTATTTGGTGTCTTCCATGTACACAAAGCACATAACACACAAGGTATATGATGGGTTTCAAAATTTGTGCATGGAGTTGAAAGAATTTGTAGTTCATCTATACATACAAGAGGCCCAATGGGGGCACATCACATCTAAAATGTGGATTGTATAAATCCAAGAAGATGGAATGGCTTCTACAAAGGATGTGAAAACTATCACATTTATTTTGATATGAGTGTAGGATTTAATCATAAAGAAAAGGGGTAAACCCTCGTTATCATAAGTCGTTGCATAGGCACAATGACAACAGAATAAAACAACTACCAATGGTTTCCACAATGATGTCGATTCATTTATTTGTGGCTTAGCGTTAATTATAGTATAACTAGTTCGCATAATATATGAACTTTAAATGCAAAGCTTACCCTTCACATAATTATTATTCAAATGTCATGATTATGCATGCATGTGGAAACATTGCCCCCAAAACTTGAAGATCAAATTAAAGTTTTTTTTTCTAATATTCTTTTGTTGTTACGTTTTGATGAGAGGAGATTAGTCACACCCACTAGAACGCACAAGACATTCCAGAATGACCTTTTGGTAAATATAATATACTAATTATTTTGTGAAATGTTAAGAATCTCGATGGTGTCATATGGGTCCAAGTAAGGCTTAACCAAGACATTATTAATGTTCTTTTACTGATACCCTAGAACATCATTAAACAAATATATGTAGCAAAGGAATAATTCAACTACAAATATTTCTTTATTCCCTCCTTTTCTTGTAAGGACCGGTATCACATTCTCCATGTTGTGGCTTAGTCTTGCTAGGGCCTTCATCCATCATGTGGATCTTCCCATACCACTCCTACCTCGTCTTCATGGGAATATTCCTTTTCTTTAAGATCTAATGGATTTTTTTTCATATGAATCTTCGATACACATGTCTCCTACCTCATCTTCATGGGAACATTCCTTTTCTTCAAGTCAAGATCCAATGAAAAATATTTCATGTGGATCTTTGTTCCACCACTCTTACCTTATCGTCATGGGGATATTCCTCTTTTTCAAGATCTAATGGAATATATATATTTGGTTCCAAATATGTTTTCCATAACACACAAACTTTCTTCTCTAAATTTCACTTCTTTCCTCTATCTTAGTCATGCACATGAGACTTCCTCTAATTCTTCAATATAATGGAAAATTTCCCCTTAAGAAATTAGATTTTGATGATTGGAAAATTTGAACAGGGTGTCAAATATGAAGCTATAGAAATAGAAGGAAGATGCTCTTATAATTAAAAGATACAATTTTGAGAAAAAAATCACTAACCTAGAAAAGTTGGGTTTTCATAAAATATTCACTCATGAATTTCATATAAATGAATTAAAATTTGATGCAAAATCCACTTTTCTTTCGAGACATATTTATGCATTAGTAAAATATTAGTATGGAATCTAAGAAATTAATCTTGATTGAATAGGTAGAGCTTGTCCAACTAACATATACCAAAGTAAAATTTGAGGATTTTGTAGAAGAATAAAATGAAGTACTTGATGTCCTTGAATAAATTTTTAATCTAGAGTAAGAAAGATGATATATACACTAATTCTTCATGTAGCACATTGCAAAAATAAGAAGCAAAACTATAGTAATGAAAGGAGATTTTATGCATTGAAAATGTGAATTGTATCTACAAATCTAAAAAAGTTAAAGGAAACATGTCTTCAATAGGTGAACTTATAGCATACATTATTATTGATACAAAAATAGGTAAAAATATCGCATACATTATTATCAATATAAATAGGATTGACCATCTAAACAAGTAAACAATTATTTACAATAAATATAATACCTTCTAACATTAGATATTATATAGCCATAATGATGATCTATATAATGAACCTACCTATGCATAACTTTTATTTTATGATCTTCACTATATCATTGATGGACTTACCCTATTGTGTATTGTAACCACATAGCATAATATATGAGCTTCAACTACAAAATAACCTACTTGCATGGATATTATTAATATTTTACATTTAGTTATGCAACATTCCCTTCTTACCCTCCTTTTTAGATAGACTTGCACTCCTAGCAAACTCAACTTCACAATTAATAATGAGGATATTTGTCCACTATTTTATTTATAATTGTACACCTAAAATATATTTTTGTAGTTATCAAACTAGGTCCATCTTGCAAATTCCCTTCCCACATTAATTACATAAATGCTTTTATTAAATTAAGCTATTTAATCATTCTTTTAACGTTAATTAAGTAAATTTTGATTATAGAATAACAAATGTGACCATTCTTTCAACATTAATTAAATAAATTATCTTTATTTATTTAATTATAACCAAATTCAAAATTTTTCTAAAGTTTTCACCTTAATTGAATAAATCATACTTATTTAATTAAATTAATCACCCCCTAACATTCTTCCATAAATTAAATATACATAATATTTATTTAATTATTCTAAAATTTTCCTCATCATTAATTAAATAAACAAATTAGATTTAGTCAACTAATTAATCATTTGTGCATTCCTTCACCACTTTGTTTAAAATAAACAAAGTCAAATTTGCACCAGGGTCTAAAACAACCTCTTTTCAATCTTCACCCTCCATTGAGATTGAAAATCATGTACAATAATCATACAATTCCACTAGTAGGCCTCTCACTCTCTCTTGCAAATAGATCATCTTCATCCCTCTATTGCACAAGATCAAATCCCACCCACTCACAACCCTTATCCAAAACCTATAAATTAACCATTTGACAAGCCATTTTCAAGAATAGGAATTGGTTGCAAGACAAGGTTATGTTGCTAGATTGAGAAACAATATTACCTCTCAACCACAATCAACCATCTTGACCACATCACTTGATCAACAAGGTTTGCTTTGGCGACAAGTTTGTATCCTTTTTGTCATTTTTGATGAGAAGTTTGTTCCCTTGTCATTTGTTTACTTACCTTAGCTCAATCAAAGGTGTAACTAGGTATAGAATAAAAATAATTGTTTATGCATTTCTTTCTATTGATTTGTTCTATATTTTGGTGTACACATTTTTGCATGCATAGTGAGACATGCTCGCAATTTAATTTTCTTTGAGAAGTGTATTTTGAGTGATTTTTATAGATTTTCACATAGATTTGCCATTTTTCTTAGTTTGGCATAAGCACTCTATGTAACAATGTATTTGGTATATGTTTTGGTGCATCTACACTCTACCTTAGTGTATCTACATTCAATCAAACCTTAAAACCTAAACCCCAACTTGTGGCACATGCACTCTGGATAGTGTCGTAATTGTACTACCTCATGGCACATGAACAATTATTCTGGTGTATGCACACTTAGGGATTTTTGAAATAATTTTAGCACCTTGTAGCCGCCTTACACATTAAGTGGCATATTCTCACTCATTTGTGGTGTATGAACCTTTTAGGGTTCTACACCATTATTTTAGCATTTATGCACTTATTTTTAGAATTTTTGCATCTACTTTAGTGTTTTTGCATATTTTTTAGCATCTTTTCTCTAGAATTTTCTTTTTTAATCATTTGATGTAGGTGTTCTATGTAACATCATATACACACTCTATGGTGTATGCTCTATGTGTAATATTGCATTTTCTCCTAGTTAACTATTTTCTTATGTTTTTGAACTTTTCTTGCTAACACTAATCATTGCAAGGGTTTCTTGGGACTTTTTGTATCATTTGTTAACCTCTTTTGTAGATTTGTTTGTTTGTTTGTAGAATAATAAGAACATCAAAATACTAATAATCTTGTTGTAGTTTTGTTTGACGAAGAATCAAATTTATACATATTTTATGTGCTTTCATTTGCTTTATTTAAAGTAAATTAACTTGCATGTTAGATTTGTGTGTCTAATGGTGTATATGCTCTTCCTTCACATTGCAAGGTGGCCTTAGAAATTAGAAGTGTCGCTTGTAAACATGTCATGTCCAATTTTTAATTAATTAATTCTAGAGGAGATATTATCCCATTCCAAATATTTTCCTTTGTCTAAAGTATGAAAATTGGGAAATAATCATATTTAAAATGATAATTTGGACCCAAATCATTTATTGTTTCTTATTTTTGATAAAAAAGGTGTCAAATAATTATTTAATATTAATAATTTGGAGTATTTTCCCAATGAAGGGCATGGTATTTCTTATGAGGAGGTTTGTAACCTCCTAGTTTAGGTGACAATCAATTATTAGTAGATTCTTTGGTAATTTTTATGATAGCTTGCACGCAGGGAGTTATTGTTTAATTTTGGTGAAGAATATTGTAATGAATGAAATTTGGCAAACGAGATATCATCAAAAAGTTGGTTTCGTGCACTTTCCAGTTGTGTGGGTCTTTTTGCTATTTTTTTTGCTACCGGTACATTCAACAGTCTGTTGAAGTTAAAGGTGTTGTTTTCAATCTCGAGCTCATAACTTTTGAGTTGTTTTTATTTATTTTTTTGAGGGAATTTTGGATTTGGTCCTCTATTTATTTGTAGGCAAAGTCAGATTTTAGGATTTTTTTGCCATTTTATCTTCTCAATATTGCATTGTATGGACTTTTGTTATGTAATCTTCTTCTATGGATGAAAACCCATAGGAGAGTACAACTTGTGGATGAAAACCTATGGGTTGTGAGGGTCAAAGGATGAAACCCCTTTTATTTTGGAGAGAATTCTCAAGGAGTGCATTAGAGCTTCATCAAATTGATTAGGCCAAGTAGTTTTTATGTAGAGCTTTGTGTGCAAGTGTGAGTTGCAATGTGTGTAGGTGTAGGTTTTTGTTGTTTTCGACACCTTTGCTCATTTATTTTTTTGTAGCTTTCTTTTTGTGTTGCTTGGGAAAAATCTGACAATATATTTGTTGAAATTAGTAAGTATGAATCACCCAATTTTGTGAAGAAGTAAGGAAATCATTCTAGATCTCCTTTTGTTGTTCTCGTGTGTGTTTTGGTTGTCATAACAACCTATTATCTTGTAATTATTAGTTCCATACGTTTAATACAAATTTGGAGAGTTTCAATGTTTCAATTGCTAGTGTGAGTGATCCAATGCGTGTGAGTTTGATGTACAATTTGTTCTTGATATTTTCACTATTATTGTTGTTGTACCTTTTGATGTTATTTTTGGAGAATTTTATATTGTAACATGTTATATGTTTAAAATCATATTTCATTAATAGAAGAATCTCCCATAATTTCTATGCAAAAATTGTCAATTTTGGGTGCTAGTTTGTTAAGAAATTGCCTTTGTGGGCATTTCAAATTAATTTATAAAATGATTTCTTGAGGGTTTGAAATATATTATCTTGTCTCATTTTTCTATGCATTGTTGTAATTTAAAAAATAGAAAATTATTACATTTTGGACATTATAGATGTATCACAGTTAAGATCTTTCCAACATTTAGGGTAAATTGTTTATCATGGGAAGTTTTTGCCAATCTCTATTTAATAGAACATTTCAAACAAACAAGGTAAAATCAACTTCTAAATGGTATGAAGAATACCAAATACTTACGAAAAGTGCAAAGGAATCCTTAACATTTTTTGAATATGTAGAGGTTAAGGGAAGAATTGTTCCCCAAGATGAGAATACTATTAGAATCCTTGGGGAGTTTCAAGGTAACTCTAAAGATTTCAAAGTTGGAGTATCTTTTTATAGGTACTTCATAAGGACTAGAGAGGAAGAAGAATAATTGAAGAAGGTTGAAGAAATTAGAAAGCAAGAGGAAAAAATAAATTTAGAGTCACAAAACATCATTGAGCAAGAACAAGGAGGACTTATCAAACAATTTGAAGGTAAAAGCCCTTTGGTAATAAAAATAGGTCAAAAGTTATGAGCTTGAGACTGAAAACAACACCTCTTACTTCAACATGCTATAAAATGTACCAAAAGCAAAAAAATAGTGAATAGACCCACACCACTGGAAAGTGCACAAAACCAACTTTTCGATGATATCTCGTTTGTCAATTTTTTCTTTTGTTGTTGATGGTTTTTTGGAGCAAGTGTTGCCATCAATGACAAAGGGGTGGATTATTGGAAGTTTTGAGATGTTGGAAGCTTGAGTTGTTTGTGAGTTGCTTGGGTGTTGTCATTGATGTCAACCCCTTGTATAAAGAGAGTGTTGGAATGCTACTCGTATTGATGGTGTGTCTAGAGTTGTTGGCATTGGTGTCAACACATTGTACTGGTGTTGGCATTAATGCCTTACTTCAGTATAGTTGCAGAGGTTGCTAACTTGACATGTGGTTGGGAAGATTGTTGTAGATTAAAAGTGTTACATGTTGCAGATGTTGTAGATGTGTTGTAGAGATGCAATGTTACCGATGAAGTTGGTTCACTTGGTTTCCAAGTAATTTTGAGAAAATTTGAATAAAAGAGAGTTCAGTGTGATAGAGTGGTGTTATGTGTTTTGCTCTACATTTATTCATGGTTGAAGATGTCCTCATGCAGTTTGCATGTGATGATCATAGGTTTTTAGAGGTTCTATATCTAGAGTTTTAGGTTCTAGATCGTACTGTAGTGGGAGATGTGTTTGATAGTGTGTCTATCTAGTAAAACAAGGTGTTTGGGAGAAATGAGATTGCTCCACATTTCTTCACAATGAAAGTTCTGGTGTTGTGGATCTAGGAACATTCTTATAGTGTATTTATCTACCTCCCCTTAAAGTTTTAGGTGTTGAGTTGTTCCGCAAGGTTGTCTGGTGTGTTGGATGTCTGTGCTAGTATGTCTGGTTACACAGAATAAAGGTGTTCTTGAGTTTCAGGTGGTTACAGTAGTTGTGTGCAGAATATTTTGATGATGCTAGAACATTTTGATATTTTGTATGGATTTTGTGTAGTGTTGTTGTGCGGTCCATGATATGTTTCTAGACCTTGAGAGATGTGTTTGGAGTCTCTTATTAGTGTTAGTGCATGTTTGGATGACCTAGCATGCTAGCGGTAATTGGAAAGGATAATTGTTGTTTGAGGAAGTGCTGAGAAGCACGCTAGTGTATATTTGGGTCCTAGTTAAGTAATGGCATGGTTTGGCTTCACTTCTTTATATTTTGGAAGTGTTTGGTGCCAACCTTTTTGATGTTGCACAGTAGAGGTGTATACATTTCCTTAAAGTTGACCTAATTGAGGTTGTTTTAGATCGTAGAGGGTATAAATGCAAGGATAATTGTTGTTTTTATTTAGCGTAGAGTATGTGATGCAAAATATGTGAATTTGATCAAGTGTGATGATCTGAGTTCGAGCCCTAATGCCTATGACTTCCTAATGTAGTGAGCAGGAGGTGTCTACATTTTAGTTTATTTGATGAGTTGTTTGTGCTTCAGTGAAACTTTAACTTCAAAATATGAGAGATGCATTGTTAGTAGTTCAAGTTGGCAATGAGAAACCTCTTCTTCTATCTTCTTTCTTCTGAACAGTGGGTCCTTTGGTAGTGAACCACCAACAATGAGCCTTTCTTTATCTCTCTAGGCAGTGAACCCTTAGTAGTGAGCCTTATTATATTTGGTATTGCAATTCATATATTAATAAGCTAATCCTCGCCATGGTTTTTCCCTTCTTAGGTTTTCCATGTAAATATGGTGTTCTTATGTGTTTGATGTGTTTGCATTACTGCTTTACATGTTTATTTTATGATAATGAATGTTAAAGGTTTAATGGTGGATAAGGGTTTAAGAGCTAATGCAAATCTGAATGTTAATGAGGGTTTGTGATGTTTTAAAAGTATACAACTAATTCACCCCCCCTTTCAATTATCTTGTGCATCTAACAAGGATAAAACAAGATAATGACATGTGTCCTCATCCTATGACATGAGACATAAAAAGAACATAAACTAAGTAAGCTTAAATAATTAGAGGTTAAGAGATCTAATCATTAAGTAAATAATTAATTAGAAAATACCTTTTAGTCTAACACCCCCTTAAGTGAAACTTAGGGAGACTCAAAACTATAAAGAAGAAATACAAGTGAAGGTCTAAGAAGCCTCCAAACAAAAATTGTTGCAAAGGAGTAGGAACAAATGATGAACATGAAGAACACCACTGAAGCATGAAGAAGTTGAAAGCACTGTCAAGGAATGAATGCTATAATGTTGAAAGAAGTACCTCCTCAGAAATAGATGATTATCAGGATCAATAAGATAAGAATCTACATGAGTGCCCCCAACAACACTACTTGAATCAAGTGGAAAACAAAGGCAAACATCTGGGAATAGAAGATGCAGATGGCACATAAATATGCATGAGTGACCCCAATGACACTACTCAACTAATGCATGAAAATTACAAGTAAAAAATACAGGTACCAATAGTCCAAAGAAACTAATCAACTGAAGATGGAAGGTCGCCTCCACAAAATTTAGGAATAGAAGAGTGTCTATACATGGTAAATGTCCCATCTCACCAAAATGCATGGGTAACCAAACACTGCATCCACCTAGTACATAAGAACAAATATTAGATACATAGCTTAGAACAAATAAAAACCAAGGAAGAATTAGCATCAATAGTATGATACCCCCATAATGTGGAGAAGGGAGAGATATGAAAAGCCCACTAAAATTGAATGTCAAAATGTAGTACATGAAAAAGAACTAGCAACATCAAATGGTGCATGAAGAGGTACCAACAATTGAAAAAGGGTGTGCAAACAAAAAACACACTTGCATGAAGGTAGATAAGGTTGTGATTGCAAAGAGAAGCTCACACAACAAACTCCCCATGACACTTTATGAAGTAGTGTGAGTACAATAATAACACAACATAATGTGCAATATCCCAGTAATGCATGTACAATGTTGAGGCACTTTATTTTAGTGTGTTTAAATATGAGAAGTTCTTATAGTGGAAGCTCACAATGTCCAAAAAAGACCACATGCTGAAAATATAATTCTCTAACAAAAAATGAGGAAATTGATAGCACCATGATGAGTTACATGAAAAATCATGCACTTTCAAAAAAATGGGACCCAAAAAGGAGTCCAAATGCAGAATATATGGCCCGCCAAAGTATCTAAAATGAGGATTGCACAACAACAACATTGAGAAAATTAATTTTTGGGAAAAAGCAACAAAATCCAAAACTAGAAACCACCTACACCAATGTGAAGAGCACCTTCAAGATATTGCCTCTAGAAGATGGAGTGCAAAATTGAAAAAATCCCAATGGAGAGGGTAGGGTTGAGCAAAAAATGCACCTTTGCCAAATTTGGCACAAATACATCCAAATGTGGAGATACACAAAATTTAAAACCTCTAATAAAAAAATCTCCAAATAGATACAGGGTATTTATTGTAAGAAAAAAATTTGCAGGTTTTTATTTTAAAGGTAAAAAACAACAAAAATATTTTATTACATTTTTTATAAGAAAAAATATATATTAAAAAAAAAATTCTATTTGTGAGGTATTAAAATATGTGAGTGCAAAAGCAAAGTAATACAACACAATCAATGAAACATTATATTAGAGATTTCAAATAACAATAATCAAACTGAAAGAACAAAATCTCTAATGTCGTCCCATTGTCCTCTATCTCCAAGGATTTTCAAGTCATTTTGGCTCTCAGATTGTGTGTATGCACATGACTTGTTAAATGACAACCTAAAGAATGAGATGCTAGAAATGCAATAAACCTTTCTACATGATTGATTGCTAAATGATATGTTGTAGATGATTGTGCAAAGATTATGATAATGCTATGATATTGATAATGTAAATGCTAGGATGCAACTACATAAATTAAGATGCAGCTAATACTAAAGCCATGACTGATTAAACTAAATGATACTAAGATGCTCAATGCTAAGATGATGCTAAGATAACAATGCTAGTGAAATTTCTGCAGAATATACTTATGCTCAATTATCAATATGAAATGTTGTAAATGAGGTTGTGCTTATAGATTTCTTCAAGGCATAAGCTGATGTGGCAGGATTCAATGGTTTGGATTCAATCTCGAGAGATGGACGGTCAAAGTGAAGAGGTTAGAGAGAATCAAGGAGAGTGTTCCCTTTAGTGGAACAAATTGCCAAGTGTGAGAGGAATCAAATGGAGGAGAAAGCCAATTGTCTCAAAATTGGTTAGAATTTGTTGGAGATGAATGCTAAATAAATATTAAGAATATTTATTTTCATGAGACACATGATGAGGTGGAAGGTGAGAAGTTAGTAGAAATGTGCTCAAATTCAAATATAAAATTCAAATTTAATAAAAGGGATTTAATTAAATAAAACTAACTAATTAAAGTTGTTTATTTAATTAAAACATGAAGAGAATGATTTAAGATAAGAAGAAATAAAGAAAGTGAACTATATAAATAAATTTGTCGATTTATTTATAAGTAGAGGAATTAAAGATTTATTAATTAAATAACTAGTATTTAATTAATTTTCTTTGGACCAATTTTAGGTGTATACACTATTTTTTAAGAAAAAAATATATAAAAAACTTTATTTAAAAAAAATATATTGAAAAAAATTATTGGGTGGCGAGGGGTTGAGCCCACCTATGCTAGCCTTTGATAGGTCCCGAGGGGTCATGCGCCCTGCCACATTGTGGTAGGGGGCGATACCCCCCAATAAAACTTATTTTTTAATATAATATTTAAAAAACAAAAAGCCTGCGTGACCCTATACAAGGATTTTTAATTTGATTTTTTTTTTGTAGGGAAAAAAATTAACCAAAAATACCTCGATCTGCATGCAGGGAGGCCATATGACCGACCTAGCAATTTTTTTGCCCCAAATGCTCTCGACACAAGTTTTGATGATTTGATAAGTGATCTTAAGGTTTTTGTATCTTCTAAGCATGATGACAATGTCTGTTTTGACTCAAAATACTCCAAAATTGCAACTACCCTCCAGGTCTAGAAAAAAACTACTTCAAACCCTTGTAGATCTGATCTCTAGAATCCAAATCAAGCCAAACAAAAGGTAGATCTAATTTTTATGACAACTCTGAATGCAATGGAAGACTTTGTTTTGGTCTAGGATACACCAAATGATAGCTCAAGGCAAAAAATATCCAATAAAGAGAAGGGATTACAAGTCTGGAGCTCTGATACTATGTTGAAGTTGTGAATAACACAAGACACAAGATCAAACAATGAACAAAGACACCTTCCATGCAAGAGATCTACAAATAATAATATGCAATATCCTCAACAAGAAAAAGCTACAACAATGAATCTCCAAAATCTCAAGAGATAATGACAGGCTTAGAAGAGCAACGGTAAATGAGAAAGGGATTAGATTATGACAAGTGTCAACATCTCATGCAATGAGAAAATGATTTAATAATGGCTCAAATAATAAAAAATAAAATCACTCTTAAGTTTAGCTTAAGTGCAAGAGAATAAATTAGCCTAATAATTAATTAAAGATTAAATAATTATTAGCTAATGTACGATTACTCTAACATGAACTATTAAATTATAGTCTAGCTAAAAAAGGTTCCTTCTTCAGAAAAATAAGGGGAGGAATAAGAAAAAGCTCTTACAACTAATTTTGGAGATGCACATACAAAAATATTAGAATGTGGAGTAACATAAGTATATGAAAAATTTATCCCATTATTTGGTTGAGTAAGAGGGCTATATATTAGCTTATATAAGTTTGTATACTTCTCATTAGTATTGTTAAGAAAATATGTATTAACTTGTGTACTCTTAAAATAAGAGAGAAGAGGAGAGTAACTATTTATAATTATACTAGAAATTGGGGGAAATGTTTTTCTTATATATGTAGAGTGATCAATTAATATATTTTTTCTCATAAAGGAAATAAAAGGCATCGTACATTAACTTAATCAATTAAGTTTGTTCCTTATAATGGATTGGGAAAATAATAAATTATAAGTTCACTGCAATTAAATTCATATATAAGCCATCAAATATTTCACATGTACTTTAGCATCTCTATCATTAGAAAATGTGATGATATTATTTAGTTATTAGAGAAAGAAGTAAAATAAAATGCATCATAGATATAACAATCATTAGTAGAAAGATATATATTCAAACATTAATTATAACATGAATTTATTGTGTTATCTATGTCACCATGAATGACATATTTCTCATCACATGTAGTAGAATAAAAATCCTCATGATAGATTATAATGTGTGATAGGAGTGGAAATAATAGAGGTGTTGAAGGATGAATTCTAATGTGATTTAGCATATGCTAAGAAGAGGTAAATCATTAAGAAGTTAATAAAAGTTTACATGGGGAATAGGGTGTAGTAAAATGATACATAAAGATAGTATAGTGTCAAAAGGGGAGGGGGATTTGATAAGTCATAGGAAGGGGGAAGTAAAAACTCAATGGATCCAAATGAGTTGTTGGGGAAATATTAAAATATGAGATATCGTAAGGAGGTAGAGACTTATAAGAAGTATATAAGGATACCTTGGGTGGTGTAGGATGGGTGGTAGGAATGGTAATGAAGGGTGGTTCAAAATGAAAATAATACTTAGAAACATTGTAAGGTGGATCAATGTCTAAGGGATAAGTATTAGATATAAGAGAATGAGTGGGAAGAGAGAGGTATACGAAAAAAAATTAGTTCTAAAGGAAGGATACAATAAATAAAAATTTGAAGTATCATAAGGTGTATAAGGAATAATATCCACATAATCATCTTGGATAGACACTGAAAACATTGAAAGAGTGGTCATAAAGAGGGATATAGGAGCCATTGGGTATGGAATAATAAAAGGTCTTGAGTAAACCAATAGAAAGGATAGTGAGAAGAGGTGAGTTATTATTATCATCAAGGGATGTGTCTAAGAAAAGAGTATAATATGGATCAATAGGATGACATTTAGGGGAAGGAGGTGAGATAGATTGGATAAAATGGCATATAGGGAATATCCAAGTGATGGAAAGAATATTTTTGGTAAGAAAATATTCAATATATGATCATAACAATTAAATTAAAAAAAATAATTTAAGAAAGTAAAAAAATGAGTAAGCATATAAGGGTGATATTAAGAATGTTATGGTCACAATGAGGGTAAAGGATTATTGCATTAGAATAAGTAGAGGCCATGGTATAAGTCAAGAAAAGTAAATTAAGGTAAATATTTCTTGGAGTAGGTGTTAGGAATGGGTGATATGGAAAATAGGATGTTAGGAAGGTTGGATCAAGAGGCAGGACAAAGGAAAATAGTATTGTGAATGGGATAAAGAGGTGTTGTGAAGAATAAAATGGTACCAATGGGTTTTAAAGAGGGTATTATTGATGGTTGTAACAAGATAAGAGGCATTGCGATATTGGAATAATGTGATGAAGGCAAGAATTTATAAGGATAGTGTATGTGTGACAAAATTAGGTGTTGGAAATTAAGATAAGGGTGTTGGAGTGATCTAAGAGGGTGTTATATATACATTATAAATTAGGAAATTTCTATACAAGGATACGCAAAATTGAAATACATCTTGACAAATGGGAAAGAGGTGTTGGGGAATGAAAGAGTAGGTGGGAGGTTTTTGGAATAAGTGAACAAGATATGATGGCAAGCAAAAGTAGTATCATGAGTTTGGTTGATGGTTGGAAAAAGGGAGTTTTGTGGAAAGTTAATACATTACTATGAAAATTATGTTAGTATTTGGTAAGGGTTAGGGATGGTAATATAGTAAATTAAGTGTTGGCCCCACGATTGTCGTTGCACCAAAAGATCGACCTGTTAATGCCCGGTACAACTACCCAAGTTAACAAATCCACAAGAGATAGTTAAGCCATGTCATGAATACCAAGGGGAGCGTTGAGCATCTACCAACAACCTCCCCCTCAACATTACCCAAGGGAATTCGAACTTGACACCTTTGGCTCTGATACCACTTGTTTGCCCCATGATTGTTGTTGCACCAAAAGATAGACCTGTTAATCCTTGATACAACTATTGGAATTGTGTGCCTCAATCCCATAGCCTGAAACCTCTAGTAAGCAATTTCGGTGTGACTATTGAGATGTCTGGCTGATCTGCTAGTTGATCCTAAACTGTTGCTATGACCTCCTGAATGTCTTGGCGATCGACATAACCTGAACCTTTGGCGTAACCTGGGACAGTCAGAATGTTGTCTCGGCGACGGTAGAAAGTTTGGCCGATATCGGCGTGACCCTTGGTCTGTCTAGCCGATGCAGTAATCGGTATGACTTTCTCCTATCAGAATGTGTCTTAGCGATAAGAGATGTCTTCCCGACAGTGTTACAGTCAGAGTCATCGGGATAACATAAGGGTTCGGTAGGAAATATTGGCGACAGGGAGATCTCTGGCTGACAGGTCACTCTTATCAAATATCGGGGATACTCTAGGTGACAAGCGGTGTCGGGGAGACCCTTGGCCGAAAGGCTTGCTTCGGTATGAAGTCACAATGATAGCCGAAGTCTTGCTGATAGCTTTCACTTGGAGTCTTCGGGGTAACACGGAGGCTTCGTTATGAACTCTTGGCCACTTATGTTTGTCTCACCGATGCTCATTGGGGTAACTTGGAAGTCTCGGTAAGAAGTCTTGCCGACGGTGGGTTCTCTCGCCGATAGGTGTGAACATCGTTGTAACCTCTTGGCGATAGCGGTAAGTCCTACCGATGGTTGTTTGTTTCGGTATGACATGAAGGCTTGGTGTAATCTCTTGGCAATAGCAATAAGTCTTGCCAATTGTTGGACACTTCAGAATAACTTGTGAACATCGATGTGATGTCCTAGCAAGTAGCAATAGTCTCACCGAATGGAAAGCTAATGTCTATGTGACTTTGGGACTTCGGTATGATGTCGCATTGAATAGCGATTGTCTTGGTGATAGCAATACAAGTGATGATCATCGGTATGAGGTCTTGGCGACAAGGCGAAGTCTAAGCGATAGCTTTCTGAACTTGGTGTAACCTCTTGCTGATAGTGAGGACTCTTGGCGACAGCTACAGTTAGGTCTCATGGCATTAGGGAGACATGGTTAGTGTCTCACCGACATGCTAATACAGGTTGAATGCCTTTGACCGATTGGGAGACCATCCTACATGGTGTGTCTTCTACCAATCAGAGAAGCCAAATGGGAACCGTTGGAAGTTAGTTTGTTGTGGCCGTTCTGTGAGGAAGTTCAAAAAATAGAGATGACATGGATATACTCTGGAATTGCAAATGATGTTCAGTTCGATGAATAGTTGTTCGATATAGATGAGCGATAGAGTGAGGGCCGAGTGGCTGGCTGGAAGGCCGAGGCCATGAGGTCGAAACAGAGGAAGTGAGAGGCCGGGTTATGCTACTGAATTCTCTCCTGATCAAGGATTGAATGCCATGGTTGATCTCTCATATTGATCAGTATTGTATATTGTGTGAGGGTATTGCAACAATACGAAGATTGTTTGGCTTGAGAGGTTGATCAGGAAATGTACAAAGGGAGAGTTGGTTACCAGATTGTATCCAGAATGAACAAGATGTAATCTCTGAAAAGGCTATGAGCCTGAATTGTATTGTAACCTTTAGTTGTTGAATAATACAATGGCTCTATCTTTGGAGTGTGGGGTTTTTTACCCGAAAGGGTTTTCCCACGTAAGTCTGTGTGTTCTAGTTTTTTGTCTTATCTTTCATTTGTGTTGGTTCTGCTTCTAGAATCTGTTATTGCATGATGTTGAATTTACATGTGCTTCTCTTAGAAGGATTAATGTGGGAAATGAACTGTGTCTGTTTTCACTTTAACACATAGTTGTATGTGTCTTTGAGGAAATCTAATCGAAATTGAAGTTACCAAAGGCACCATTGTTCTTGGAGATTTATCTGAGATGCCCTAAATTTCCCTAACAAGTGGTATCAGAGCCATCTTTTGGTTGCTGGTTCTGGGTATTTCTCCTATGAAGATTTCATAGCTTGATAGGCTGGAGGAAATTTGGAGGAATGGATTGATTTATTGATCCTTTGGTGAGTGGAAGTCTTGTGATATTCGGAGATAGCAGACAACTTGAAGGATGGTGGAGATGGAAAAGGGAGTTAATCATGTTGTTTTGTTGTGATTTGTGTCTCCTGGTTGGCAGCGGTATAACCTTGGTGTATGAGGTGTATTTTCTTGCTCCGTGGCTATGTAGCAGTAAAGCTTTCATATTGGAAGTCTGTGTGAGAGGCTCCTTGGTGATATGGAGAAGCCTAGTTTGTTTCTTAGCCATGGAAGAGAGTGCTTATTCTAGGTGGTGTTTTCCTGGTGAGGGAAGGCACTGTTTTCCTATTAATCTCGAATACATAAAAGCTATGGAGTTAATCATTAGTTGATTTGCAAGCTTCTGAAATAGCCTATCTCTTTCTCAGATGCATGTACATGTTTTACACGGTTAAGAAAAACTTGTGGTTATGTGGAATTGTTGTTAAGCTATTTTCTAGACACTGGCTTTTGGGGTGTTGCTGGATGAGATAGTTGCAAATCTGCATGCATGCTTTGTGCATGGTTTGAGGAGGTGTGATTTCTTCTCTACATGGGAGTGTTGGTACGTGATTTGTCACTCAACATTCATGTGGTGGTGCTTGTGAGTTCCTTGATTATGGTGCTTGTTGTGGACATGATTGGAAAATCAGATTTGGCATGTTCTAGTGTTTGAGTCATGATTGTCTATGTGGTTATTCTCTTTGAAATCTCAGTGTTGCAGTTTCAAATGCGATGATGGGTTTGCATGTTCGATGTTTGTGATCTATGAGTTATGCGATTGGTGGATTAGCTACCCATTGGATGGAGTGAGATAACTTGGATGTGGAATGTCTTTATCCACGAGGTTGATTCATTGCTAGTGCATACTTGTTAGTTGGCCTTGTTTGTGGTCACTTGTGCATTGGTGTGATTGTTTTGAGATGAGAGGATGGATATTGTTGAGTACCTGAATAGTCATTTATGGGAACCTGAAGCAGGTGTACATGATGCTTGGAGAGCTCGTATGTCATGTTTCAGTGGGAGCTTTAGCAGTAATTGTGGTTTCATCACATGGTGGTGAATGGTCTTCTTTAGTGTTGCTGATGTTTCAAGGGGGAACTTTTAGATCCTGTTTCTGCAGAAGGGTTCTTTCGCTTTTGCATGGACATTATTTGAAGATGTGCAACATCTTGGATCCATGGAGGATGCTTGGAGTCTTTGGCTGAGGTGTCGGTGGTGCTTGACATGTGATGTTGGTTTTGAGTCTGTTTGCTTTATGTCATGGTATACTCTTGTTTGTACACTGGAGTTTTGGCATTGTGCATTGTACTTGAGACCATGGTGAAGTTATTTGAAGTATGGTATGTCCTAAGGGGATATGTAGATCATGGTGTCATGGTAAGTTCCTGATTCAGATGATTAGAGCTTTGATAGTGGTTTGGTAAATTCTTTGTGTATTTGGTGCTTTGATTATTTGCTTGATACTTCGTGATAGTGCAGTAATGTAGTTGAAATTTAGCACGAGATGATCAGTTTCTAGTACTCATGGATACATGAAGAATAACGTGAGGCTATTTTTCTCTTCTTAGAGAAGTGTTGTTGATTGTTACTCTTGATAAATTTTTTAGCAGAAAGTTTGAGAAGCCTACACCTTGGTTGAACGTGAGTTCAATTAGAGACCTATGAGGGTGAAGCCACATAAGTGGTTTACACTTTTGAAGAGGAAGGAAATTTCAAAATTTTCCCATTCCTCATATCAAATGGGTTCGGCCGAACCCTAAGGTTCGACCGAACCATTTAGTTGGTTCGGTTGAACCTTAGGGTTCGGCCATGAACCGAACCAAATCCCCTATTAAAAAATCATACTAGAGTGGGTTCGGCCAAACCTAGGTTCGGCCGAACCCATTTAGTATGGCTAAAACAAAAAACACATTCATTTAATTGCTTTTTTTAATTGTATGTGTTGGTGGTTCGGCCGAACATGGGTTCGGTCGAACCCTAGTTCGACCGAACCCTTCCAAGATGTTCGACCGAACACTTGTTCGGCCGAACCCCTCTTTTTTCATCCTTGGTTCCTAAGGCACTAGAATTGTTGAAAATTTTGCGTTTCGAAGCTCAATTTCAGAATGAAAATGGAGAAGATCTCAAAAACCCAACTAGTATCGGGTTCCCCTCAAAACGAGCTATCCAACGAATATAATTTTAGTATGTTTTGATTATATTATCTATCTATTTTTTAAGTTTTATTAAATATAGGTTTTTCAATCGAAAAACAAAACTCTGCTTTGCACAAGTGGAAAAATAGAAGATTATCAAAAATTTTTTTAAAAAATATGAGGCACCGGATATTGAGTCCTTGATCCAACAAAAAAAAAAAGGAATTTTACATACGAAAGTGCGTTATACGGTCGTGTTATGTCCGAATTGTAATTGATTTGACTTTAAAACTTGATTAAAGAAAAAATATTCAATAAAAAACTATCTAACTAAGTGGAAGCACTAGATATCGAGCTACAAATCTAAATTTGAAAGAATTGGAATTTTATCTTTCAAGGAAAAAAAGTTATGCATTATACGGTGGCCACTTTTAAAATGCTATTTTTGAAAAACCAATTTTCGTGGGAGATGGAAAAGAAGTGCAATCTGATTCCAAAAAATTGAAAAAATATTTTTAGAATCTACGCACAAAATATGACAAGACTCTAGTTTGCATCATCTTCAAATTCTTTACGGTTTAATCGCTATAGGTGCCCGAATGTGGAGATTGTGTTAAAAAAAAAAATATCAGTGTCCAGTTAGGCCAAAAAGTGTAAACCACTATTGTGGGATCACCCATGAGGAGATTGCTCTTGGATTAGTCATGATGGCTTATATATCTCTAAGGAGTATTCTTGTTCCCACTATTGGTCTGCTCGGCAGTTTATCTGAGAGGTATTTGGCCCATTATATTTTTTAGATGTGTTTTATGTTCATTTTCATGCTATGGATCTTGAATTGCTGTTTAATGGTTCCAGAGGATTCATATTGGAAGTTGTACAACTTGTTTATCTCCTTGAGCTTTCGTGTTATGTGTTTTACTGTTGAGAATTGGTAGGAGATGATGTATGGGTTGATTTCCTGAAATGGGGAATGAACTAGCTTGATCTTCTTTGAGAGGCTTACATCCATGTTGATTACATGATATTAGAAGTTGGTTTGATCTTGGTTATTGAACGGTTGGATGTTGTTAAGGATTTTATTTTGGGATGAGAAGGAGATCATTCTTGACACAGCTGGCTGTTAGAAGTGTATATAGGAGGATGTTCTACAGGGATATGGTGTGCAGAGTTTTTTCTTTGGTCTTGGTTTACTTCCTGGATGTTTGGTTTCACATTTCATTGGTTTGAGGTTTGGTTGGAGCTATAGTGATCACTTGCTTGTGGTCATGTGTTTTCACTCATGTTCATGGGTGATGACATGGAGGTTCTTAATCCTTTTTCCTTTGATTGCGTGTGGAGAACTTGGGAGAACTGTGAAGACTTGTGGTGAGAGAAATGAATCTTGTAACGGTTTGTTGCAGGTTGTGCGTATCATTGTGGATATTTTTAGTACTGCATGGTTACATTTTCTATGTGCTGTTATTGGTAGACTTGGTATGTCTTTGATCTTTCAGATTTGGAATTACTCAGGCAGTGGGAGTTCCTGTTGTGTTTTGTCTTCTTCGACTGGTTGGCACTTGGAGCTTATATTTGCTGTTATTGAGTTGGTTATAGTTTGGCATGAGGTTACTAATGCTTATATCTTTTAGGTATGTGGGTTTGGATGGAATAGCACGAGCTGTGGGTGCTATTTTTAGTCGCGTGAGTCTATCAGTTGGATGGAAGTAGTCAGTCTGATTGTTGTTCTAGCTGGTGTTTTCTATCTTGTTTCTAGAGAATGACTTCACGGTTGTGTTCTATTTGAGGCTTTGAAGTTGATATTGCTTCTGTATAGCGTCTGAGCATAGTGAAGTGGTAGCAGTATCTTGTTGATGATATCACTGGGATCTTTTGCTTGTGTTTGTTGGACTGGAGCTTACTCACCTTGGCTTGTGTCTTTCTTCCACAAGTGGCATGTTGGAAGATGACAGGGTTTGTTGCTTGAATGGTGGACATCTTGGATGTTGGTGCTGAATTCTTGATGGAGCATGAGAGAATGTTTGAGGTCTATATGGTTTCTTGGAAGGCTGTGATCGATTGCATTTCAGTTTCTTTGTTGGATAGTGAGTTGCAATTGGATGCTTGGTCTTTGTTGCAGATTGTTCGATAGATTGTTATTTGTGGAATCTTGTTAATTGGGTGTCTTGAGTATTACGGTGTCTGAACTGGTGGAGCTAGTGTGATCTTAGTTTCTGGTTGCTTTGGAGGTGCATGTGTGATCTTCGTCAAGTGGGAGATTGTTGGAATTGTGTGCCTCAATCCTACAGCCTGAAACATCTTGTGAGAAATTTAAGTGATTGTTGAGATGTTTGGATGATCTGCTAGTTGATCTTGAACTGTCGCTGTGACCTCCTGAATTTCTTGGCGATCGACATAACCTGAACCTTCGGTGTAACTTGGGACAGTTAGAATGTTGTCTCGGCGAGAGTAGAAAGTCTAGCCAATATCAACGTGACCCTTGGTCTATCTGGCCGATGTAGTAATTGGTATGACTTGCTCCTATCAGAATGTGTCTTAGCGATAAGAGATGTCTCGCCGACAGTGATACATTCAGAGTCGTCGGGATAACATAAGGGTTCGGTAGGAACTCTTGGCGACAGGGAGATCTCTGGCCGATAGGCCACTCTTATCGAATATCGGAGAGACTCTAGGTGACAAGCGGTGTTGAGGAGACCGTTGGCCGAAAGGATTGCTTCGGTATGAAGTCTTAGCGATAGCTTAAGTCTTACCGATAGCTTTCACTAGGAGTCTTTGGGGTAACATGGAGGCTTCGCTATGAACTCTTGGCCACTTATGTTTGTCTCATCGATGCTCATCGGGGTAACTTGGAAGTCTCGGTAAGAAGTCTTTCCGATGGTGGGTTCTCTCGCCAATAGGTGTGAACATCGCTCTAACCTCTTGGCGATAGCGGTAAGTCCTGCCGATGGTTGTTTGTTTTGGTATGACATGAAGGCTCAGTGTAATCTCTTGGCGATAGCGGTAAGTCTTGCTAACTGTTGGACACTTCGGAATAACTTGTGAACATCGGTGTGATGTCCTGGTGAGTAGCGATAGTCTCACCGAATGGAAAGCTAACGTCTATGTGAATACGGTATGATATCTCATCGAATAGCGATTGTCTTGGCGATAGTGATACAAGTGATGATCATCGATATGAGGTGTTGGCGACAAGGCAAAGTTTGAGCGATAGCTTTCTGAACTCGGTGTAACCTCTTGCCGATAGTGAGGACTCTTGGTGACAGCTACAGTCAGGTCTCATGGCATCGAGGAGACACGGTTAGTATCTCACCGACATGCGAATACAGGTTGAATGCCTCTGACCGATTGGGAGACCATCCTACGTGGTATGTCTTCGACCAATCAGAGAAGTCAAATGGGAACCGTTGGAAGTTAGTCTATTGTGGTTGTTCTGTAAGGAAGTTCAATAGACAGAGATGACATGGATATACTCTAGAATTGCAGATGATGTTCAGTTCGATGAACAGTTGTTCGATATAGGTGAGTGATAGAGTGAGGGCCGAGTGGCTGGCTGGAAGGTCAAGGCCATGAGGACGAAACAGAGGAAGTGAGAGGCAGGGTTATGCTACCGAATTGTCTCTTGATCAAGGATTGAATGCCATGGTTGATCTCTCATGTTGATCTATACTGTATACTATGTGAGGGTATTGCAATAGTATAAAGATTGTTTGGTTTGAGAGTTTGATCAGGAAATGTACAGAGGGAGAGTTGGTTACTAGATTGTATCCAGAATGAACAAGATGTAATCTCTGAAAAGGCTATGAGCCTGAATTGTATTGTAACCTTCAGTTGCTGAATAATACAATGGCTAGATCTTTGGAGTGTGGGGTTTTTTACCCGAAAGGGTTTTCCCCACATAAGTCTGTGTGTTCTGGTTTTCTGTCTTATCTTTCATCTATGTTGGTTTTGCTTCTAGAATTTGTTATTGCATGATGTTGAATTTACATGTGCTTCTCTCAGAAGGATTAATGTGGGAAATGAACTGTGTCTATTTCCGCTTTAGGACATAGTTATATGTGTCTTTGAGGCAATCTAATTGAAATTGAAGTTACCAAAGGCACCACTGTTCTTGGAGATTTATCTGAGATGCCCTAAATTTCCCTAACAAGTGGTATCAGAGCCATCTTTTGGTTGCTAGTTCTGGGTATTTCTCCTGTGAAGATTTCTTAGCTTGATAGGCTCTCCTGTGAAGATTTCTTAGCTTGATAGGCTGGAGGAAATCTGGAGGAATGGACTGATTTATTGATCCTTTGGTGATTGGAAGTATTGTGATATTCAGAGACAACATGTAGCTTGAAGAATGGTGGAGATGGAAAAGGGAGTTGATCATGTTGTTTTCTTGTGATCTGTGTCTCTTGGTTGGCAGTAGTATAACCTTGGTGTATGAGGTGTATTTTCTTGCTCCGTGGCTATGTAGCAGTAAAGCTTTCATATTGGAAGTATGTGTGAGAGGCTCCTTGGTGATATGGAGAAACCTAGTTTGTTTCTCAGCCATGGAAGAGAGTGCTTATGCTAGGTGGTGTTTTCCTGGTGTGGGAAGGCATTATTTTCCTGTTAATCTTGAATACATAAAGGCTATAGAGTTAATCATTAGTTGATTTGCAAGCTTCTAAAATATCATATCTCTTTCTCATATCCATGTACATGTTTTACATAGTTAAGAAAAACTTGTGGTTATGTGGAGTTGTTAAGCTATTTTCTAGACACTGGCTTTTTGGGTGTTGTTGGATGAGATAGTTGTAGTTCTGCATGCATGCTTTGTGCATGGTTTGAGGAGGTGTGATTTCTTCTCTACATGGGAGTGTTGGTACGTGATTTCTCACTCAGCATTCCTGTGGTGGTACTTGTGAGTTCCTTGATTATGGTGCTCGTTGTGGACATGATTGGAAAATCAGATTTGGCGTGTTCTGGTGTTTGAGTCATGATTGTCTATGTGGTTATTCTCTTTGAAATCTCAGTGTTGCAGTTTCAATGTGATGATGGGTTTGCATGTTCAATGTTTGTGATCTACGAGTTATGCGGTTGGTGGATTAGCTACCCATTGGTTTGCAGGAGATAACTTGGATGTGGGATCTTTATCCATGAGGTTGATTCATTGCTAGTGCAGACTTGCTAGTTGGCCTTGTTTGTGGTCACTTGTGCATTGGTGTGATTATTTTGAGATGAGAGGTTGGATATTGTTGAGTACCTGAATAGTCGGTTATGGGAACCTGAAGCAGGTGGACATGATGCTTGGAGAGCTCGTATGTCACGTTTCAGTGGGAGCTTTAGCAGTAATTGTGGTTTCATCACATGGTGGTGAATGGTCTTCTTTAGTGTTGCAGATGTTTCAAGGGGGAGCTTTTAAATCCTATTTCTGCAGAAGGGTTCTTTCGCTTTTGCATGGACATTATTTGAAGAGGTGCAACATCTTGGATCCATGGAGGATGCTTGGAGTCTTTGGCTGAGGTTTTGGTGGTGCTTATCAGGTGATTTTGGTTTTGAGTCTATTTGCTTTATGTCATGGTATACACAATGCAAGGCTTGAAATGATAGGTAACACAAATGGACTCTATAGCTAAGGTATTCAAATTTGGAGAGTGTTATAGGGAAATTCTATGTCTTGGTTGAAAGGAAATAAGACAACTAGGATATTCAAATTTGGAGAGTGTTAAAAGAAAATTCTATGGCTTGGTTGAAAGGAAATAAGATAGCTATGGTTTCATAATGTAAGAGGATAAACTAAAAGGCTTATAGGTAAGGATAGATTTCATAGCTTCAAAATTTCAAATTCTTTTAGTCTTCCTCCTTTAAGAGTATTTATAGTTTTCCTTTGAAATGGATGAATGAAAATAATAGTTCATAAATAAATATAGAGAACCCAATCATCTAATGAGTGAAAAGTGGAAAATATAGGTTTATATATTACATTGTACTACCTTTTGGGGTTGTTGAAAGAAAACATAATTCAGGTGTTGTCTAGAAGGTTTAGATAAAATTTAGATAGAAAATTCAACAAAAATAGTCACATCCATTTTACACCATTTTATTGGTCGTTCTAAGGTCTAAGGGGTATCTTGTTGGATTGTGATCACAAAAAGGCCAAAATAATGTTTAACAAGGATTAAAACATACTAGGAAAGTAGATGCTAAAATATAAAAGTGGAACGGGGAAGTTGTAGGGTATGCAATTTTTTTTTTATAATTGTCATCTAGCATTGTACTACCCATATACTATATGAAGGTGGAGGTTTACTCATATTCTTGGATTAAAAAGTTAATAGCATAATCAAGAAAGAACATTATTGGAGACTTAATTCATTACCCAAGATTAATCTATTTATTGAATGCAATAGTTCTCACACCATTATTCTCAGTATGTTAATATACATCATTATTTTTTATGTTAAATATATACTCAAAAGAAAAGAAATAAAAGATAAACCACTTTCTAAGAATTTAAAGCATGAATATAATTACATAAAATGTGAAAAAAAGCTAAGATAATGGAAATTCTTTCTACACTAATCTATGAGAGGATATTTTTTCTATAAAATATGATAAAAAAATATCAAGAAATAAAAGATTAAAAAAACCATTATATATTGATATACTTTGGTAAATTCCTTTTAGGAAAAACCTAGTGTCTAAATCTTGAACCATTTTTATTCCCAATACTACCAATGATTATGATACGATTCTAGGATGACAATACCAATAATAAACTTGGATAATTTTAGTAACATAATAGTACCTTATGTGATTATGTCATTTATCAATATGTAATTGCATTAAGAGATTCTATCAAAATTGACACAAAACTAATGGGAATTAACATGGGTAATAAAATTTCATCATTACAAGAATTAACATCGTAAGGAAATAAATCACTCTTTGAAGTATTATGTTTAGAGTTTAATTAAATTTAATTTAGATTCTACTAAGTTGAGATTGAAATAAGTAGAGATATAAGTAATAAAAACAAAGTTAGAAAGGTCCTTGTAGAAATATTCACACACAAAAAAATTAAGCATGATCACTTTTAAACATTTTGAACTGTATCAAGACTAAAAAATATAAAAGTACCAAACCTTAAAGAATCAACATTATGCCAAAAGGTTAATATATTAGGTAAATTTAATTTGGATTTAAATGAGCTGGGATTGAAATAAATATAGATTTGAGTAATATAAATAAAAAAGATGAAACACTTAGATGGTGTATGATGTGTTTTCATTTTTGACCTATTTGATCAATTATGATATCGTGATAGAAAAAAGGAAACTAGAATTTAGTATTGAATTAGTAAACATGAATCTATGACAGATGATTTGAAACTTGGGACTAGGTTGTACCCATGGTTTGGTCTCAGAACACTTGATTACTTTTAAACATTTTGAATTGTATCAAAACTAAAAAAATATAAAAGTACCAAAACTTAAAGAATCAACATTATGCCAAAAGGTTAATATATTAGGTAAATTTAATTTGGATTTAAATGAGTTGGAATTGAAATAAATATAGATTTGAGTAATATAAATCAAGAAGATGAAACGCTTAAATTGTGTATGATGTGTTTTCATTTTTGACCTACTTGATCAACTATGATATAGTGATAGAAAAAAGTAAACTAGAATTTAGTATTGAATTAGTAAACATGAATCTATGACAGATGATTTGAAACTTGGGACTACGTTGTACCCATGGTTTGGTCTCAGAACACTTGGTCACTACAAGGATTAGTTCAATGTAAAAATTTACCTTCAAGATTTATAGATCCTACTTGCATGTGCTTATACCTACATCTTAGAAACTAGTAGCACTAAAAAGTACCTTTGGGGCGTTGTTATGGATAGAGGGAAGAACATTGACTTTCTTGATAACAATCAAGCATCATGACTAATATAATAAGTTAAAAATACTTTAAATAGAGAATGTAAATGTTGATTCAAGTAAGACCAAGTAAATTGATACTCATACAGTAATACAATTGAGATTGATGTGACTAAATGCAAAGGATTTTGTGTCACAAATCAATGATTAAGCTTGGTGTTAAGTGTTGGATTTCATACAAAAAGATGTAAGTTTGTCAATTGTTGATCACATTTAGTAAGGATTTTAAAATAATTTTTTCACAATACTATTGTAAACTATGAATCCTTTGAATGTTCTTGTTTCTAGAAAGTCTCATGTAAATCTTATCATTTTTTTAAATAGTTATTTTAGAGAAAAAGTTTAAGTCGAAATCGTAGCTTACAAGAACAAAATCAAAATAAATGCTTATTTTTTAATTTTTTTTTGTGTTATTGTTTTGAATATTTTTATTCATGAAATCCATTATAAATGGGCTTTATCAGTATTTGTTTCATATAACTTTGCTCCTATACGTTACATTGCAAGTAATTTAATTGCCAGTCATATTTGTACATTTTGTGCAGCTAAAATTTAAAGATAAGACCTTCAAAATTGGAAAAACTCAAATCTGCACCAGCCGGGAATCGAACCCGGGTCTGTACCGTGGCAGGGTACTATTCTACCACTAGACCACTGGTGCTGATATGTGTTAGATTTCATAATTTACTATTATAGTATAACAGATATTATAACAAATTGGAAAATAGACATGGCTCTTTGTTTTTATATTATTTTTCAATTAGCAGAGAGGAGTAAACAAAAGTCGTTGTAGTATAGTGGTAAGTATTCCCGCCTGTCACGCGGGTGACCCGGGTTCGATCCCCGGCAACGGCGAGAATTAATTATTTTTTAGTAAGTATGGTGACTTCATTAATCGTAAATTTTGCATCTAACATTCTTGAATTCTAATAATAACATTGTTAGAACCCAGTAAAATATCTGCATTAGAATATAATAAGATCATTATTCAAACCTAATAATAAATATATTAAAAACTAATAATAACTTAAATTCAAATATCAATGATTTTGCAAAGCAAGTATACTTAGGGAAGGTCAACGTGTACATGGATGATTTATAATGCACAAATCAAAATAAACCAAAATAAACATGGGTCAATGAGTTTGACTCATAGCAATATCATAAAATAAACTATTGCAATATCTTTGCCACCATGCTTTAAAAATTATAGATAACCCAGGAATCACTTAATTTCACTCATCAACTACATGATTATAAAATTGAGCTTTTTTAGCCTCATACTAGTTAATCTACATCACTTATTTTGACCTATAATGTATTTAGATCAGATCACGTATAACATCATTGAAATATGTAAACATATAAGTCTTAATTTTTTCATTAATGAGAAAAATCTTTTTTATGTTCTTCAGAGTGAATCCATTAAGGAAAAAATAAAAATTGTTTCTTCTTATTTTTTATATGGTGTGACGTTTCGGCTGAAACCTGTCTCACGCTTCGTCAAACCGTTTCATACTGTTATACCTGTTCTGGGCTACCAGAAAACAACTTTCAGGTTTGCTACCATACTGTAGAATAAATGCAAATTGCTGGTAGATTGGATTGCGATCTTGTAATTACAGTACAGTATCAATCTAATTCACTGGCAGTCAATCAGATTGCAGATTGCGCTGCGATAAATGTAAAGATTTTTTTTGTCCACCTTTGCCACCGCCCGCTTGCCGACTCTAGCACAGCTCACAGTAAGAGTTTCACCGACATTCTGCAACTATAAATTCATTACTCATCTGTAAATCTTTAGGCTCTAGGTCGGTGTTGCGCAGTATCAAAGAGGTTCTGTAGCATAGCCCTACAAGTACAAAATGTAGTTGCTAAGGTGGACTGTGTGATATCAAGCGATGAAATCAGCGGTGGCAGCAGTATCAAGAACAGGGGGATTTGGAGCCACCTGATGAGGTTTATGGCAGGTGGTGTAGTCGTCTGAAGATTTCCGTTATTTGAAGTCGTCGGCATTGAATATATGGCTTTTTAGGGTGCGAGTTTCTTAGATAAACTTCCTATGCGGCCAGAAAAAAGCTGCTTTGCTTGAAGTGTTAAAAAAACCCACCAAAAGCTCTCTGGGTATTGATGTGGTCTTACATGTGAAGGCCAGGAACGATGCGGGAAGTTCCCAGAATTCAGTGTGTCCTTTCTGATGGGTATTTGTGTGGATGAGGCTTTATTATCCTTTTGCTTCTGCCTGGACTTGTTCTCTGGAAGCTATCAGGGTATGGGGGTAGGGTTTTTAAAATTCTGTTTCAGTTCAGTTTGGGCGAAATTGCCTAAAGTAACTTACCATTAAGCATATTTATTTATTGTAATCATGTGTCTTTCAGATTTCTTCACAACTGATCTCTAATACACATGCTTCTTATTTTTTTAATGTAGAAAGCTCTGCCAGCCAATCCATACCAGTAACAGCTCTCCATCCCTTTGTACGTTGTATAATTAGGAGAATTTTATGATTTTGAACTGGCCAGGCTTAGGAATCAAAACACTAGTCCGCGCTAGACCTGCTGAGAATTCCCCAACAAAGCAACACAGGAGAACTGAAAAACTAGCGATGGACTTCAACAAAATAGAACGCCACTTTCTGAAAGAAAGCGCTTAGTTAAATTCCTTATAGGGTTTACCAATTGCTTTTGATATCATAGTCCAGATTCAAGTGGGTATAAATGGTTAGAGCCCTTTTCTGGAGTTTAATAGGGTTTTTATAGAATGGACTTGAGCCCTTCATATGATTACCTTCTGCAATTGGCATGTCAGTTAATGCTTTGGGTTGCTTTCATGTTAGATCAGTCTTTTGAGAGTAAATTAAGCTTCGATTCTCCATCAGTTTGTCATATTGTATTTAATCCAAGAGCATTTAAATATATAGAGCTGACTTGCTCACTAAGGAACAACCGTAGGCATTTAAATATAGAGCTGCTTTGATTTATTTCTATTTTTATATTCTAGCTGCTTTGATTTCTTTCTATTTTGTTAATCTTAGAATAGCTTCACCTATGACGTGGAATAGACCCACTAATCAAACAAATCAGATACAGCATTGCATATTTCCCTCCCAGTACATCAATTGACCATGTCTATGTTATTCAATCACCCATGCTTTAAATGAGATACGGCCTTCCAAATTTGAGAAACCATATACAGCTATAAAACAAGTCTTTCTATCTTCATTATGATAATTTTGAATTTGTAGCTTATGTTTGTCAGTCTGCAACAGGCCTTCCATTGAACATATATGAACAGAGCAGTTTAAATATCAGGTTGTGAACCGTCTGACAGAATACCTAAAAAAAATGTCATCTCATGAACTGCAATGATTGCAGCATATGTACAAAATGGATTTGTTGAAAAGGCTTTAGAAACTTTCAAGCAAATGCAATTGGCGGGTGTAAAGCCAAATTCCACAACCTTCGCCAGTATCCTCTCTGCCTGTGCCAAAATGGGAGCTTTGGAACAGGGTATGCACATCCATCAAAGCATCATGGAAGAAGGATTTTTTTCATATGTTGTAGTTGGAAATGCTCACAAAATGTGGAAGCATAGAAAAGGCACGTGAACTGTTTGACAGAATGCTTAAAGAGAGGTTATCTCATGGAATGCAATGATTGCAGGGCATGCACAAAATGGAATTTTTATTAAAAGCTTTAGAAAATTTCAAGCAAATGCAATTGAAGTCCATGCCTCCTCCTAAATAGGAGCATTGGAACAGGATATGTACATCCATCAAAGCATAAAGAATAGAGGACTTTTATAAGATGTTGCAGTTGCAACCACCCTGGTGGACATGTATGCAGAGGCATGTGAGTTGTATGACAAAATACCCCAAAGAGATGTCGTCTCATGGAATGCAATGATTGCAGGATATGCACAACATGAATTTTGCAAGGATGCTCTCAAAATCTTTGAATTAATGAAGCACTCTGGAACATGCAATCATGCAAATTTAGTTGCTGAGAGTTGTACATACTTCAATCATATGAGTAACCCTTATCGCATTACATCTACAGTTGATCATTATGTTTGCATGGTTGACCCTCTTGCCCGGACTGACTATCTTGAAGATACTCTACATTTTATCATTAAGATGCCAGTTAAACCTGTGTTGGTTGTGTGGATGTGTCTTCTGGGTACCTATAGATTGCATATGAATATAAGCTTAAGAGTATTTGCAGCAATAATGCTTTTTGATTTCGACCCTAAAAATGTTGTGCCATATGTTCTTCTCTCAAACATCTATGCAGAAGTGGGCAGGTGGGGTGAGGTTCACATTGCAAGGAAATTGATGAAAGATCGAGGAATTAAATAGATCTCACGATATAGTTGGATTGAAGGCCATAAAATGGTACATGTTTTTCGTGTAAGAGACAGATCACATTCACAAACATAGTAGATCTATGCAAAGTTGGAGAAAATGGACTTGGGAGATGAGGGCAGCAAGGTATTTTCCAGATTCAAGGCATTTATTTAATGTTGTAGAAGAGGAGGAAAAAGAATTATTTCTCTGCTACCATTGTAAAATGTTTGACAATTGCATTTCGTTTGTTAAAGTTTAAACAACACCCCTAATCAATTATTAGAGTTGTTAAGAACCTTCAAGTATGTGTTGCCACACTCCAGCAAAATTTATCTCCAAAATAATGTCTTAGGGTTCAAATATGGTTATTAATAATATATATACAAATTATAATAAAATAAATATTAATACATAATATAATATATAATTAATAATATAGATACAAATTATTATTAATAAATATTATATTATATTGTATGCATTAAAAATATAATATAAATTAATATAAATGTAATATTAATATGAATATAATATAATGTAAGATACTATAAATAATATAATAAATGTTAATATAATATAAATAGTATAATTGTATAACAAATACTAAAATAATATAAAATATTTAGACTTACGTATTCAACTAGATATGGGATTAAGGTTAAGTTTGGGTTACATTTATAGTTATTGTTAGGTTAGGCTTAGTGTTAATCTTCTGTTTAGGATTACATTATGTTTCAATTAGATATAAGAATAGGGTTAAGGTCGGGTTAAAATTAGGATCATTATTTATATGCAATTTAAAATTAGTAGAAGTTAGAAGATTCAATATGCAATTCTTATTCAACAACTTAAAAAATGATTGCAAATCCTCATTGTGTTAGAACAAAAACATATAGATGAAGGAAACAAAACTAAGATATCGAATTGCTAAATGAAACAACATGTCAACTTTGCTTAATCATGATTTCAGCTAATAAATAGCCAAAAAATGATGTGCACCTCATAGTTCACACAATCGAAAAGAAACAATGGAGGAAAAAAATATCAAAACTCTTGCACATATGCATTCTTTTTTATACTTATGTCTAGACTTCTAAAATAAAAAAGATACAAATATAGTGATCTCTTTATTAAGATATGATAGCATTAGTCAAAGATATATAAAATAATCTGTTTACATAAGTCGAAATATATCTTTATTTTAATATATAAATAAGGTCATATATCTTTATTGTCTATCATTTTTTTCCTAGTGGATGCCTTCATTTCACCAAATTTGGAAGCCTTTAAGGTGAGATGTTCCTCAGAGAGTATGTTGTGGCAATGAGGATCTGTGCGCTTTGATAACTGGCTAACTTAGAGTTTGGAAACTGTTGGGAAAGGAAAAACTTAAATCGCCAACAACTTATGGTCAACAAGCGGATTGTTTACTTGAGGACCATCCCCTACAAATCTGCTAATGTGTCAATGGATATATTGTCAACAAGATGCCAACACAACATATATCCATGATTTTGTTTAGGTAAAAGTAAATAATGACTTAGACCTTCCATTGAGCACATTTGGGCATAGAAAAATACTTTAGCTTCCAATTTGTAAATAATGCAAACAAAATTTATATATATTTTACATTGCTCTTTCTTTCCATCTTTACTTCTATATATTTTTCTATCATCGTAACCCTTGCACCCCTAGTGCAAGTGCTAGTTTAATAGCTCATATAGATGCTCGAATCTAAGATCTAGTTGCACAATTCGAAAATAAAGCACAATTGTTTTAACGAATTCCTAGTAGTTTATTTTATGATCATATATCCCTTTAAGATATTGTAGCCATTTATAAAAGATTATATAATTTGGAATACCTACAGATTTATTATATAAAACCCTCATCTTAATCATTGAATAAATAAAGAATCCCAAAAGAGGAAGACACAAGTGGTTTCATACAAACATAATCATAAACATTAATGAGAAGGTCGAAACTCTAATGTCATAGGCTAATATGGGTCTTTGACTATTTTTAGTAGATTATCTTACACCTATTATAGCTGCTTGTTGTTATTGTAGGTTAAGTTTTTATTTTCCTTATGTTAGGGGTATTTATTTTTCATGCAAATATTATTAAGCTTTCTTAGATTAATTATACATGGTTATTATGGAGAACATGACATAACCCATCAATTACATGTGCCACTCTCACCCACTTTTGGGTAGCTAAATCTCACACCCTCTTTTGGATTTATTAGCCACATTTCATAATAATTTGTTTGGATTTATTTAAGTAGATGAAACCATATAATTTTGAATTAACCAAGTAGGTAAAAATCTCAACTATTTTGGGTATTTGAGTTATTATTCCTCTTGGATGTATGTGCCTCTATTTCTCTATATGTATAGCACTCACCTCTCTCGTCTATTAGTAAAAAAGAGAAATGTGAGAATTACCTAAATTATATTTCATTTTATCTCTTGATTTCTCTCCTTTTAGAAAATTCTCTTGCATTTTGTCTCTTGAGTTATCTCCTTTTAGGAAGTTCTCTCTATTTTTCTTTTTTCTTTTTTATCTTTGATCATCTATTAATTGGAATGCATGTGATCTATGACCAACAATGGATTCTAGTTCAAATTGTTGTTTCTAATTGAATATAATATTCATAAAATTTCACATTGATCTACACAAGGTAGGTACTCTATTTTGGATTTATTCCTTTATTTAAAGATGCCTTGTGGCACATTAGAATATGCATCATGAGTTGATCAATATTTCAAGTCAGTAATCTGACTTCCCTTTTACATATTCTTACATCATACATTCTCTTACATCTCTTACACACCATTACATTGTCATAGATTTTCTCACACATCTTATGTGAATAAATTATCTTACACATGGTATTATATCATCATAGTGTCCAAATCTTTTTTTCTTAAGGGATCATAAATAATTAATAAATAAATAATTAGGATTGCAAGGTGTTGACACACCTATGAAAAAAGTATCCACTTTTCATATACCTTGTAAGGGAGAAAGGAAACACCAACACTATCAACTATTTGTTAGGGGCTAAGAGGCCCATTGATGCAATGCACCACATAAACTTCTTGATTTTCATAGGATTCATCAAATCATCCAAAGAATATTTAACTATAAACCTTTTTAAGCATCACCTTTCCATCCTCCACCATATGACAAATAAAATGATTAAAAGTCAACGTGCTTTGTTTGTGCATGGGAAGCTAGGTTCTTTGCCAAGCTAATGATATGGCATTCAGATTGTCAAATCCAATATGAAATGCTCCAAGACTTGGCCTAACATATTAACATGATATATAAAATCTATATGGTCTTTACAAGCATGAATATCTTCTATATATACAAAGTGACCATAATTTTGTGTTTTCTCATCCGATTGACAACACCACCAAAGTTAAACACATAACTACTAGTAGATATCCTATTAAGAAGATCTAATTCTCAATGTATATCTATATATTCTTTAATATATATTGATTACTAATGGTGGCTTTTAATAACTTCATAGGTTGGTTTTAGATAACCTATAGAACCTCTCTAGTTATTACCACCACCACTATAGGCATACTCCAAATGGCTCATGGTACCTTTAAAATTTGGTTTCATGTGACTTTGAGGGCCTTTAAATTTTGGCTAAAGGTGGCCTATTTTACCACCTTGATAGTAAATAGAGCACTCTGTAGTTCCCTTAAAGTATTTGAAAACTCTCTTCATTATTTTCTAGTGACCTTATAGCCATGAAATGACTCAAGACTTACAATGCTTAGGAAATTTTCTCTAGTGTATACCATGCCATAAATAAGACTAAAAAATATAATAGTATAAGGAATTGAAACATATCATCCATCTCACTACGTGTAGATAAACAATACCCAATTGATATAGTGCTTTGGTAGACATGCATGGAAAATTTGGTAGCATAGACAAGGAAATCAACTGTTTTGGTAGAATTGTTTAACAAAATGCCTCAATGAGATATGTCCTTTTGGACTACAATGCAGGATATACACAAAATGGATTTGTTGAAAAGGATATAGAAAATTTTAAGAAAATGCAATTTCTAGGTATAAAACCAAATTCCACTGCATTTTCCAACATCCCCCATTCCTATATACCAAAATGGAAGCTTTGGAAATGGGTATGCACACCCATAGAAAATGATTGAGAAATGATGTATTATATTACATACTTATAACTACTCTCATATATATATATATGTGTGTGTGTGTGTGTGTGTATACAAAATGTGGAAGCATACACAAGGTAGGTCAATTGGTTTAACAAAATGCCTCAAAGAGATGTGGTTTAAAAAGTAATTGGAAAATGTAAAGAATTGTGTAGTTTAAAATGTGCCAAGAGGGGCTAAGGTTATAATGACAAACAAACAATGATGAACATGGAATATGCATAATAACAAAATCAAAGCATTGTATTAAGCATGTATGATAAGGGATGATAAAGAAACATAATAGAATTAAGGAAAACGTAAAGAAAATATGTAAAGACTTCACATACCTAACAATACAAATAACCAATGCATAATATTGTTAAATTCCTACAATTCAATCACAATTAACATTACAACACTACAAAAATTGAGACTTGAATTGATATATATCAAATTTGATGTGAAAACTCTATTATTTCCTCCTTCCTAAGTTGTAAAACTATAAAAAGGTGGTGGAAAGTTCATGCAAAGGTGGTAGAATATGAAAAATTTGCATGCGCGCTTCCCAAAGCATAAAAAATATTCTTTTTGTTGGAACACACGCATAACCAGGAGAATAATAGAGTATGTGGGCCTAGATCATGGATGTGTTGACTTTTTAACCATTTTTAGAGCAAGCCAAAACATGCTCGTAGTATAACGCGCTCGTGTTACAACGTGCTCGTAGTATACCACTCTCATTATAACACAAGTATGTTACAACACACTCGTGTTACAACACACTTGTGTTACTGTTATCACCTGAAATTGTACCCTGTTGAATGCAAAATTCAACACCTCAGTGTAACATGGGAATACTTCTAAAGCTATGGGTCACTTGGAGACAGAGGTCAACCTCCAGAGAAGGCCGGCTTCCTTTGGTGTCACCTAACTACTATTTTTTTAAAGGAAAAGGGAGAAGGAGTGCATAAAAATAAAACTAAACCCTATGGTGATACACCGAACTGATAAGAGCCATGGAATACTTAATTTACAATTGAAAATTGACAATGAACATAAAATTACCCATCAAACTCTGTAAGCTTTGCATTAATGTATCACAAACAGGTTTGATTCACACACTTTTTCAAGAGAGGAAAAGATCTTTCATAGGCTAGAATCCATATGTGATTATGTAAACGCAGTTTGTGATTTGTATAATAATACTTTTGCAAAGGTAAGCATGAAAACAAAGGATAAAGTTATAAAGGAATAGAAGAAATTCACAAAATAACTTGATCATTAACTTGAAATGCACAACACTTTGCAAGAACAAGATGGTAACTTTCAATCATCAATAGTGACCAAGGTAAACTCTATATACTATGCTCCAAAATGAGTTACATAAGTTTGCTAATCTGAGAAAGGACTGCAAAAGTCACTAACTTTTGAAAAGCATAAGGAGAACCCCTTTACAAAGAGGCAAAAATGCCTTATATACAAAAAGATGTCGGCCCTTAGGGTTTACAAAATATCAGCCTTCGGAAAGATCTTCCCTTAGATCTTTTTTATGAAGTTAATGCTACGTTCATGTGTATCCTTGTTGTCCATGTTAGTGTGAAGGATCGCCCTTAGGAGGAGCCTTCAAATCTTTCTGTAATACTTGCATTTACTTCTAGCCTCCGTGTCTATATTCGAACCTCCTTGAAGGGCCGGTTTGAATGCTATAAAGCATTATCATTAATGCCAATCCCCCTCTGCCAGTAGCGATCCCAGTTGTCACTGCGACTTACGGTTCTTCTGTTTACTGACAACACCTCTTGGATATTGAACTGATTCATCGCTTTATTTAGAGCAGATCCATGTTGCTTATGTTCCGCTGATCTTCTTCATAGGGGTCAAATTGCCATGAATCTCCTGTAGCCTCCTCCAATTGGCTGAAGAGATGCTACACAAGCTTCCTCGAGTAGTCAAAAGTTCTTCCTACAGAATCGCATGTCAGTGAGACACTGGCCATGTCTCCCTGATGCAATTATGCCCTTCAGCAGTTATCGGCATAGCTCACAACCATCGGAAAGAGTTCATATCGAGCTACAAAAGTTACGCCGATGCCAAAAATTGTCGCCCAGACTATTGCTGTCGGCCAGAGGTCTCACCAAAGCCTATAACAGATCCATCGCTATTGGCAAGACACCACCAAGTCAACGGGACTTCATAGCGAACTCCTCCATTCTCCCCGAGCTCACTTCATTTCGGCAAGACCCTACATGGGTTGACAAGACATTACACCAGGGCATTTCATTTTAGCGAGACCTTTTGCATTGGTGAGACCTTATGCCGATGACACCTTGCTTCAGCGAGAACTCTTATTGAGCTCCCTTTGTTTCAGTCAGGGAAACTTTCCCCTTCGCTAGTGCCGAGACCTCACTTATCGGGAAGACTTCTCCCTGAAGTTACGCCCTTTTGCCGAGACCTCAGTAGTCGCTGAGACATTATGCCGATGTCATCTATGTCGGTGAGATCTTTCACATTGGTGAGACCTCTTAGCGAGCACAAACCACTTTCCCCGTGCTCAAAGATTTCTTTCGGTGAGACACTAGCAAGTCGGGAAGACCTCACGCTGAAGTTCCATCATTATACCGCTGTGCTCCTCCGTCGACAAGACACCCATGTGTTGGTAGGACATCTCCCCGAGACTACAACCTTACATCGAAGGCACCATCCTTTCGGTGAGACATCACTTAGTTGCTGGGATGTTACAATGAACTCCTTTTTCTTTTCGGGGAGATCTCTTCTCGCCGAGACCTTCGTTAGTGGCCGAGACATCTTAGCGAGGTCCTTCCTTTCTTCGCAATAACATTTCATTTTGCTGAGACCTCTCAGTGAATGTGAACCCCTCTCCTCAATGCCAACTTTGTGAACAACCTTCGGTGTGACTTTCGTTTGTCGGCAGGACCCCATAGCGAGCTCCTTTCCTCTCCCCGAGCTCACTTCACTTCTTTCGATGAGACTCCCACGTGATCAGTAACACTTCTCGTTGAGCTCAGAACACTATGTCGACACTAATTCTCCTCGGCAAGACACCATCGGGTTGGCAAGAATTTTCGCTGGGGGTCCCTTTGTTTCGGCGAAAGCTCACTTCACGTCGGGGAGACACTGCTTGGTCGGTGAGACCTCATGCCGAGCTCACAACTTTTGTTGAGACCTTATCTTGTCGGCTAGACCTTTTCCTGAAGGCACAACCTTATACCGAAGGAATCATCCCTTCGGTGAGACTTCACTTGGTCGTTGAGACATTATAGCGAATTCAAATCTTTCTTCGACGCCACCCCTGTGAACAACTATCGGCATGACCTCCTTCCACGTGGAGAGATACATGAAGACTCATGGTGACCTAAAACTCCTGGCGACTGGCACACTCAACCAAATAGAACACACTGCCAGTCGACAAGACAACATGAGGGTCTTGCCAACTTTATGCTCTAATGAGTTTTATGCCAAAACTGACTGAAGCGAGGCTTTCCAATAGACTTCCCTGTGAGGTAGCACCAGATAAGGACCTTCCCAATGAAATACGAGCACTTGCACGCTGGGCTCAACCCTTATGGGAGCCATATTTAATCCACGTGCGAATTTGAAACATAATTTCCCCTGATTGAGCTCATAGGTGAAAATTGGGTAACATTTCTGGCGACCTCAACTAGATGTTTGCCTGGTAAACATGGAAACCAGTAGCCAAAAATTGTCCATTGGGCATGGAGTCATTGTTCTGCTCTTCGAATTTCTAAAAACCTTGCAACTCAGCACAAACCACATAGATTGAAAGAAACTACTGCAATTCTGTTAAAGACAAAATCTGAAAAACCAGGTGCAACAATTGCACTTATTGAAAAACATGACAACTAAAAATGAAATGTGCCAGCAGGCACTTATTGAAAGCATAACTGAAACTCTACCCTACCCTATACTAACCAACAAAGTTAGTGCTCATACATGACCATTCACTGGTTGTGAGAAGTAGTTGCCCTTTCTCACCAACTTAGAACGTGCTTCTAGCTTGCAAATTGTCCAATAGTGATGAAGGAATAGTAAATGCTGAGTGCATAGATTAAACACCTCTTCAATCATGAAAACTACCCCCCTTTCTGTATTAGACAAGAGGTGTATGCAATTGTTTTGAATAGTTTGAGCAACTTGCATTGATGCCTTTTGATGCTCAATCTCGTGCTCCCAAGTAGGTAATTCAAATGGCAACCCCTTTTGAGTGCCTGCTAAGTGTGCTAGGTTTCTGATAGGACATCCCCTTGTTATGAAACCCAACTTGTAACTTTCAGCCCCTTGTTGATCTCTAAAGACTTTATCTTTTCCTTGAAAAGACGCTGATTGGAGGTAATATGCAGGTTGTTTATTAGTTGCTACAGTTTGATTTTCTTGAAATATTTTTCTATTATTGCTTATAGGAGGATCAACTGCTCTTTCTTTCAACTCTGCAATGAAAAAAGAGTCCTACTTCTTTGCATCATGTATAATAGTCTCTGAAAAGAAACCATTAATGTTTTTTACGGTTGGATCTTCTTGATTAAAGAGCTGATATCCCTGTTGGATAACTGAAAACAAATCTTCAAACTGTGGTTCCTTATGCTCTTCGTCCATGACAAAATACACCTTCTCCTCAACAAAGTGGGGTAGCTCATCAAATAAGTTCATAGACTGCAAGGCATTATCTTCTACAACTTTTTCAATAGTTTTATTGACTTGAATGGGTTGATCACATGCTTCCCTTTCATATGATACTAGCTCATCATCTATGTTAGAACAAAAAGCTTCTATGATATCATCTAACTCATAATTTTTCATTAAATCTAGATGAGTTTTATCATTTAGTTGCTCCATACCAGGCATAGATGCTATCATGCATGTGAGATCTTCATCTTCATCAAGAAATTGAGGAAGTTCATCGAACAAGTCAGCAAAATTCTTTGGCTGTTCCAAATCAACTGGTAAATCAGGAACCTGCATGCTTTCTTGAAGAAAAGTACCCGGTTCAGTTTTAGGCTTTTCTTCCAAGTCTAATGCTCCATTGTCTTGCTGACTGTCATCGATCGACAACTGCCCAAATTTCTTGATGTCTTCTAGCTGTTCTAAAACTGTAACCTCGCAAGTGTCTTCCACTTGAGGAAGATCTTCAGTCAGTTTTGAGCTTTGAGAAGAAGCAATCTGCTTGAAGCTTGGAACTGAAAACACGTGTTGCTCCAACTTAGCAATTTCATCGTAGCTATCCATGCTAGATTTACCCTGTCTTAGACTTGGAAGTTTTTACTTTGAGGCCCCCTCCTTCACAGGTAGTTGGGGTTCTATCCTATGAGCTTGTGCAAGCAACTGTTTCATTTGCTCATCCTTAGCTGCAACTTGTCTAATCAACAATTCCTTCTCATATATCTGTGCTTCCAACTCCTGCTGATGAATGTGAACTTGAAAGGAAAGCTCCTCTTCCTGCATATTATACTCATTTTCCCTTTCTATGTCTAACATCCACCTTTGAAACTACAACAACATCTCCTTGATGCTACCTAGCTCGGTATTCACATTGTTAGAATTCTGGGACTGACTCGGGAGGCTACAAGGCTGGGTCAAAGTGGAATTAATATGCTTCGAGGGGAATTGAGCAGGGGTGGGAAGGTGAAAAGCATGATAGGATTGTTGATAATGTTGGTTGCAATGAGGAGAAAGGCTGTTTGGAGATCTAGAACTTAAATTTTCATGAAATGGAGGAGAATAATCACTATATTGCTGATAACTAGACATTGCAAGGTAAAATATGAAGGATAAGCAATTCTAGATAGAAAACATCCTTAACTGTAGGTACCTGGGCTGCTAAAACTAGCTGATATTAAATTGGAGTCGCCATGGTGCTATTTACGCTGCCTCTAAAGGCTGATATTATTGAGAAAAACACTAGATTTCTCAATATTTTAAATTCCTCTATGATACACTGGTATACAGAGTCGCCATATGCTGATGTTAACCTCTGAAAGGCCTGAATCTTACTGGTTGCATATCAAAAACACATAATAGACATGTAATTTTCAAACTGTTTGTTCGACAGTCCCACCGGGCATGCCAAAATTGTTATCACCTGAAATTGCATCCTGTTGAATGCAAAATTCAACACCTTAGTGTAACATGGGAAGACCTCTAAAGCTGTGGGTCACTTGTACACAAAGGTCAACCTCCGAAGAAGGCCGACTTCCTTTGGTGTCACCTAAACTACTGATTTTGTACAGGAAAAGGGAGAAGGAGTGCATAAAAATAAAACTAAACCCTATGGTGATACACCGAACTGATAAGAGCCATGGAATACTTAATTTACACTTGAAAATTGACAATGAACACAAAATTACCCATTAAAATCTATGAGCTTTGCATTAATGTATCACAAACAGGTTTGATTCACACACTTTTTCAAGAGAGGAAAAGATCTTTCACATGCTAGAATCCATATGTGATTATGTAAACACAGTTTGTGATTTGTATAATGATACTTTTGCAAAGGAAAGCATGAAAACAAAGGATAAAGTTATAAAGGAATAGAAGAAATTCAAAAAATCACTTGATCATTAACTTGAAATGCACAACACTTTGCAAGAACAAGATGGTAACTTTGAATCATCAACAGTGACCAAGGTAAACTTTGTATACTATGCTCCAAAATGAGTTACAAAAGTTTGCTAATCTGAGAAAGGACTGCAAAAGTCACTAACTTTCGAAAAGCATCAGGAGAACCCCTTTACAAAGAGGAAAAAATGCCTTATATACAAAAAGATTTCGGCCCCTAGGGCTTACAAAATATCAACCTTTGGAAAGATCTGCCCTTAGATATTTTTTATGAAGTTAATGCTATGTTCATGTGTATCCTTGCTGTCCATGTCGGTGTGAAGGATCGCCTTTAGGAGGAGCCTTCAAATCTTTCTGTAATACTTGCATTTACTTCTAGCCTCCGTGTCCATATTCAAACCTCCTTGAAGGGCCACTTTGAATGCTATAAAGCATTATCATTAACGCTGATCCCCCTCTGCCAATAGCGATCCCAGTTGTCACTGTGACTTACGGTTCTTCTGTTTACCGACGACACCTCCTAGATATCAAACTGATTCATCGCTTTATTTAGAGTAGATCCACATTGCTTATGTTCCAAAAATCTTCTTTACAGGGGTCAAACTGCCATGACTCTCCTGTAGCCTCCTTCGATTGGATGAACAGATGCTACACAAGCTTCCTCGGGCAGTCAAAAGTTCTTCTTGCAGAATCACATGTCGGTGAGACACTGGCTGTGTCTCCCCGATGCGATTATGCCCTTCAGCAGTTATCAGCATAGCTCATAACTGTCGACAAGAGTTCATATCAAGCTGCAGAAGTTACGCCAATGCCAAAATTTTTTGCCTAGACTATCGCTGTCAGCCAGAGGTCTCACTGAAGCCTATAAAAAATCCATTGCTATTAGCAAGACACCACCAAGTCGGCGGGACTTCATAGCAAACTCCTCCATTCTCCCTGAGCTCACTTCATTTCGGAAAGACCCTACATGGGTTGACAAGACGTTACACCAGGGCATTTAATTCTGGCGATACCTTTCACATCGGTGAGACCTTATACTGATGATGCCTTGCTTCGGTGATAACTCTTATTGAGCTCCCTTTGTTTCAGTCGGGGAGACTTTCCCCTTCGCTAGCCCCTGTCGCTGAGACCTCACTTATCGAGAAGACTTCTCCCTGAAGTTATGCCCTTTCGTCGAGACCTCAATAGTCGCCAAGACGTTACACCGATGTCATCTATGTCGGTGAGACCTTTCGCATCGGTGAGACCTCTTAGCGAGCACAAACCACTTTCCCTGGGCTCAAATATTTCTTTCGATGAGACACTGTCAAGTCGGGAAGACCTCACACCAAAGTTCCATCATTATACCATTGTGCTCCTCCGTCAGCGAGACACCCATGTGTCAGTAGGACATCTCCCCGAGACCACAAACTTACACCGAAGGCACCATCCTTTCGGTGAGACATCACTCAGTCATCGGGACGTTACAACAAACTCCTTTTTCTTTTCGGGGAGATCTCTTCTCGCCGAGACCTTCGTTAGTCACCGAGATATCTCAGCGAGGTACTTCCTTTCTTCGTGATGAAATTTCTTTTCACTGAGACCTCTCAACAAATGTGAACCCCTATCCTCGATGCCAACTTTGTGAACAACCTTCGATGTGACTTCCGTCCGTCGGCAGGACCCCATAGCAAGCTCCTTTCCTCTCCCCGAGCTCACTTCATTTCTTTCAATGAGACTCCCACGTGATCAGCAACACTTCTCACTGAGCTCATAACACTATGTCGATGCTAATTCTCCTTGGCAAGACACCATCGGGTTGGCAAGACTTTTCGCTGGGGTTCCCTTTGTTTTGGCGAAAGCTCACTTCACATTGGGGAGACACTGCTTGGTTGGTGAGACCTCGTGTCGAGCTCACAACTTTCACCGAGACCTTATCTTGTTGGCCAGACCTTTCCCCGAAGGCACAACCTTATACCGAAGGCATCATCCCTTTGGTGAGACTTCACTTGGTTGGTGAGACATTATAGTGAATTCAAATATTTCTTTGACGCCACCCCTGTGAACAACTATCGGCATGACCTCCTTCCATGCAGAGAGATAGATGAAGACTCATGGTGACCCGGAACTCCTTGCGACTAGTGCACTCAGCCAAATAGAATGCACTGCTAGTCGACAAGACAACACAAGGGTCTTGCCGACTTTATGCTCTGATGAGTTTTATGCTAAAATTGACTGAGGCGAGGCTTTCCAATAGACTTCCCTGTGAGGTAGCACCAGATAAGGACCTTCCCAATGAAATACGAGCACTTGCACACTGGGCTCAACCCTTATGGGAGTCACATTTAATCCACGTGCAAATTATAAAACATAATTTCCCCCGATTGAGCCTGTAGGTGAAAATTGGGTAACAGTTACAACACACTCGTGTTACAACACACTTGCAGTATAATATGCTTGTGTTACAACACGCTTGGGGTATAACATACTCATGTTACAACATGCTTGCGGTATAGCACACTCACATTTTAATGTGAGTGCATTATAACGCGAGCACATTTTGGCTTTCTATACAAAATGGCTATATCTCGAATTCTTCAAAATGTGCTTGCATTATGAAAAAGTTGATTTTCTAAAGGTTTCCTCTCTCTCTCTCTCTCTCTCCTTAGCCATCCAAGTCTCTCACTTAATCTTAAACCCTATCCCTAAACCCGCAACCCTGGACACTATACCTTAAACCCTAGTCCTCAACCCTATACCCTTAAACCCTAAACCCTAATCTCTCTCTCATTGCCTCTCTCTCCCAATCCATCTCTCTAGTCTCTCCCTACCACCCCCTCTCCCTCTCTCATTCCCTCTATCTCTCTCCTATCCCTCTATCTTCCACTCCCTCTCTCTCCCACTCAAGCTCCCTAGCTACATAAATAGATAACTCTCTCTGTATGTCTCTGTCTCTGTCTCTCTATCTCTGTCTCTTTGTCTCTCTGTCTATCTCTTTGTCTCTTTGTCTCTCTAGTCTCTCCCTATCTCACCCCCTTTATCTCTCTCCTATCCATCTATCTCCGACACCCTCTCTCTCCATAAACCATAAACCCTTAAACCCTCAACTCTCAACCCTTAAACCATAACTATTAAACCCTCTACCCTCTACCCTCTTGACCCTTAATCCCTAAACCTTTAATCCCTCAACCATAATCCTTCAATCCTTGACCCTTAAATCCTAAACCCTCAACCCTTAATCCCTCAATCCTTAAACCCTAAACCCTCAACCCCTATACCCTCTACCCTATACATTGAACCCTAAACCCTATACCCTATACATTTGATCCTGAACCCTCATATATCTTTCTCCTTCCCTCCTCTTCTCTCCTCTCTATCTAACTTCTCCCTCCATCCCTCCCTCCCTCCTCCCTCCCTCTCTACCCTAATCCCTAAACCCTAAACCCTCAAAGCTTAATCTCTCAACCCTAAACCCTCAACCCTCACCCCTTAAACCATAAACCCTCAACCTCTATACCCTCTAC